>OY293416.1:39601506-40201506 GCA_958502065.1 Chrysolina americana
GAACTACTGTGGCGTTGCCTTTGTCTGCTGGGAGAATGATTATGTCAGGGTTGTTGTGGAGGTTTCTGAGGCAATGTTTTTCGGCAGGTGTTATGTTGGATGGAGGGAGTTTCGCTCTCCTAAGTGTGGTGGCAATATCTTGCCTAGTTTCTTCAGCTGTATTTTCTGGTAGATGGGTTATCGCGCTTTCTATTTGTGTGATGATGGTTTCTGTTGGGATTCTGTTTGGTGTGATGGAATAATTGAATCCTCTTGATAGTAGTGCAAGGCTATTTTGATCTAGTGGTGTGTCGGAGAAGTTGTGTACTAATACAGGTGATGCAGCTGGGACCAAGGGTGTGATGTTATTCGTTAACAATGCACAAAGTTTATTTTTCTGTGTTTCTGTTTTCTTATTGCTGATGTGATCTGCTTTGTCCTGAGATATCCTGGTCAAAGTGTCCCAGATGACTGGATGGATATCTACGGTGGATAATTTGCCAAAACATTTGTAGAGTGAGGTGTTGGTGATGTCCAAATTACGTCTGATGTCGTGAAGTGTTTTTCGAATAAGTGCTTGGCTAGCTTTATTGAGAATACGCTGGGCTGACGATGAGGTATCATGATGTTTCAACCGGAAGGCTTTGGGAATGACTCTGTGGTCTCTGCATGATTTGAGGAACGTGAGGTCGCACAGGAGTTTGGATCTTCGGATAAGGAGTGATGAATAGTTTTTCGTGAGATGGAGAATATCCTCCCCGTAGAGGCGTGCAATGTGTTCAGATAGGTTTCCGCGGTCAGATATTTGAAAACTAAAAGTTCGGGTTGAACCGCGTCTAGAATTTGTTGAAATTCGACGTTTCGGCTCCGATTTTGGAGCCATTTTCAAGAACTGAAAAAGAAAGAAAATTAATAAATGGTTGAAACGTAATTCTACGCTGAGGTCTCAATCTGCCTACTCCTCAGGTATAATTACGTTCGGTTTTTGTGACTTGACGTCGGGGTCTCAATCTGCCTACTCCCCATGTCTCGTCACTGGTTCTCTCTAAGGTCTCAATCTGCCTACTCCTTCGAGAGAACTGAGGAATTGTGGGTTGAGGAACTGTATTTATAGTGGACGTGGCTGTAATGGCCGTGTGCAATGTATTGGCGCGAGGTGAACTATGGGCGGGAACTGAGTTGGCGCTAGATGAGCTGTGTGCGGGAACTTGGTTGGCGCTAAGTGAACTATGTGCGGGAACTGTGTGGGAAATGAGTTGATGCGTGCAATGAGAGGCTTCCAGGTATTGGGAAGTCTACGTCCGTCGTCGCGAGTGTTGAGGCAATTGAGGCGCTTCTCTATCTCAAGGGCTTCTCGGATGATCCTGGTTTGCAGAGTTTTCTCGGTGGAAATTGTTTTTGTGTTTTTGAAGTCTATTTTGTGACCTGTGTCTTCTCGATGTTTATAAAGTGCGGAAGTGGAAGATGCCTGACGCACAGCAAGTTCGTGTTCGTAGACTCTGGAAGTTACTCGTCTGTTAGTCTGGCCAATATAACTTCTCGGGCAGTCTGAACATGGTATTTCATATATACCTTGAGAATCGTTTGGTATTGTGTCCTTGGGAGATCTGAGAAATTTGGATATTTGGTTGTTGGCCGTGAATATTGTTTTTATCTCGTGTTTTCTCAAGATATTACTGATTTTGTCTGTCACACCTTTGATGTATGGTAGGAAAGCTTTGTGTGGCTGGATACTCTCTAGTGGATCATTTGTTTTTGGAGGACGGGTCAGTTGATGGCGGATAGACTTGTTGATTAGCGAATTGTTGTAACCATTCTGAAGTAAGGCTGATTTCAGTTTGTCCAGCTCTTGTGGTCTATTCTGGTTGTCGGTAAGCTGAATTGATCTGTATATCAGGGAGTTCAATACGGAGTTTGTTTGTGCTGGATGGTGATGAGAGTTTGCGTGTAGGTATCGGTTGGTGTGGGTCTGTTTCCTGTGTACTGTGTGGGTGAAAGAGTTATTGGATTTCGTAATGAGAACGTCCAGGAAAGCTAGGGAGTTGTTCATTTCGGTCTCCATTGTAAATTTCATGTTGGGATGGATATCGTTTAGGTGATCTAAGAACGTGTTTAAGATTTCGTAACCATGAGGCCATATGATGAAAATGTCGTCAACGTATCTGAACCAGCAAGTAGGCTTGTGGTCAAATGCTTCTACAGCCCTGGTTTCGAAGTCTTCCATGAAAAGGTTTGCAAGGACTGGAGAAAGGGGGGAACCCATGGGAGCACCTTTCACTTGTTTGTAGTAATTTCCTTGGAAGAGGAAGTACGTGTTGTTCATACAGTGACTGATGAGGTCCAGGGTGTCTTTTGGAATTCTGTGTTTCGTTTTAAGGATTTCTAGCGTGTCCGTTAGGGGAATATTTGTGAAGAGGGAGACAACATCGAAGCTCACTAGGATATCTGTGTTCTGGATTCTATAGGATTTGAGAAGGTCTAAGAAGTGGAATGAATTTTTCACGTAGGATGAAGCTTCTTCTGCTCGTGGCTGAAGAGTACTCGCTAGATACTTGGCGAGGTTCTGGGTTGGTGATCCAAAGGCACTGACGATAGGTCGGAGTGGGATATCAGGCTTGTGTATTTTTGGTAGTCCGTAGATACGAGGGGTGCGTGATGACTTCTCTCTAGGGATAGTGGCTTTCTTGGTTTCGGCTGGTAGTTTAGAATTATTGATCAGATTTTTGGTCTTCTTTTCGAGGTAGGTTGTCGGGTCTCATTGGGTGATCTGATACTCGGATGAGTTTAATAGTGTACTCATTTTGTCTACATAATCTGAGGTATTCAGAACTACTGTGGCGTTGCCTTTGTCTGCTGGGAGAATGATTATGTCAGGGTTGTTGTGGAGGTTTCTGAGGCAATGTTTTTCGGCAGGTGTTATGTTGGATGGAGGGAGTTTCGCTCTCCTAAGTGTGGTGGCAATATCTTGCCTAGTTTCTTCAGCTGTATTTTCTGGTAGATGGGTTATCGCGCTTTCTATTTGTGTGATGATGGTTTCTGTTGGGATTCTGTTTGGTGTGATGGAATAATTGAATCCTCTTGATAGTAGTGCAAGGCTATTTTGATCTAGTGGTGTGTCGGAGAAGTTTTGTACTAATACAGGTGATGCAGCTGGGAACAAGGGTGTGATGTTATTCGTTAACAATGCACAAAGTTTGTTTTTCTGTGTTTCTGTTTTCTTATTGCTGATGTGATCTGCTTTGTCCTGAGATATCCTGGTCAAAGTGTCCCAGATGACTGGATGGATATCTACGGTGGATAATTTGCCAAAACATTTGTAGAGTGAGGTGTTGGTGATGTCCAAATTACGTCTGATGTCGTGAAGTGTTTTTCGAATAAGTGCTTGGCTAGCTTTATTGAGAATACGCTGGGCTGACGATGAGGTATCATGATGTTTCAACCGGAAGGCTTTGGGAATGACTCTGTGGTCTCTGCATGATTTGAGGAACGTGAGGTCGCACAGGAGTTTGGATCTTCGGATAAGGAGTGATGAATAGTTTTTCGTGAGATGGAGAATATCCTCCCCGTAGAGGCGTGCAATGTGTTCAGATAGGTTTCCGCGGTCAGATATTTGAAAACTAAAAGTTCGGGTTGAACCGCGTCTAGAATTTGTTGAAATTCGACGTTTCGGCTCCGATTTTGGAGCCATTTTCAAGAACTGAAAAAGAAAGAAAATTAATAAATGGTTGAAACGTAATTCTACGCTGAGGTCTCAATCTGCCTACTCCTCAGGTATAATTACGTTCGGTTTTTGTGACTTGACGTCGGGGTCTCAATCTGCCTACTCCCCATGTCTCGTCACTGGTTCTCTCTAAGGTCTCAATCTGCCTACTCCTTCGAGAAAACTGAGGAATTGTGGGTTGAGGAACTGTATTTATAGTGGACGTGGCTGTAATGGCCGTGTGCAATGTATTGGCGCGAGGTGAACTATGGGCGGGAACTGAGTTGGCGCTAGATGAGCTGTGTGCGGGAACTTGGTTGGCGCTAAGTGAACTATGTGCGGGAACTGTGTGGGAAATGAGTTGATGCGTGCAATGAGAGGCTTCCAGGTATTGGGAAGTCTACGTCCGTCGTCGCGAGTGTTGAGGCAATTGAGGCGCTTCTCTATCTCAAGGGCTTCTCGGATGATCCTGGTTTGCAGAGTTTTCTCGGTGGAAATTGTTTTTGTGTTTTTGAAGTCTATTTTGTGACCTGTGTCTTCTCGATGTTTATAAAGTGCGGAAGTGGAAGATGCCTGACGCACAGCAAGTTCGTGTTCGTAGACTCTGGAAGTTACTCGTCTGTTAGTCTGGCCAATATAACTTCTCGGGCAGTCTGAACATGGTATTTCATATATACCTTGAGAATCGTTTGGTATTGTGTCCTTGGGAGATCTGAGAAATTTGGATATTTGGTTGTTGGCCGTGAATATTGTTTTTATCTCGTGTTTTCTCAAGATATTACTGATTTTGTCTGTCACACCTTTGATGTATGGTAGGAAAGCTTTGTGTGGCTGGATACTCTCTAGTGGATCATTTGTTTTTGGAGGACGGGTCAGTTGATGGCGGATAGACTTGTCGATTAGCGTTCTCATTACGAAATCCAATAACTCTTTCACCCACACAGTACACAGGAAACAGACCCACACCAACCGATACCTACACGCAAACTCTCATCACCATCCAGCACAAACAAACTCCGTATTGAACTACCTGATATACAGATCAATTCAGCTTACCGACAACCAGAATAGACCACAAGAGCTGGACAAACTGAAATCAGCCTTACTTCAGAATGGTTACAACAATTCGCTAATCGACAAGTCTATCCGCCATCAACTGACCCGTCCTCCAAAAACAAATGATCCACTAGAGAGTATCCAGTTACACAAAGCTTTCCTACCATACATCAAAGGTGTGACAGACAAAATCAGTAATATCTTGAGAAAACACGAGATAAAAACAATATTCACGGCCAACAACCAAATATCCAAATTTCTCAGATCTCCCAAGGACACAATACCAAACGATTCTCAAGGTATATATGAAATACCATGTTCAGACTGCCCGAGAAGTTATATTGGCCAGACTAACAGACGAGTAACTTCCAGAGTCTACGAACACGAACTTGCTGTGCGTCAGGCATCTTCCACTTCCGCACTTTATAAACATCGAGAAGACACAGGTCACAAAATAGACTTCAAAAACACAAAAACAATTTCCACCGAGAAAACTCTGCAAACCAGGATCATCCGAGAAGCCCTCGAGATAGAGAAGCGCCCCAATTGCCTCAACACTCGCGACGACGGACGTAGACTTCCCAATACCTGGAAGCCTCTCATTGCACGCATCAACTCATTTCCCACCAACCCAGTTCCCGCACATAGTTCACTTAGCGCCAACCAAGTTCCCGCACACAGCTCATCTAGCGCCAACTCAGTTCCCGCCCATAGTTCACCTCGCGCCAATACATTGCACACGGCCATTACAGCCACGTCCACTATAAATACAGTTCCTCAACCCACAATTCCTCAGTTCTCTCGAAGGAGTAGGCAGATTGAGACCTTAGAGAGAACCAGTGACGAGACATGGGGAGTAGGCAGATTGAGACCCCGACGTCAAGTCACAAAAACCGAACGTAATTATACCTGAGGAGTAGGCAGATTGAGACCTCAGCGTAGAATTACGTTTCAACCATTTATTAATTTTCTTTCTTTTTCAGTTCTTGAAAATGGCTCCAAAATCGGAGCCGAAACGTCGAATTTCAACAAATTCTAGACGCGGTTCAACCCGAACTTTTAGTTTTCAAATATCTGACCGCGGAAACCTATCTGAACACATTGCACGCCTCTACGGGGAGGATATTCTCCATCTCACGAAAAACTATTCATCACTCCTTATCCGAAGATCCAAACTCCTGTGCGACCTCACGTTCCTCAAATCATGCAGAGACCACAGAGTCATTCCCAAAGCCTTCCGGTTGAAACATCATGATACCTCATCGTCAGCCCAGCGTATTCTCAATAAAGCTAGCCAAGC
Source organism: Chrysolina americana (assembly GCA_958502065.1). Lineage (NCBI taxonomy): Eukaryota > Metazoa > Arthropoda > Insecta > Coleoptera > Chrysomelidae > Chrysolina > Chrysolina americana. The sequence continues at coordinate 39,607,542 of OY293416.1, forward strand.
ACTTATTCGAAAAACACTTCACGACATCAGACGTAATTTGGACATCACCAACACCTCACTCTACAAATGTTTTGGCAAATTATCCACCGTAGATATCCATCCAGTCATCTGGGACACTTTGACCAGGATATCTCAGGACAAAGCAGATCACATCAGCAATAAGAAAACAGAAACACAGAAAAACAAACTTTGTGCATTGTTAACGAATAACATCACACCCTTGGTCCCAGCTGCATCACCTGTATTAGTACACAACTTCTCCGACACACCACTAGATCAAAATAGCCTTGCACTACTATCAAGAGGATTCAATTATTCCATCACACCAAACAGAATCCCAACAGAAACCATCATCACACAAATAGAAAGCGCGATAACCCATCTACCAGAAAATACAGCTGAAGAAACTAGGCAAGATATTGCCACCACACTTAGGAGAGCGAAACTCCCTCCATCCAACATAACACCTGCCGAAAAACATTGCCTCAGAAACCTCCACAACAACCCTGACATAATCATTCTCCCAGCAGACAAAGGCAACGCCACAGTAGTTCTGAATACCTCAGATTATGTAGACAAAATGAGTACACTATTAAACTCATCCGAGTATCAGATCACCCAATGAGACCCGACAACCTACCTCGAAAAGAAGACCAAAAATCTGATCAATAATTCTAAACTACCAGCCGAAACCAAGAAAGCCACTATCCCTAGAGAGAAGTCATCACGCACCCCTCGTATCTACGGACTACCAAAAATACACAAGCCTGATATCCCACTCCGACCTATCGTCAGTGCCTTTGGATCACCAACCCAGAACCTCGCCAAGTATCTAGCGAGTACTCTTCAGCCACGAGCAGAAGAAGCTTCATCCTACGTGAAAAATTCATTCCACTTCTTAGACCTTCTCAAATCCTATAGAATCCAGAACACAGATATCCTAGTGAGCTTCGATGTTGTCTCCCTCTTCACAAATATTCCCCTAACGGACACGCTAGAAATCCTTAAAACGAAACACAGAATTCCAAAAGACACCCTGGACCTCATCAGTCACTGTATGAACAACACGTACTTCCTCTTCCAAGGAAATTACTACAAACAAGTGAAAGGTGCTCCCATGGGTTCCCCCCTTTCTCCAGTCCTTGCAAACCTTTTCATGGAAGACTTCGAAACCAGGGCTGTAGAAGCATTTGACCACAAGCCTACTTGCTGGTTCAGATACGTTGACGACATTTTCATCATATGGCCTCATGGTTACGAAATCTTAAACACGTTCTTAGATCACCTAAACGATATCCATCCCAACATGAAATTTACAATGGAGACCGAAATGAACAACTCCCTAGCTTTCCTGGACGTTCTCATTACGAAATCCAATAACTCTTTCACCCACACAGTACACAGGAAACAGACCCACACCAACCGATACCTACACGCAAACTCTCATCACCATCCAGCACAAACAAACTCCGTATTGAACTCCCTGATATACAGATCAATTCAGCTTACCGACAACCAGAATAGACCACAAGAGCTGGACAAACTGAAATCAGCCTTACTTCAGAATGGTTACAACAATTCGCTAATCAACAAGTCTATCCGCCATCAACTGACCCGTCCTCCAAAAACAAATGATCCACTAGAGAGTATCCAGCCACACAAAGCTTTCCTACCATACATCAAAGGTGTGACAGACAAAATCAGTAATATCTTGAGAAAACACGAGATAAAAACAATATTCACGGCCAACAACCAAATATCCAAATTTCTCAGATCTCCCAAGGACACAATACCAAACGATTCTCAAGGTATATATGAAATACCATGTTCAGACTGCCCGAGAAGTTATATTGGCCAGACTAACAGACGAGTAACTTCCAGAGTCTACGAACACGAACTTGCTGTGCGTCAGGCATCTTCCACTTCCGCACTTTATAAACATCGAGAAGACACAGGTCACAAAATAGACTTCAAAAACACAAAAACAATTTCCACCGAGAAAACTCTGCAAACCAGGATCATCCGAGAAGCCCTTGAGATAGAGAAGCGCCCCAATTGCCTCAACACTCCCGACGACGGACGTAGACTTCCCAATACCTGGAAGCCTCTCATTGCACGCATCAACTCATTTCCCACACAGTTCCCGCACACAGCTCACTTAGCGCCAACCAAGTTCCCGCACACAGCTCATCTAGCGCCAACTCAGTTCCCGCCCATAGTTCACCTCGCGCCAATACATTGCACACGGCCATTACAGCCACGACTACTATAAATACAGTTCTTCAACCCACAATTCCTCAGTTCTCTCGAAGGAGTAGGCAGATTGAGACCTCAAAGTCACTCTCTTGAAAATGGCTCCAAAGATATAAACTCTCAACGCGGTTCAACCCAGGATCTCAGTAATCTACATATATATATATATATATAAATATATAATTAAGTAGGAATTCTCGGGTAGCGGTCTGTTGAACAATGAAACTCATTCGATTTAAATCTTCAATATTTCGTCAACCTTTATTGACTTCTTCAGGAAGAGCTACAATTAAAAAGGAATATGAGTTGTTGAAGGACTACATAAAAATAACATGATAACTTACAAAATTCACAGAGTTAGTTCTAACCTATGGAACATTTGGGAGGACAATTGTTATTCTCCGCTGCAGACTAATCGCTTAATTTACCTGACTGGAGTGTTACTATGGTTTGAATAAGGATTCGTTTAAATACAATGGTGTTAATTAGTGTAGGTATTCCATTGGCACCAACAGTCAACAGCCAATATATATATATATATATATATATATATATATATATATATATATATATATATATATATATATATATGTATATATATATATATATGAATAGTAACTTGTGACATCTACAGTCAGAGACCTCATAAAGCCGTGCTGATGAGTTGGTAACAACGAAACAGCGCTGTCCACGGATCGTGAGCTCTCGGACTTGAAACGAAAATACTCTATTCACTTTATATATATATATATATATATATGTATATATTTGTGTATGTATATATTTTTATACACCTATATTATATATTGTATTTTTTAGCAATTGTTTTCAATTTTGATAAAAGAATATTGTTATTGACATTTTCTGTATGTTATGATAGGTTTAAGCGTTATTATTATTATTATTATTATTATTATTATTTTTAAATACCTTCTATAAACATGTAATGTTCATTGGGAAATAAAGTTGATTGATTATATTACAGAAAACTTGTGTCAGAACCATCTTTTTTTTGGGGAGTTGGAGGAAATATTTTATAGAGAAATATTGAGTCTCCAGACTTTGTCCTCCCCTCGAAGTCGTATGGGTCCTAGGCCCTCTGTTTTTCGTCTTCGGGTGAATGCTACTATGGTTGCCTTGTTAGGATTGACGTTTAGTCCCTCAGTCCGTCCATCTCGTGACAAGGTAAAGAGCCTCCTGCATACGATCTCTAACCGTTGTGTTGAATTTTCCCTCTGCTAATACCACGATATCGTCAGCATAGCCAAGGGCTCGGTGTCCTGCTTCGTTCAGTGTTACCAGCAGCGAGTCCGCGATCAGATTCCACAGAAGCGGGGATAGAACTCTACCCTGTGGGCATCCTCTGTTCGCCCTGGCTACTATGGTCTCCTCTAATACAGTGATGTGTATCAGTCTATTCCTCAGCATTGAGTCTATCCAGGCCACACATGGTTCCTCGATTTCTCTGTGTCTGAGAGCTCTAATGATTCAGTTTATATAGAGGTATTGTCAAAAGCTCCTTCTATGTCTAGAAAGGCCGCTAACAGTACCAGCGTGTTCTCCACTGTAGGCATACTGTTCGCGGTGCAGTGGTCTTTCCACCAGCACGCCGTCCCTAATATGTCTATTCACTAGCTTCTCCAAAGTAAATTTTTTTTGTTTTTACGAATCACCCAGGTTTTCGGAGAAAACCCCACAAAAGCAGAGCTTGTGCGAGCAAGGGAGATCCGGGACCTACAGTTCAAAAAAAGTGGAATCTGAACCACTTTAGCTCAGTGGCATGCTGTCCTGGGGATCGAACCCGGGCCGTCTGGGTGGGAGCAAATACTCTAGCACCACGACCAACTTCACTTCACATACATAAGACTTATTGGTCTTAGGGACTTTACGGAATCCTGTACAGCTTTTCCAGGTTTCGGTATAAAAGTAACCCTAACTTGTCTCAATGATTTTGGTATATACCCGAGAGCCAGACTGCCTCTGAGTACATTACAGAGTCTGATTTGCAGTTCTGCGGGTCCCTTCTGCAGCAGTGCAAGGTAGATCCCGTCTTGTCCCGGTGATTTGAAGGGTTCAAATGTGCCTATTGCCCATTGAACTTTGTCATAGGTGACGACTTTCTTTGCTATGTCCCAGCCTTGCCTAGAGCCTCTTTTCAGAGTCTCCAGTTCTTCTGGGTTTCCTATAGCTCGTGTCTGATCTATCTGTGCTCCAGGGAGGCGAACTCTCAGTAGTTCTTTCATTGTTTCTTCTCCTGTGCAGGTGTGTTTCCCTTGTTCATTTTTCAGGGAGTATATTACTTGATGCGTATCCTTCGAGAGTACTTTCTGGAGTCTAGCATACTGTCGAGAGCCTTCTATCTCCTCACAGTGTCTCCTCCAGGAGTCTCTCTTGGATTTGTTCAGGGTCTTTTTGAAAATGGACAAGGCGTTCTTGTATTCATCCCACCTCCCATTTTTTTTGGCTCTGTTGAATTCTTTTCTGACTTGCCTCCTCAGTTCTGCAAGTTCTTTGTGCCACCAGGGCACCTTCCTGGTGGTGTTCCTTGTGATGAGTGGGCAGTGCTTGTTAAACGTAAGATGGCTGCGTCATTGATTTCCTCCACAGCCTGCTCTAGGTCTCTGTTCTTATCGTTCGATGCGTTCCTTGGAGTTTGCGACTCAGGTCTGCTCTGTACGCTTCCCAATTCGTTTTTCGTGGGTTCCGATAAGTCTCTTTGTAGATGTCACTCTTTATTATGAAGTTAATGTATCTGTGATTCGAGCAACTTTCATCATCAGATGCATGCCATTCTGTAACAAGGTTACTCACATAAGTTGAGGCTATTGTTACGTCGAGTACTTCCTTCCTATTTTTTGTAATGAAAGTGGGTTTGTTTCCTACATTTAGCGTGTCCAGGTTGTTAGCCATTATGAATTGTAGTAGATTTTCACCTCTTTCGTTAGTGTCGCTGCTGCCCCAAGTGATGTGGTGCGCATTAGCGTCACAACCGATGATAAGTTGCAGTCCTTGGTTCCTACAATGTCTCACCAGGTCTTCTACATCCTTTGTGGGTGGTGGTTCAGGGTGGTCCGATGGGAAATAGGCCGATCCGAGTACTAGCTCCGTGGTCCCGTTCCCCATCTTCGTCCTGATCATCACTGCTGTAAGATCTCTTTAACAGAAATTCGTTAGCGGCAGTATTTTTATGTGTTTTTTATGGTTATGCAGGTCCAATGGACCTCTGCTGATCTGCTTTAAATGAGCTCTCCGCAGTCCTCTTATCTTTCCATGTCTAACCTATGGTTCCTGTATAAGGGCAACGTCAAATCCTACCCCAGCCGCTGTAAAGACTGCCGAAGCCGCCTTACAATGCTGGAGGTTGATCTGGGTTATCCTTATCCCTTCCATCGCTGGTGTTCCGCTTTCTATTCAGGTCATTGAAGAGTAGGTACCTTATTGAGTCGGTATTACGCTCGGAAGTTCATCCTTGTCAACACCCTGAAAGATGCATAATTTTTATTATATCCCTATTATAAACAAAACTGTTTCTTGGGATAATAATAAAGTACTACTACTACTACATCGTGTGCGTACTTATTGCTTCAAACAACAATGTGAGTCTAGTCCACATTTCGGATATAAACAATACTGCTGCGTTTTCGTGCATTCAAATTATGTTTTTTATTCGCAGATATCTTTATTAATTAATAATATCAAATTACAAGTTAACCTGAGAGAAACGTTATGTATTTTTCATTATTATTTTTTCCACAATGGATAATCCCTTAACTCGGCCGTATTTAGCTTTGCCTTCTTGCTGCTCATAATAATTTGTAGTATCACCAAACATACTAATCCCTTCTCTGGTATTGATGCCGTAATTTTCTGGATCATCTGTTTCTTTGCAGAAATCGGTGAAGTATTCCAAATATTCTTGTTCTTCGTCAGTGAGACTACGTGCAGCGGCCATTGTTTTTTGTGGGGGCTCAATAGGAGGTGAACGCTTCTTCGTGTCTGAAAAATTAAATTTAGGGTTATTTACATTCTGTGTAGATCGAAACCTAAACAAATCACGATGTTTTGAATACATATATACAGATTTTCAGCCCAATATCTCATATAGGGTGTTAGTTATATAACAAATTTCCAAATTTTGCTTTTTTGACCGACCCTGTATGAAAAAATGTACATTTAAACCAACAATCTAAAGTTGAAATAGGATTATCCATATCGTTTAGTAATTCATCATAATAAATAGTCAATCAACGATTATAAAAATACCCCTTTAGGTCCTAGATTTTTTCAAAACAATTGCCTCAACCCCGTGAAAAATTTTGTCAGTTTATATGGCCAATTCATAAGATTATAGTCTAAGAGCCAGTGGCTGGCTACCTGTATGTATTTGACCAGACCTGGATTTTTACACAGTGATTCCTTTATACCTACCATACCGAGAACGGGAAATCTGAAAATTTGGTTACTCAAGTAATTGCTTTTGATCTATCGATATAAAATAGTTTTAGCAATGCAGCGTTGCCGCCTATACCAGAAAGTAGCAGCATCTTTGTTATTTCAAATAGGGCACCCTGTATATTGTCAAGTATGAGAAATAGCACCCAATACAAACATTTTTCAAAATTCAAAATCAATTTACAAAAATTCCAAATTTTATTCATTCATTCATAGTATTTCCTGCAAATTTAAAGTTCAACGTCAGTCATTAACCAGGTATTGGGTTTCATTCCGGTACGTCAATTCTCGATGGCTGAGATGCTGATGAAGCGTTAATACTCAGCAATATTTTCACGAGGATTGGAAAGTCAAGGATTCATTGAGATCATTGTCGATTTGAGACTGCTGAGAGGTGGCACACACGAAAAGAATTTTCCAGTTTTAATCATGGGCTAACACATTTCATCCCCTTATTTCTGATTACAAAGTAAGTATTAATTTTGTTGTATATAATATTATTGTTTTGCTACTATTTCGTTCATTTGTTCAGTTCACTTGGATTTCATTCAATTTCGTTTTATTTGTTCAAATGTGTTTTTTATATTTAATAAAGTAAATAATTTTATCTCAATATTTCATTTCACTACATCAGGGTAGTCAGCGCAGTACAATGTTTTAACCTCTCGCAAGCCAAGCAAAATAGTATTTTGGGCACCCTATAGCTAGGTGGCCAACTAAGTCTTTTAGTCCGTTCGGGGCCAAAAGAGGTAGACCTCCCCGAACGTGACAATATTACCACATTTTTGAAATTATCATTCTTTTCTAGTTATTTTTACTTCATACTCTCCTATACCAATCTCTAACGGTTTTTGAGATATTGATTATTTTGCATATTTATTATCTAAAACATAGCTCGAATTGAATATTTATTTCGGCGTTATTTGGATTCTCAGGAAGTTGCAATTTTATGTTTAGTTCATCAAGATTATGCATATTGATTTTGTATATAGAAGTTTGTTCTGCGTTATACAGGGTCGTTCAAAAATCATGATCTTACTGCTAAGGGTTGAAAGTGCATTTTTTTAAATGGAACTTCTTGTATATTATGAAATTTCCTGAAAGATGACTGAATTCCATTTGAAATAACAAAGATGCTGCTACTTTCTGGTATAAGCGGCAACGCTGCATTTTAGATCGATAGACCAAATGCAACTACCTGAGTAACCAAATTTTCAGAATGATGCTATTGCCCGTTCTCTGTAAACGTCTATATACCATCGACCGGAACGCATATACGTATACTGTAGACGCATAAAGCATAGCTGAACGATTCGGCTTCTTGAGATCTATCGGACCAATAAAAATAGCAGTGGAGACGTCGATTGTCCTTAATCGTCTGCAGTTTACTAAGGTTGATCAACTGGTAAAGGGCAGACGTAGTTTTTGCTGGTACGTCTACAGTTTATGCTGTTTATAGAAATGTAAATAAGACACAGTATACAACCAACTTTTTTATTTGCTTTTATGTAAATTAACATAGTAACAAATTAACATTCGCAAAAATCACAAATTTCCTAAATTTATTGTAACCTAGACCAATGTTACTCTCTGAACACAGTTGCAATTTGTGTGGTGCTCTTTTTTGCTGTTTTCTGTTAGCTAACGATGCTCTTTTACCTGTCAATGTAATCTTACGTCTTGATATTGAAGTCGGTTGTGCAGATATTTTTTTCTTTTCTCAATACTGCCTTATTTTTAGATGGAATCCTGTATATTGAAAATCTGATAAAGAACGAAAATGGACAGGCCTCTGAGGAAGCCAGCCACTCGTGCTAGCGAAACGTTAGAAACAATTCCAAATCACGACGGCTTTTAAACCCGAATCAAAATAGTGATGTGCAAATTTTGGCCACGAAAGCCTTAGCTAATTGATCAAAAATGAGGATACGGCAAAATATCACAGGTACTTCTACCTGAATTCAAGAAAATTTTGTACCCTTGAGTATGAAATTATATCGGATCCAATAGCGATTTTACCAACTTTATCCCAGTACAGTAACAAAACGGTTAAAAACGGTTAAAAACGGTACCCAAGGTACTTTGTTGGTACCACCATCATCATATAGCTATTGAAAAGTTAGGATAAAAATGTGAAATTTATTTTTTGCTACCTTCAATCGTTTTGTCACTGTAATGGGATAAAGTTGATGAAATGCTGATTTTAAATTGTCTGTTGGTAACTTGAAAACAGTTGAATTTAGGTATAGGACATGATACACAAATTCTGCCTAGAATATTGCGTAGAATCCAAAAATATATCTAAACACCTAGCAAATTGCAGACGTGTGAGATCCAACTATGTCTCCAGTTTACGCGCCTACTATCCCGATCAACTATCCCGATCTTAGCCAAACATTTGCGAATTGTTTGGCAATTCCTTGTGCGTCTGCAGTATACGTATATGCACCCCGGAGCGCCACGCCAAATAATAATAATAGCCGTCCTCTACCCGCACAGGCTATGCCTTTGGGTACACTCTATGAGAGTTTATACGGGAGTATTATTATTGTAATAAAATCCAAAAACTGGTTTTCACTAATGGAATTGCTGGCAGTTTAAAGAGTGTCAAGCTTCTAGGAGTAGTTATCGATGATAGACTATCATGGTCATCCCATATAGAACAGTTATGTTATACATTATCAAGTTCACTATTTCTGCATAACATGAAAAAATACTCTGCGACAACTAGTGGAGCGAACGACTTCCCGATAAAGACCTCAGGTTAATTCATTGAATATTGCCTCTAGAGTTCAAAATGCTCAATCACAGTTGTTTCAAAGTGAAACTGAAACGACACATACTGTTCCACTGTTTTGAATTTATCGACGAAAATCTGAGAGCGCCCCTACTTCTCAGTAAGGTGTCTTGACACTACTTCGTGTAGGTATATATTTTAACGAATTTTAATTAACATTCTGTACCTTACTGACTTGTTAAAAACATTGTAATTTGTTCAAAGAAATTCTATCCTATTTTATTTTATTTATAACTCCTTCCCCTATTATTTAGCGTTAAATCCACTGGCGTTGAGAAAATATTGGGTTGTCATTTGAAAAAAATTGAGTTACACAGTTTTCGAGATAGCCAAATTCGGCGCTAATTTCTGAGCACCCCGTATAATTTTTTTGAAAAGTTTCACAAGATTTAAGGAGCTTCAGGTGTTACTCAGGCAAAATCAGACAATTTTTGATCTGATTCTTTTTGATTCCATAAAGTAATTTTTTTTGTAAAGGGTTTCATCTGTCAAAATTTTCAAAAAAATTTAAATAACAGAACTGGAGCCCTTTAGATATAATGTTTTGGATAAAGTTATATTGATATTCATCGTAGATTCTGAAAATGCAATTGAAGACATGGTGTTCCATTTGAAAAACATAGTTGAGGTCTACCTCGGTGTATCCGGAGATTGTAGACAACTGAAAATATTTCAACTCGCGCTCCTCTGAACAACTCGCGCTCCTCTGAACACTCCCAGAAAAATACTCCTAGCAGTTTCCCATATACATATACAGGGTGGGTCCCGGTCGCATATACGTATACTGCAGACGCACAAGGAATGGCCAAACAATTCGCAAATGTTCGGCGAGGATCGGGCTAGTTGCTCGCTCCAGGCGCGTAAACTGAAGACATAGTTGGATCTCACATGTCTGCAATTTGCATTAGGTGTTTGAATACATTTTTGGATTCTACGCAAGATTCTAGGCAGATTTTGTGTATCATGTCCTATATCTGAATTCAACTGTTTTCAAGTTACCTAAAAACAATTCAAAATCAGCATTTGACCAACTTTATTCCATTACAGTGACAAAACGATTGAAGGTAGGAAAAAATAAACTTCACAACCTAACCTAACTTTTCAATAGCTATCCGATGATGGTAGTACCAAAAAGGTACCAAGCGGGTACCTTCTTTAACGGTTTTGTCACTGTAATTGGATAAAGTTGGTGAAGTCGCTGTTGGATCCGATATAATTTAATACTCAAAGGTACAAACTTGTCTTCAGGTAAGAGGTTTATATTTTGCCGTATCCTCATTTTTTATATATTGGCTAAGGCTTTAGCGGCCGAAATTTGCGCTATCACTATTTTGATTCGGGTTTGAAAGCCCTCGTGATTTGGAATTGTTTCCTAACGTTTCTCTAGCACGAGTGGCTAGCTTCCTCAGAGGCCTGTTCATCTTCGTTCTTTATCGGATTTCAAAATGAGAGGCAGGCAGAATTAAGAAAAGAAAAAAAATATCTTTACAACCGACTTCGATATCAAGACGTACGGTTACATTGACAGGTAGAAGAGCATCGTTAGCTGGACGAAAACCTGGAAAGTCTAACAGAGAACAGCAAAAAAGAGCACCACACAAATTGCAACTGTGTGTAGAGTGTAATATTGGTCTAGGTGACAATAAATTTAGGAAATTGTAATTTTGCGAACGTTAATTATTTGTAACTATGTTAATTTACATAAAAGAGAATGAAAAAATTGGTTGTATACTGTGTCTTATTTACATTTCTATAAACAGCATGAACTGTAGACATACCAGCTGTAGGCAAACCCGGAAATCTTACAGCACCACTATGCTGATTAATTTGAGGTTGTTAGCACTAAACCAGTTCTGTGCCCTGGTGTTTAAAAGACTATCTGTATGCTTATCAATGTCGTGTCGTTGCCCTATGTGGTGCAATTATTAGTTAACATAAACTGAAAGAGGTTGTCCACGTAGATAAAAAAGAGTGACGGACCAGGAACGGATCCCTGAGGTACCCTTTGTGAAATAGTTCGAGAATCAGAAAGTGCTTCATTTATACTGCTTGTTTTCTATTCCTTAGATAGGACTTTACCAAATCAAGAAATACCCCTCTGACGCCATAAACACGCCGTTTATCAAATGGAGTGGATTGGGAGATACAGTCAAAGAGATAGATCACATAGAGCAATGAAAGTATTCATGTCTTCTTCCGAGCCATCGACTATCTCAGTCACGATTTGGAAAACAGCATGTGTGGTGCTGCATTTATTCCTAAAACCAAATTGACAGAAGTTGAGAAATTTATTATATCAAAATAATTCTCTGCTTCAATATAACCTTGGAAACTTTGAGGAGCAAGGGAGTTATAGTTATGCTTACAACCCTATATCTAAACTAAGCGGATTTTGTAGAACTTACAATTTCCTTGTGGATATTGGAGATATCTGAATTATCAGTAAGCCTTTTTTGGAAGAATCGATAAGAAACAAATGCTGAAAGTCAACAAACAATATTTCTGAATACCCCGCATCATTTTTTTGATAATTTTCCGAAGATCTAGGAAGCTTCAGGACTTATTCACAAATTCGGCCAATTTTTGATTTAACTCTCTTATTTTCCAAATTATATCGCATTTCGAGGGATATCTTCTGATAGGCAGATCTGGGGACCGATTCTCAAATGTCTATTACCCTTTGTCGCATGCGATACAAATTTCCATCATCTTTCATTGCACATTTGAGAAAGGTGACGGACATATTTTGTCGCATGCGATAAGCGTAATCGACATTCGAGAATCGGGCCCCTGATAGCCGAAAAATGTATTTTTTTCATAAATAAAATAACACATTAGGAGGGTCTGATTTTCTTACTTGCTAAAAATACATAACCAACTTGCCTATAACCGAAATTTCAGATTAATAATGCTTTCCTGAAGATTTATTGTTTATGGACATTCATCGTTGTTCTCGTGTGCTCTTTATATGTTAACATCTTTGAATAGAGCTCGTCGAGTAGGTACTGTGACTTGATACTTTAATTTTTCAAAATTGGTTCATTTGGTTCCAAAATAACAGGGTGTTGTTGTTTCGAACCGAACACAGTGTATATAAATTTCATAGCTGACTTTGATTTAACGGGCAAAATCAAAATGTGAAGTGGAAAAAAATTTTGTGAAATTTAAAGTAATATCATAAGTGATTTTGAAAAACTTTCATCACGGTTTATATCATATAAATTAACATTGAATTTTGAAACACCTTCGTTCACGTTCATCATTTCAATTGTGACTTGAAAGATCCTGACAAGAGATGCGTGCGCAAAGTTGACATCCGTGCGCATAGTGTTTTGCACACGCCGTGTGCAAAGTACCGCATTTCGAGAAACCGTATTTTCTGAGACTGTCGTATAAAAAATATACTCTGAATCCTTTCATCTCCATAATGAGTGTGTTGTTGATACAAACAAAACGTTTGAAATTATTACCCATTATGACTGTATCGTTGTAGAATTTCTAACAGTTTTTCTCACCTTTTCCTTGAAATTTATGATATGGAGGAGCAAATGCCTTATTCAGTCTATATGTCAGCCTTTCCAATTCTGCGTATTGCTTGGCAGCTTTTTCTGCTAGTCTCATTACTCTTATTTGTTCCTCGTAACAACTACCCTCCAACATTTGAACTTGTTCACTAGGTACCTGTAAGTTTAGAAAGTATTTGTTAAGGAATAGATAGATAATTCTTTTGATTTTATATTGAATAATAATATAAGTTACAGATCAAGATGGAACGAAGCGAAGTGGCTGAGATGCTAGAGCGTTGGTCTTTCTCCCAGACGACCCGGATTCAAATCCCAGCGTCTACCATCAAGCTATAGGAGTAGTTTCGAAACCAACCACTCTCACAAAAGCTCTAGGTCCTGGATCTCCTTTGGTCTTGAACAAGCTCTTTTATATGTTTCAACAAAATATGATTTTTCTCCTCATTAATATGAAAATGATAATTTTTCAACTGGATACCCTACATGAAAGTGATATTTTTTTACTCTAGAGATGAAAATGAAACAAATGAGTATTATCGTGCGCCCGATGGGTATACAGTGTGTTCGCTTAAGTTCTCTACATATGGGAAAGTTTTTTATTATTGGGTTTACGAAAAAAGTTAGTCTTTACAAAAAGTTCTGCATGGTCTGAAACCTAAAATACCGCTATCAGATAACAATTTTTGTGTGACGTATACGAGGGTTGTCAAAAAATATAAAATTTTCTCAAGAATAAAGTACCTTTGTTTTTGACAAAATCGAAAATTGTTATTGAGAAAAGTTGAACAGAATTGAAAACTACGTAAAGATATCTAATAGCACCTACCTACATGAAAAGTCAGGTTTCGCTTAAGTTCAATACATATGCGAAACTTTCTTATTATCAAGTTTACGAAAAAAAGTTATTATTCATAAAAAGTTCTTCATGGTCTGAAACCGAAAATACCACTATCATAAAATAATTCTTTTGTCAGGTTTTGTCATGTTTTATGATAATAGATTTTTTCGTTAAGAAGAGAATCACGTCATGTTTGGTAATTTTGTATATCCGACATAACAACGTTAAAATTCCCAATGAAAGGCGTTCAAAGGCGATGAAATGAAATTTGACTAGTTTCATCGGTATTGAACGCATTGTACTACTACGGCAGAGAATGGACGACATTCATGAACGAGTCCGTTTTAATATCCATAAAGTTCAAGTGATAGAATGAAGGAGACGTATTACATCAAGGCTGATGCAGGAGGATTTTTTTTTTCAATAATAATAATAACGTTTATTCGTAATTCAATGCTACAAGTATCAATAATCAAAAAAAAAACTGGGAGGAATGAAAAAATATATCTAAGGTTCGACTCTTAAATATCCGATTGAAAAAAATAATGAAATTTCAACTGTGTGTCATGTTACAGAAACTAGACCATATTGCAGTCATTTCGCCTCCCATAAGTTTTTAAAATTATTTTTCCACGAGGAGTTACAGAGTGTTGAATACTTTATGTTTTTTGAAGTAATATCCATATATCTCCGGAAATAACGTTGATGAACATACATGACCTTATATTTTTTGAATGGTCAAAGTAATCTCTATTCAACCATGTGATGAAATATAGGGTGTTCCATTGCAAAAAACATAAGTTTGGTGCACTTTTCTGGGTGGCCTTGTATACTTCGGAATATTTTCCAAAGATACTCCCTCAAGAAGGAAACATGTTTGCATTCAAAAGAAAATTTTAAGTTGCGCCGTTTAGAAGCTATGGACCACCGGAGCGCAGTTGCAGGACCCTGTATAATTACACTGGTCTGCAATGAAATCCTCCTTTAAAAAATTTTGTCATAAACATGACGATTCAAATGTTCTGAATCTATCCCCGTTGGCCGATTTTTTCCATCACGTCTAGATTTTTTGCTATGAATATTTTTTTAAATTTCAAAAATTTGGGTTTTTTTTTAATTTTTTTTGCGCGTCAATGTTATAAACAGTGTATATACAAATAGTGTATGTACAAAATAAGTTTTAGCGAGTTGTAAGAGAAAGAAGGGAAGTGCCGAAGGTGATTTTAATGGTGCTACAAACGCACATGCGCAGTATTCGCTGTGACTTCACAACAGTTGAGTGAAAACTTGTCTCTCAATTGTTTACATTTTGTATCAAATATTTTGGTAAGTTTTGCATAAAGTTCATGTTCTCTATATTGGTTTTGAGTATTTTATTTGTAGTTTATGTATTTTTTTATGAGCAGAGCCAATAAATATAACATAGATGTTTGAAAATTATTTCAATAAAATTTTATGTAATTTTAGGTTATAAAATGCCTCGAACTTGTAAAAATTCTACCGACTGTTTTTGCTACATTTGTGGGGAATTCGTACTAAAAACACAGCGAAATGTCATGACAGATCTTGTTAAAACAGCTTATAAGCTATATTTTGGATTTTCTATCGATGAGCGAGATAAGAGTTGGTTGCCAAAAGTATGTTGCAATAGCTGCTCAAGAACGTTGAGAGGTTGGCTTGAAGGAAGCCACAAATCCATGCCGTTTACAATGCCAATGATTTGGAGTGAGCCTCAGAATCATGAAAATGATTGTTATTTTTGCATGACATCAACACGAGGATTCTCGAAAAAAAATAAAAATAAGATTGTATACCCGAACGTCCCATCTGCAAAGAGACCAATTCCTCGTGGTGAAGGTACTTTACCTCCAATTCCACCAATTAATGAGAAGGTGGAAAATAAAAATATTTCTGGTCTTCAATCTCAATCGAGTTTTCTTTCTGCCGGTACATCTTCATCTTCATACACTTTGTCTGGATCTTCCAGTCCATCTAAAGAACCTCATTTACTTAAGCAAGGTGACTTAAATGATCTTGTTAGAGACTTGGGACTTTCAAAATCTAAGGCGCAATTACTTGGATCAAGATTAAAACAGTGGAATCTATTGGATAAAAGTACCAGAGTTTCATATTTTCGTACGAGGCAAGAAGATTTTACGAGTTATTTTTCCAAAGAAGATGATTTGGTATATTGTAATGATGCTGCAGGGCTTCTTCAAGAACTGAGTTTTCCAAAAGATTCTAGTGAATGGAGACTTTTTATTGATGCTTCAAAAATAAGCTTAAAAGCCGTTCTACTCCATAATGGTAATAAATACCCATCTGTGCCCGTTGCACATGCTACAAACATGAAGGAAAATTATGTAAACCTAGAGGTATTACTCGAAAAAATTGAATATTCCCAATACTTATGGAATATTTGTGCTGATTTGAAAGTCGTCGCTATACTCACTGGATTACAAGGAGGATACACAAAGTTTTGCTGTTTTCTTTGTGAGTGGGACAGTCGCGCAAGAGAAAAACATTACAAAATAAAAACTTGGCCACTAAGAAAAAGTTTAACTCCTGGGCTTAAAAATGTGTCTCAGAAACCTTTAGTGCCAAGTGAGAAAATTTTTCTGCCACCACTTCATATAAAGTTGGGACTCATGAAAAACTTTGTGAAAGCTATGAATAAAGATGGTGCAGGTTTTCAATATCTTAAAACAAAATTTCCTCGAATCAGTGACGCAAAATTGAAGGAAGGAATTTTTGTAGGTCCGCAGATACGTGAGCTAATGAAAGATGAAGCTTTTGATTCGAAGTTGAGCGAAGCAGAAAAAAAAGCTTGGGTGGCTTTTAAAGAAGTTTGTCATAATTTTCTTGGGAATACAAAAAGTGAGAATTACCGACAAATCATTCGGAAGCTTCTTTCTGCTTATAAAGCTTTAGGATGCAATATGTCACTCAAGATTCATTTTTTGGACTCTCATTTAGATTTCTTTCCTGAAAATCTGGGAGCCGTATCAGATGAGCATGGTGAAAGGTTTCATCAGGATATAATGCAGATTGAAAAACGCTACAGTGGGAAATGGTCAGCAGCAATGCTTGCTGATTTCTGTTGGTCAATTCGCCGAGAAACACCAATAGAAACGATGAAAAGGAAAAAAACCACAAAATAACAAATTTTCTCACCATATAATGAGATAACTGACCGATATATATTCATTTTGTGACTATAATTTAGGATTTTTCACTGTAAAACTTAGACCGTAATATTTTTTCATTTCGTTATGATAATTGGTATTTTAATAATATTGTTTGTTAATTAAATAAATATTATATTGGAAATCTACGTGTGGTACTTAATTGTATGTCAGATTCCGTGTTTAGAGCACAAAATATGATGAATTCATGCATGAAAGCAAGAAGGAGAAAAAAAAAAATTTTTTTGCAGACCAGTGTTATTTATTTACGTGAAATGCAGTTGTAATCATGAGTGTTACATTGAAATAATTCAAATATCTTTGCCTTTGCTTCTCACTGTACATCGTTTTGACCTTTCAATACTTTCCTAATTTATTCAACAGTAAAAACATGAGAGCTTTTGCTTACTCGGATGAATTTCTTTCTTCAACGAAATAATTTTGCCAAACAGTAATTTCACGAGAAAAACTTTTGCAAGGCCGTATGTCGAGCTATTTGCTTTAATTTCAGTCTGTTGAGTTAAATTACTGATGGAAAATTTTATTTGCTGAAAGAAATTTATTCAATAAAAGAAAAGTACGAGTGTTTTTGGCAAGATAAATCGACGAGAATGTACAAACATAAGAATACATTAATAAACACCTTTATTAAAATAGTCATTTGCAATTTAATATACACAATTTTTATAATGTTAATTTTATGATATATTCAGATGAAACTTTCCCAAAACGATTCCTATTGTGTCAACTATACTGAACAATCATAGCTGCCATGACAGATATATACAGTGTCACCGTTAAAGTCCGCATCATATGGGACTTTTTTTATTATTCATTTATTGCAAATTTAGAGTTCGTAAACAGTTTTTGCTTTGAAAATAATGCAAAATGACGTTTACGATTGTTTTCCATCGATTGGCTACACCTGTCAAATTTGACATTTTTTCAAAAAAATTTCAAAATGTTAGGTTATTTCTCAATTTTTCGAAAAATATTATATGGAAAAGTTGTTAATTTTTCGGTTTCCTACCCACCTACCAAATCTGAACCAGTTGAAAAACTTTGATTTTTTTCGAGTTTTCTTAACCTTACACTTTTTCGGATAATTTAAATTTGGTAAAATCTGAAATAACCAGTTGAGATGTAATAATCCCATCTGCTGGAAGGATTTTTTCTGTTTAAAAATGTTTCTACTTGGATATTTTCAAAAAAAATACAAATATGCTAAAATAATTATGTTATAGTAGATGCAAAGTGGCTCTAGTTTCGAATTATCGAATATTTTTCTAAAGCAATAGACCTAAAGAATTTTCTACTTCACTGATGTATTGTGATAAAAATAATTGAAGCAAATTTTGCTATGGAATATTGAAACTAGAGCCACTTTGCATCAAATATGATGTTATTTTCTTAGCATATTTGTATTTTTTTTGAAAATATCCAGTTAGAAGTATTTATAAACAAATAATTCTTTCAGCAGATGGGTGTATTACATCTCAACTTTTTTTTCCAGATTTCATCAAATTTAAATTATCCGAAAAAGTGTAAGGTTAAGAAAACGCGAAAAAAATAAAAGTTGTTCAAACTGGTTCAAATTTGGTAGGTGGGTAGGAAACCGAAAAATAAACAACTTTTTCATATAATATTTTGGGTGGCTACGGAAGTATTGCCTACGGAATATCTCAGTTATTGTATGAAGTAGGTTTGTGAAATTTGGAGCGTCGATGTAATGACATAAGAGCTAGAATTTGAGCATATTGACATGTCGAAGTTAACTTCCGGTCTGACCGGAAGTAACATCAACTTTCTTATTTAAAAAAAAAACCCTATTTTTTTTTCTTTTCGCTATATTCAGCATTCAATGCCCTTTCTAATGACATATCACAAGTTGGTATTTAACCAGAAACTAGATCAGAACAAAATTATTATTGAAATTCACCGAGTAGGCCGTGGAAGCAAAATGAAAGCCAAAAATTGAAAAGTTGGCTATGGAAACCATACGTCACTTGATAACAGTTGCTACTACTGTGATATTTTATTTACATTCGTCGGCGTTATAAAAAGCCGCCAAAAAAAATATTGGAAAAATTGGGAAAAAAACAATACTCTGTAGGTCCATAACTTAAATAGGAACATACAACTTTTTCTTGCCTGTACTATTCAGCATAACCATTTCTTTCTAATGATATAATAAAAAGTAATTTTTTGAAATGAAATACCAAAAAATCCAATTATTATTCTTCAAATAACAAAACAGATTATCGCCATACGCAAAAATAACATTAAAAATAATGTGGAATGATAAATTATATCCTGTAGGTTCTAGGTTAAATAGGAGCATAAACGTACTTGGTCTGTGCCATCGTCCATAGATATTCTAATATCTACCTATGGACGATGTTTGTGCTATTCAGAATAATCATTCCATTGCAATAATCATTCGAACCAAAATATTAACAAGTAGGCTGATTAAGATATATTTTGGAATGAAACAAAAAAGAAACGAGAGCTCTCACAAACGCTGCTATCCATATTATTTTGACGTTCGAAGTAGTGTTTTTGATTCTGCCATTTTAAAAGGGTTTGGAAATCAAAATCAGTTAGAGGAATATTCAAAAAATGCCCCGTTATTCACGAACCGAACAAATTGACATGCTTCTCATTTATGGTGAATGTTTAAAAAATTCTTATGCCGCTGAACGATTGTATTTAGAGCGATATTAGTCTAGTCTACAAGTGCCATTTAGACCAACTTTTTTCAGCAGTCTCCGAAAATTATGATTGAGGTGTCATTCGATTCGGAATGACATCCAGATGATTTTTGAAAAAAATGAAGTTCCGCATGAAAAAATTGTAAAAGTTATTAACAATTAACTAAAAAAAAAAGATGGCTTTAGTATTTTGTAAATATCTCAAAAACTAATTAAAATTTTTTAAATCTAAAAAAAGATTCAAAAAGAGGAGGAAATTTCCTAAAAAAAAGCTCAATTCCCGGAATTGTAGCATCAATATTTATAATTTTCCCAGAGGGATGAAAATACGGCCGAAAACGGGTACTCTGGCTCGGGCAAGCCACACCCACTTTGGACACTTTAACAATAAAAATTATTTTAAAATACTAAATATGAAAATAAAAAATTGGAAAAATTCAGGCACTAACTGAATAGATTAATGAACAATAATCCGCTTGAAAAAAATTTTTATCACAATTTTTCAATTAGTTAATCAATAGTTAATTAATAATTTTTTTCTGCTTGAACATGAACATTGCAAGTGTGATAATTGTTAAACTATAAATTTAAGATTTTTTTCCTCTTTTGGAGCAATTCTTGAAAGGCTTCAGAATAGAACCCCGTTGGAAAAATTAAAAAGTTTTTATTTTTCAGTTTTTTATTAACAATTTTCGTTTTTGCAAAATTAAATACTTAAATTAATCATTGAAAAAAAATTTTTTTTCAAATATTATCAATAATCCGTTTTTATGTTATCAGGAACTACATAGAAATAATTTTTTTAAATTTTTATCTCTAATTGTTTAAAAAATTGTTATAAACAAATGCGTTGTTTATAAGATAATTGAAATTTTTTTTATGGAATATCAATCTTTGATACAAATAAAGATTTTTAAAAGAAAAATTGTTCCTTAAAAAAATTTTTTTATTGCTTGAAAACGCATTTCTTAATTAACAATTATTTTCTCCCGCTTCTAATTAATATTAAGGAACCATTTTTTTTTTTAAATCATTATTTGTCTTTCTTTCTGATATAAAAAAAAAATTCCATTTTATTTAATTTTTCATTGTTTATGCAATAAACAATTTGTTATAAACAAATAAATTTTTACCTTATATTTTTTTTTCTATTCTAATTTCTGTCACAAAAACAGACATGATTTTTTTTCTTTTTTAAATATTTTTTTATTATTTTTTATTTAATTTTTAAATATAAGTTCTCTCTAACTCTCTAACTCTCTGTTTTTGTGACAGAAATTAGAATAGAAAAAAAAATATAAGGTAAAAATTTATTTGTTTATAACAAATTGTTTATTGCATAAACAATGAAAAATTAAATAAAATGGAATTTTTTTTTATATATCAGAAAGAAAGACAAATAATGATTTAAAAAAAAAAATGGTTCCTTAATATTAATTAGAAGCGGGAGAAAATAATTGTTAATTAACAAATGCGTTTTCAAGCAATAAAAAAATTTTTTTAAGGAACAATTTTTCTTTTAAAAATCATTATTTGTATCAAAGATTGAAATTCCATAAAAAAAATTTCAATTATCTTATAAACAACGCATTTGTTTATAACAATTTTTTAAACAATTAGAGATAAAAATTTAAAAAAATTATTTCTATGTAGTTCCTGATAACATAAAAACGGATTATTGATAATATTTGAAAAAATAATTTTTTTTCAATGATTAATTTAAGTATTTAATTTTGCAACAACGAAAATTGTTAATAAAAAACTGAAAAATAAAAACTTTTTAATTTTTCCAACGGGGTTCTATTCTGAAGCCTTTCAAGAATTGCTCCAAAAGAGGAAAAAAATCTTAAATTTATAGTTTAACAATTATCACACTTGCAATGTTCATGTTCAAGCAGAAAAAAATTATTAATTAACTATTGATTAACTAATTGAAAAATTGTGATAAAAATTTTTTTCAAGCGGATTATTGTTCATTAATCTATTCAGTTAGTGCCTGAATTTTTCCAATTTTTTATTTTCATATTTAGTATTTTAAAATAATTTTTATTGTTAAAGTGTCCAAAGTGGATGTGGCTTGCCCGAGCCAGAGTACCCGTTTTCGGCCGTATTTTCATCCCTCTGGGAAAATTATAAATATTGATGCTACAATTCCGGGAAGTGACCTTTTTTTAGGAAATTTCCTCCTCTTTTTGAATCTTTTTTTAGATTTAAAAAATTTTAATTAGTTTTTGAGATATTTACAAAATACTAAAGCCATCTTTTTTTTTAGTTAATTGTTAATAACTTTTACAATTTTTTCATGCGGAACTTCATTTTTTTCAAAAATCATCTGGATGTCATTCCGAATCGAATGACACCTCAATCATAATTTTCGGAGACTGCTGAAAAAAGTTGGTCTAAATGGCACTTGTAGACTAGACTATATCCAGGGAGGCAGCAACCGTCAAGAAGGTATTTCCAGTGGCTTGAAGAAAAATTAAGAACTGAGCCTGATGTTCACGAAGACCAAGAAGCATTTGTTGTTAATGAGGAAACTGAAATTAATGTATTAGCTTTAGTACAATATGATAGCACAATTTCCTCAAGGCAGATTGGCGCCGAATTAGCTATAAGTAAGGACTCTGATAGGAAATTTTTGAAAAAACATCGATTTAAATCCTTCAAGTATCAGTTGCATCAACATTTGTATGAAAATGACGGTGAAAGGCGCCTGGAATATTGTAATTGGTTTCTTCGACAAAATGCTGAGAATCACCTATTTAACTATTATATCTTGTTTACGGACGAGTCAAGATTTACCAACAATGGATTATTTAACAGGAATAATACAAGGTAGGTACTGTACTTTATTTGGATTATTGTCGATAGTCGAAGTGTAAAGTGCTAAAAGTGTGAACGGTCTTTTGTTTCAGGTACTGGGCGATAGAAAACGAGCACCGGTTTCGACAAGGTGGCTTCCAGGAGAGATTTGGTGTGAATGTTTGGGCAGGAAAAGTTGGAACTCATATTGTTGGCCCCATTCTTTTTCAAGGCCAACTAACCGGAGAGAGATACTTTAATTTTTTAACGAATGAAATTTCGGAATTCATTAAGAACCTACCAGCGGAAATAACTGAGAGAATGTACTTCCAGCAAGATGGCGCCCCTCCGCATAATTCAAGAATAGCTAGAAATTATCTTCAAAATCGCTTTCAAGAGAGACTTATAACAACCCATGGTCCAGTCAGGTGGCCACCAAGGTCACCTGATCTTACTCCGTGCGACTTTTTTCTATGGGGGCATCTTAAAAATAGGGTGTATTCCACACAGCCTACAACTCTACATGAGCTAGAAGTAAAAATTCGTAGAGCTTTCCAAGATATCACGCCCCAAATGTTGAGAAACGTTTTACATGAAAATATCACCAGAGTCAATAAATGTATTGACGCTGAGGGAATGCATTTCGAACATTTGTTTTGAATTTATTTTATCTTTAATCCTATCAATTTGAATTTTTTTTTTTCGATAAATCTGTTTTTTTTATTATTTGAATAATAATAATTGGATTTTTTTGTATTTCATTTCAAAAAATTACTTTCTATTATATCATTAGAAAGGAATGGTTATGCTGAATAGTACAGGCAAGAAAAAGTTGTATGTTCCTATTTAAGTTATGGGCCTACAGAGTATTGTTTTTTTCCCAATTTTTCCAATATTTTTTGGCGGCTTTTTATAACGCCGACGAATGAAAATAAAATATCACAGTAGTAGCAACTGTTATCAAGTGACGTATGGTTTCCATAGCCAACTTTTCAATTTTTGGCTTTCATTTTGCTTCCACGGCCCACTCGGTGAATTTCAATAATAATTTTTTCTGATCTAGTTTCTGGTTAGATACCAACTTGTGATATGTCATTAGAAAGGGAATTGAATGCTGAATAAAGCGAAAAGAAAAAAAAATAGGGTTTCTATTTAAAATAAGAAAGTTGATGTTACTTCCGGTCAGACCGGAAGTTAACTTCCACATGTCAATATGCTCAAATTCTAGCTCTTATGTCATTATATCGACGCTCCAAATTTCACAAACCTACTTCATACAATAACTGAGATATTCCGTAGGCAATACTTCCGTAGCCACCCGGTATATTACCACCGTATCATCGGCAAAGCTGATTATTTGCCCACCCCTCTCTAGTAAAAATAGGTTATTTAAATAAATAGTGAACAGCAAGGGACCCAACAGAGTTCTCTGAGGCACACCACATGTTATTTTTGTTTTCCGCCTGTTGTTGTTTTCGATTTTCTAAATAACTTTTGAATAAAAAATGTGCTGGGCCTCTAATTCCCATATCTTCTAGTATGTCCAGAAGAATAGAATGGTCAACGGTGTCGAACGCCTTTTTGAAATCTAGAAAAATGCCTATTACTGGTTCTCCTTTATATAGGCTATCATAAATTGTGTTTGTTAATGAATGTATCGCATCTTGAGTAGATTTATGTTCCCGGAATCCGAATTGAGAGTAATTTATATAATTTAATTAAATTCAATATTTCGTTTATTTCTTTGTTAAAAAATCATATATTCAGTTTTTCTAGGATTAACAGAGAGAAGATTAGAAAAAAGCCAATTTTTTTAATTTTTGTAAGTCCTCGTTTATGTTTTTTTCTAAAATTGAAGGGTTTTCATTTGCATATAAAAGCACTGTATCATCCCCGTATATAGTGTAATGACATGATAAATTAATTTGGGATAAATTTTGTGTATATAATAAGTATAATATAGGACCTAAAACAGACCCTTGAGGAACGCCTTTGTTTATACACAATCTGTCAGTCTCTACATTATTATAGTCCTTTTCTCGAAATATGATTTTAAAAGATCATTAACAATACCTCTGATACCCGTCGACTCTAAGTTCTTTAGGAGAGTAGAGTGGTCAACTGTATCAAAGGCTTTTTTGAGATCCATGAAGACAGCTGCCACATAATTACCTTTATCAAGCTTTTCTTAAATTAAATCAATAACTTCTAACACTGCTGCTTGTGTTCCACTCTTTTCCTGAAAACCGAATTGATTCAGATCAAACTGATATGTTTTATTGATAAAGTCAACAATTCTATTTTTTTTTATTTTTTAGACAATTTTTTAAAAAATACTCAATAAGGCTATTGGTCTGTAATTTTCTGGTTCTTGAGAGTTCCCGCTTTTATAAATAGGTCTAACTGATGCATGTTTCAGTTCATCTGGAAAATATCCTTTTTAAAAAAACTATCAAATAATTTAGAAAGAGGTTCTGCCAAAATGTCTTTAACTCAAAAATATCTCTAGTAATAAAATGATCAGGATCAGGACATGTTTTTTTAAGATTTCTTATTATATCTAAGATTCCAGTTTCGTCAGTTGGTAAGAGAAGCATTGAGGAGTTATCATGAAGTGGGGAAATATTTTCAGTAGGTATGTTGTTATAAAAAAATTTCAAGTCATTTGCTGTCTTTTCACCAAAGTGAGAGAAGTGTATATTCTTCGAATCTGCGATTTCAAGGTTATTGTTCATGATTTTGCCATTTAATTGTAAGGATTCAATATCTCTATTTTGATAAAATTTTGATTTTCATCTCATACAATAATTCAATACATCCCACATTTTCTTTGGATAGCCTTGTGATTCTTTAAATTGTTTATTGACATATTGAGATTTTGCTCTCCTTATCATTGCATTAACCTTATTTCTTTGAATTTTGTATTCTAAGAAAAGTTCTCGGTCATTAATATTTTGTTTCATACTTTCGAATTTTTTATTCCTGATTTCAATTTCATGAATAATAAAACTGGTGTTCCTATCATTATTTTCAGGAGTTCTATTATATGTTTTAACAATACATTGACATTTAGCTTCTGAAAGTAATTTTATTAAATCTTCAAATTTTTCACATTGAAATCTGTTTAAATCGTGAGTAATACGTTTTCTGAATTCAGAATAATCAACTTTGATAATTTCACGTTTTTTGAATTTTTTCAGTGCAACATTCGAGTTTTGAATTGAAGTATATACCGGCCGTTTCTTATATCATGTGGTAACATTGCTAAATTCTAAACCGTAACCCAGACAGCATGGTATATTCCTGGAATATTTCTCAGATGTCTTAGATAGGATATATACAGGGTGGCCCATTAGTGTGAGGAAGTGCAATATATCGTCTGTCATGAAGATTATGAAAAAAAATTCAGATAAAAGTTATATGGTTTTCTTTGTGCCTCATTGTAAAAATATTTTGAAATTTATAGAGTGTTTCTTCAAAGCGGGGCAACACAAAGCATCAATTTTTTAAATGGAACACCTTGTAAATTTTTTATCCGTTGAACTGAGCAAAATGTTTTGCATATGGGGGTTTTTCCTTTTTTGAAAATTTTGCGGCGTTGTCAAGTTATTGCAGAAAGAAAGAAAATCTTCGGAAAAACAGACCACCACAAATGCCATCATAAAAACTTTATGAATAGAATTTAAGCAGAAATATTTGAGACATGCAACACCAAGAGTGAGATGAAATGTCGGTATGGACTAAAAGTTACATTTCTCTAACAGGAGATTTTATACAGAGCCATTAACTTGACAAACTTCAAATATCAAAAACTTGATTTTTTCAAATGAAACACCCAGTATGTAATTCTACCATTTTGAAGAACCACTTTATTCCTACAATTTTTGTTGATATGACAGTCTCTAAAATTGACAGATTTTGTGAAATTTGCAATTTTATTTTAGTTCGACTAAAACTACGTGTTTATTACTTTAATATTTACAACATTAAAGAGCTTACAGTTTTCGAACTACCAGTCAGACAAAGTGGCCCCTAAATGTTGGTCCATATTTCTTAAAGGGAAGAGTTAATGGCTTGATTTATCTTGATATTTTGGAAAACCAGTTACCACAATTAAGTAATCATTTACCCATTCGAATCAAACGAAGAATGTGGTACTTACACGATGGACCACCTGTTCACCACACTGTTCCTGTTAATAATTATTTAGACTCTGAATTTCCCAGGAGATGGATTGGTAGAGGAAGCCCTTTAAAGTGGCCTCCTCGCTCACCAGATTGGACAAAAATGGAGGCTACGTTAAAGATCAAGTTTATAGAACACCCCCATCTACAAAGGAGGATATGAAAAATTGAATTAGGAACGTATTCCAAAATATTCCAGTGAACATGTTGAGGGGAGTTAATGAAGAATTTGAAAACCGAATACATTATTGTTTGGCCGGTGGTCACTATTTAAGCAGTTGTTATAAATTTCTAAATTTTTTTTAAGTTTGATATTGCAATTATGTTAAATGCCAGTAACAGTAACTAAGTATCATAATTCTAGCTGGCCTACATCGATAGAAAGATAATTTTTGACACATTGAAAATTGATTTGTAAATTTCTCAAAAAGTGTCAGTTTTAGAGACTATATCATGTTACCAAATTTGTAGGGATGAAATAGTTCAAAAAAATGATGACATAACATACTGGGTGTTTCATTTAAAAAAAAATAAGTTTTTGATATTCGAAGTTTGTCAAGTTAATGGCTCTGTATAAAATCTCCTGTTTGAGAAATGTAACTTTTAGTCCATACCGACATTTCATCTCACTCTTGGTGTTGCATTTCTCAAATATTTCTGCTTAAATTCTATCCATAAAATTTTTATGATGACATTTGTGGTGATCTGTTTTTCCCAAGATTTTCTTTCTTTCAGCAATAACTTGACAACACCGCAAAATTTTCGAAAAAAGAAAATACCCCCTTGTGTAAAACATTTTGCTCAGTTTGACGGTAAAAAAATTTACAGGGAGGTCTATTTAAAAAAATGATGATTTGTATTGCCCCGCTTTAAAGGAACACTCTGTATATTCCATAATATTTTTTAAATAAGCAGCAAAGTAAACCATATAACTTTTACCTGAAATATTTCATCATACTCCTCATTATAGGCGAGATACTGTACTTCCTCACACTAATGGGCCACCCTGTATATTCCGAATAATCATGGAATATTCCTAGAATATCTATATACCCTGGAACATTCAAGGAACATACAAAGTAGAATATTTCAAGAACATTCTTGAAAGAATATACCAGGAATATTTCAATGTGAATATTCTTAGTTGAATATTTCTGGATTATTACTTATTGTATATTCTTTATAGCACATGCAGCAAATGTTATGCATGGAATATTCGTAGATTATTCTATACAAGACGTTTCCATATTTGGACCAAAGAATATGTTTCTATACTAGCGCGCTGATGCTTGATTCACAATAGTTATTTGTTTTACTAGGCATAAAAGCACAAGATTTAATGCCGCGGCTGGTGTTTCATAGCCTAACATTGTAGCTGTTAATTATTGTATCATTTTCATTCCAAGAACTCTTGTGTCATAATGATTCAGAAGACTTTGACGAACGCCATTCAGAAAAGCAAATTGAAAATGATAATATCAGTAGTTTAGATTTAGGTTCTGCTTCGTACCATCATTCGATCTCATAAAAATAGAAAAGAAAATATTAGTCTCAGTGAATCACACACTATCAATGAATTTTTCATTTCTAGATGCAATTCTACGCTGCCACAATAGAACATATCTGAAGGACATTGAAGTGGTTCTGTTACTTCGCAAAATCCTCCGACCGATTGAAAGAAATTATTAAGTATGTATAGAAGTTACAAACTTGTATATTTCTCCATTATTGATAGATTATGGTTCCTAGTAAAATTCGAAGACCAATATATATTTGCCTCATATTTTTCAGTTACAATATTTTTACTGAAGACTTATTTTAAGAGTCAATTTAAAACCTTTATAAATGAACAACCACCCAATCATTTTGAGATTCGAGAGGCATTGTTTACAGTTTCGAATTCTACACATTCATTTAAAAACATATCAAATCGCACAATAATTTTTTTTCAGGTTCCTCAATTCAGCAGCCTTGACGGATGTCCCAGAAGTGAACGAGTAAATAGGATTTGATTTTTTTCTTATTTTAAAATTAGATATCACACCCTGTTGAAATTTAAAAATAAAGCAATTGTACCTTTATAGAGATGAACTTTTCTTCCTGAATATATAACCCTCAAATTGTAGAGCAACTATAGACAGACTGTTGGTCATCATGAATACGGTGTAGCCAAGTGCAAAGATGTATAACACTTTTTACGAAGTCAGAAGTGTTGCACATCTTCGCACAACAGTCTCGAATATGTGTCTATGATTGCTCTATAATTTGAGGATTATACCCATTGAATTTTTTCTAATAGATTATTCGAAAAGGTAACTGTGGGAATATTACAGTAATATTCCTGGATCATACCATATATTCAAAGAATACTCATTGAATATTCAATAAGAGTATTCTATCATTATTCTTCAGTTATATTTCTTGGATAATCTTGGAATATCCAAATATTCTGAGGATATTCATTGGTAATATTATCTGTCTGGGAATAGATACAAAGACGATTAAAAGGGAAAAAAGGTAACTATTATGGTGAGCAGTAAATTGGTCATAGAAAATTTACGGGGATTCTCGCCCTTCCCAACTTATACAGGGAAAACTGAAAATGTTGTTTTCGGTTTTTTACTAATAGAATTGTTATTTCAGAAAATATAAAAAAATTAAAAAGGAAAGTTTTATTGTATTCAAAATGTACTAGTACTACGTAACGATGTGTCAACACCGCCATCATCAACTATTTTTTTCAAATATGGACCTGTCTATTTCATCACAAATATTGATAGAGCGATAAAATCACAATTCAGTGGTATATCACACTCGACATTTTTATAACGTTTCATATAAAATAACTAGCATCATCAGTGACAACAATTTTTAATTACGTTCCTGTCGTTAGTTTGTTTATGAATTCCACAGAATCTAACGCTTCGATATAAAAAATTATCAGTGACGTTTTGAATGAATGTATCTATGAAAAATGTATTTATACTATTAAAATCCATGAAAGATTTCTGCAGTTTCAGAGACGAACGATAGCAATTTACCCCAGAAATAAACTTACTTAAGAGGAGAAGAAATCAATCAAACAGAAAAACAATTTATTTCATAATGAATTTGTGGAAGAAAATAAAACCAATACACAAAAATTATTCTACATTAAATGCTCGAATTGACGACCTCTTTGTTGAATGTACATAAGTTGTCTGTCCATACAATATCTGTGGCAATTATCTAGCATGATGGTTGTACTGCTTTTACATGCATCTCGTATTTTCTGTTTGAGATGGTCGATATCGGTACTAGGTGTCGAAAAAACTTTATACTTTATGTATCCCCACAAAAAAAAACAAAGGAGTAAGGTCTGGGGATCGAGCTGGCCAGGCAATTGGTCCATTGTTTCCAATCCACTTTGTTGGGAATATTGCATCTAAATGTTCCCTTACTATTGCTGCATTATGGGGAGGGGCACCGTCTTGTTGAAAATATTGTATTTCACGGCGGGTGCTTAATGGCAATTAATCTAAGTAGCCATCAAACTCATTGGATAAAAAATTTAAATACATTTCACCATTCAAATGCTCATCGTAAAAGAAAGGACCTAGTATGTTTGTTCTCAAAATTCCCAACCAAACATTTATTCCGAACCTCTCCTGGAAATTGGTTTCTCTATGTAAATGTTCATTCGTATTATTCCACCTATAATGGATGTTTCTGTTAAACCAACCATTGTTGGTGAATTTTGATTCGTCCGTCCATATTATTTTTTTACAAATATTTCGAACTTCCCTATTTCTACGTCTTAACCATTTCGCAAATCGTACTCTCCTTCCGTAATCCCTTTCATTAAGGTGATGAACTTTGCGTATTCGGTAGCATTTGTATTTGTTCTTTTTCAAAATATTTCTGGTATATTTTACAGATATCCCAAGTTCGTGGGCAATTTATCGTAAAGAACAATCTTGATTAGAAATATTTTTGTAACTGACCAATACTAGATTTAAAAAAAAGACGTTGTTTTTCACTTTTTAGTCTTTATAAGGTAATATTTGCTTACCCAAAACATTTATTTGGTTCCTTATACTTCCAGTAACAACACATTTTCTAGTTTCATTTCTGTCAAATGCACCACAGTCTCTCAAATTTCTTTCTAATCGTCTAAACATTTGAATGTTTGGAATGCGACGATTCGGGTATAGCTCACCATACATATATCTTGCCAAAAGAGGATTTCTATTTGATTTTGCATAAGTAAATAGCATATCAGTCCTTTCGTCATTCGAATACATCTTTAATATGTAACCGAGTGCTTAAATGTCTGACAGTTCTTAACAGATATCAACAACTCAATTTTTCCTGCCATAGAAATCAAGCAAAGCCTACGTGTTTAAATATGGTACAAGAAGTTAGCTGCTATTTAATTGTAGCAGATTAGACAACACTTGTATTTTGATCAAAAACTGATATATTCATTACTTCCAGGATTGAGAATTATGAAAATAATCCGTGTAAAAATTGATACAGCAGAAATCAGCCTTGAATCAAGGATTACTCTAATACAAAAATCCCCAAAAAGGAAAAATACGAATGTTCGTTATGTTGGGGTATCTTCCTATGGAAAGAATTGGGTAATGACTGAAGTATCCTAATAGTTGAATGAGTTTTGGAGAAATCAAAATAATTTACAAAAGAACTAACGACAGGACCGTAATTAAAAATTGTTGTCACTGATGATGAATATGAAACGCTATAAAAATTTCAAGTGTGATATACCACTGAATTGTGATTTCATCGCTTTATCAATTCAGTGGTATATCACACTCGACATTTTTATAACGTTTCATATAAAATAACTAGCATCATCAGTGACAACAATTTTTAATTACGGTCCTGTCGTTAGTTTGTTTATGAATTCCACAGAATTCGATACAAAAATTATTTCATAGCTTTATCAATATTTGTGATGAAATAGACAGGTCCTTATTTGAAAAAAATAGTTTATCATCATTTATCATTACGTAGTTCTAGTACATTTTGAATACAATAAAACTTTCCCATTTAATTTTTTTAAATTTTCAGAAATAACCATTCTATTCGTAAAAAACCGAAAACAGCATTTTTAGTTTTCCCTGTATAAGTCGGGAAGGGCGAGAGTCCCGGTAGATTTTCTCTGACCAATGTACTGCTCACCACAATAGTTACATTTTTCCCATTTAATCTTCTTTGTATCTATTAGGGTTTAGAATATAGCAATGTTTCCACATGATAAAAGAAACGGCCTGTATTATGCGATGATCTGTTATTGAAGTATCTTCTAATTTCATTCTAAAATCCAACTGGTGGCAGTTAGTTAAGATATGATCAAAAATGCTTGATGGATCATTTTGTTTTCTGGTAAAACAGTTCCGATTTATTTTGTTTAAAATATGAAAACCATTACTTTCTATTACATTTTTGTAAGTAGTAACAACATTATTGCTATCAGTTAAAAAATCTATGTTGATATCCCCTACCAAAATAATATTTTTAGATTCATTATTTTATCTAAATATTCAAAGATATCACCAATTTTTGAACTAGGGAGTGTATAAAGGGCTATGCTATTTAATTTTGATCATCGAAACTGAAATTTCTGTTTCTACTGTATTCATTATATTCTTTATTTATATTTTTGAAAAATTTCAAACCATTTCTCAGATAAATTGCAACTCCTCCCCCTTGTTTATCATCACGGCAATGGTGAATGCTTGTAAAGTTAGGTAAATTGAAATAGTCAGTTTCAATCGATTTTATCGAAGTTTCAGTCAAAATAAGTATGTAAGTTTGTTTATATTTGTGAAGTATAATTTCTAATTCGTTGATCTTGTTAACAATACTTCGAATATTCAAGTAAAGTATATTGAGATTATCGAGCTTTGTAAAATTACCTGTATTCAGACTATTCATAACTTGTTCTCTCCCTAACTGAAATTGGGCAATTATTATCATGAGAAGTATTGTTATAGTTACCTTCCCAATTGAACTTTTCGATAGCTACTTTACAATTTATACAGCAAAAATAACCTTGGTTACTACATCTATGAGTGTTGAGATTTTCTGCACAGAATGAGCAAGAGGTGGAATTTCTGCAGTCCCTAGAAAAATGACCATACCCATTACAATTGGAACAAGATATAATATTGAAATCTTCTCTGGGTTTGAATTTATGCCATCCAAGGATTATTTCTTTGTTTACTAATTTGTGATAAGTTTTACCACTTGTTTCAACGTAAATGATGAATTTTTTAGAATATCATATATTTGAATAGTTGAAGCTCTTCTTTGAATTCTTCTGTGCTTTCGAAATTCTTTGATCCTATAAATACCAGCCTTGGAAGTCTGAGTTTAGATGTTATAATGGTGTAATCATTTCCTATTTCATTCTCAGTAAAATTTTGTAGCCTTTTGATTTCTTCTTCCGAATTTGTTTTCAGTAGTATCCCTCCTTGTTTGATTTCTTGTATCTTTGTTATGCATGCCTTAACTCTCACTGGTTTAATTTTGGTTTGAATCTCTTTGGTTTTTCTGAATCTTTGTTGAATTTTAGGTTTGATAATCAATGCTGGAGAATTCTGCGGAACTATGTCTTTCTTCGGATATTCATTTTTCATTATATCAGCATACGATAATTTTTCAGGAAATTCAGATCTGTTACATTTGATGGAGAAATTGTTGACTTTATCCGTCAAGAAATTCAATTCCGTTAAAATTTCTGTTTTATCATTATGATTGGCGAATAATTTATTGTATTCTTGAGATAAAAAATCTACTTCACTAGATAGAGTATTTATGATTTTTTCATTTTTTGCAATTATTTGATCTTTTACTCCCAATAGTTCCAGTAAAAGTTCATTTTCTCTTCTCAAATGTAAAATCTTTTCAGTTTCTGTACTGTTTTGAGTTGATTGTGAAGTAATAATGTCTATGGATGATAACAACTTTTCAGAATTATCAATGATTGAATTCAAATCTACAGAAAGTCCTACATGGGGTAAAACAAGAGAAGCCGTGAGACCTTTACAAGGTGTCTGCAAATATCCAGAGGCATTACTGTGGTATTCTTCGAAAAGTTCAATCTACTCCAGGAACTACGGGATAGAACCCAGAAGTTGGAGGGGTGCTACAGTTGAATAAGGTAATGATAAACATCTACTGCCTGGTTACCAAGAAGCAATCTTGATATTAACCATCCTATGAAAGAGTCTGGAAGAGCCTTACCAGAAGTCGATCCCAAATTTTTTCTATGGAATTGATGAGCTAGATTAGAGCGTTGTAAAAAGTATGTTAGAGATCCAGCAGCGTCAGAATTTTGGTGTGCTGTAACCATCATCCACGACTGAACATGAATACTAACTGTGGAGTGTTACTTCCATCAAACTTGGCGCTGCATATAAGTAGATTCTTGCAGATATCGCTACACTCCAAGAATGATATTTTGAGACGAATCGTTCAAGAAGGGGGCAATGGAACGATCCTGAAGCCGGATCTTCCCGCTTGTGATGGGATAATCGAGCCGTTGAATGAACGAGAGCTAACTTAGAAACATCTAAAAGAGTCACCAATCTCTCACGTCGCCTCTCGGCGTCTCTGGAATGATCCAGCAGAAACCTACTGAGAGTATTAATGCAGGACAATCAATGAGAGATGGCAAATTACAGCTATTTAGAGTTTCCAGATAGATAGAGATGGTGATATGAATTACTATAGTTACGTGAAATGATTTAAAATTTATACTTCACGAGTTCAAATAAAATGGATTATAGATAAGTGCATTTTTCATATTAAACGCCCGCCTTCAGGCAGAGGTTCCGACCAGGATCTAAAAAAGAAACCGTTCTACGTCTTCATAGTACACCGCTAAGACACCTTCATCTGGGGCCTGTGATGCAAAATTGAAGGCACTCAATCGGTTTGAACAATAGAAGTAGATAATTTTTTTTTTCATACATATTATTTACATATTCTTTGTCATCAGAAATTTCACTCTAGAAAGTGAAGTAACATTTTTTATTTCTGAAAACTTTTGATGATGAAACCTACAGATCAGTTAAGCAATAGCCAGCAATACGTTATCAACCAAAGTTGTGAGAAACTGAAATAATGAAGACAATTGTCAATATAGGAGGACGAGGATGCAACTGATCAATAATCATAAATTTCTATCAGCACTCGCCCGATTTTCCTACCATGGCGAATTGCCTACCAACAGGAGCCCCGTTGGATCTATGAACAGGCTGATTATATGTAAGAGCTGTCCAAAAGTGAACCTTATTTTTAAATCTTCATGACCCCCTCGGCGTGAGGGCTTCATTCATTCAGCTAATGTTATCCCTTTTGCTCTAAATAACTTTTTTTTCAGTTTTGAAGTATTATCGTATGATACCTTTTTCCTTCTGGACTAAAATTTTCCCCAAGATAAGAATTTGATAACAGACTTTGCTCCCCAAGAATTAGATTAACGAAATGATTTGAATCTTCCTTTCGGAAAGTAGAGGCATGCACGGAACATTTTGGTTTTAAAAACTAAACTCAATGCTCATCCTATGAAGTTTTTTTTTCAGGTATTTGAAATATTTCCTTCAGATTCTCACAAAGAAGGTTTTCCACAATTTGAAAAGGGTACTAAAATTGTATTTTTGAGTGCACCTAAATACCTTATCAAGGCTCAGGAGCTCATGCCTATACTTTTCTTCTATTGCTTTCATCATCTTCAAGACACTGAGATTAGCATCATTTGGACCGATTCTTGTCTCATACACATCTTCAACGTACACATGTAAGTTAAGAACCTGATCATCCATCACCAAATGTTTGAATTGATTTTCGATGAGGTCCATTGCAAGTTCTTCTAGGTTATGAGCTCTTTTCTCCTCCCATCTAAAATAAGTTGATAAGGAATAAAAAAATATATATGAAGATGCTCATAATAATAATAGTCCACAACGGGAACCTGAAAACTGTTCCATAACTCCACAGACCCATTTGAAAATTCAAGAGCGTGATTCAATTCAGTGCGGAAAGATCAAGATGTTTTTCTACAAGTGAATTAAAAAAATTTAATATAGTCCTCTTGAACAAACATTCGCGAGCAGGAATTACGTACTTGAAACAACTTCAGCGTGTGAGAATACTATTTCCCGCACTAGTGCGTTGAAATAACTATTTTCATATTCAAGAAAGGTTGAGAAAAATACAGTGACAATCTGTATTTACTGAATTCCAACAAAAATTCCCGAAAGTCTGTTTTATTTTTTTCTGTGTTATATCTGTGGCAATGATGGATTGAGCCACAGTAAAATTCATTCCACAAAAGTGCTACGTCAAAATAATAATTTAAAAAGGAACAGGGGTTTGATAACAATAAACAAGCATAGCACTGGATCCTTCCGAAATATTATATATAATTAGAGACCGTTTCTTCTAGATTTCTTCTGCCATTGAAGTCCATCTCTTTCTATTACTTCAGTTAGTATTTCTTGATGTTCTTCAAAGTGTACAATAAAGAAGCAACAATTTTTTGTGACATTCAGCTGTCATATACAAATCGATTGAAATGAATCATACGTACTAAAACGAAGTCAAAAATCTTGGTAATAGCGAGCATAGATAGAAGAGTCCCAAGTTCCGAATATCTTCATTTCGTGTCATTACAAATGCAGGTTGCCAAGCCGCCAAGCCTTTATGAAAATAATAATCTTTAGCGTCATATATTTTCTTCGTTACCTAGTTTTGTAATACAAAATATGGGAGTTGATATTTCAAGAATATTATTCGATGGTTCCTTAGTTTAAAATTAGGTCTAATCGAATATAATTCAATGAATTAAAAATTGAGTATATAGAATGTATCATTTCAAAGTCGAAGTACCCTTTCTCTCCACACGTTTCCACCAAGTGGAAAAATGAAGAAAACATCTGTCAGAAACCAACTAATTCCCTGGCTTATACCACGACGGACATTGAATTACATCTGACAGACATTTGTGCAACGTTCTTCCAAGATGACGCAATTGCGAGAGCTTATAACTTGTAATTGAATAGTAAATTATGTACGTATTTTTTTTTACTTTAACTTCCACCAATGTCAAACACGTACCCTAAATACAATGGCAGGCATGGACGATATCGCTCCCGCCAGAGAGCGATAGTGTGAGTGGAGGTCATGAGTGACAGTAATAACAAGTAATAATATATAATAACACTTTAAATAGTTGCTGTTATGGAGAAATACGGCCCTATAAGTGTAAAAAGCCTCATTTATGAATTGAGAAAAGGAAAAGCAAAATCTTCCAGCCGTAAAGAACAATTGATACGAAAATGAGTGGATGGAATCGGTGCTTAAACGTCAGTTTGTAGGTAAACTTGTCTATATTTGGTGAAATTTATTTACTGGCTATAAATCTTATTCTTTCAGATTACTCGATTATGATAGGAATAAACTTTTCATGTCCGTTATGCACTTATCAACTACTCCAATCTGATCTCCACTAACAATTGCGCCATCTACGTTAAGCTTGCCAGAATACATGCCATTACACAACATTCCACTGAGGTTTCACAATAAAAATTTTGAAGTTCACCAATGACGTCCCAAGGTCATTGACACACAATGGCATCCATACACCTGTGGGTCACTGATGACGTCAAAGTGGTGGAGGAGAGGTCCAGAACCGGCTCAAATCTTCTACTACTGTCACTTGCTCACCACGCCAATGCACGTCACTCGGTAGACGGAAAATACACATTTAAGACAGGTTGGTAAACTTTATATTCCATTTTGCCATTCGAAAGTAAGTTCTTCGGTGCGCGTCTTGTCTTAAAATTTTGGATGCCAAGGTGAAATCAGCCATTGTGGTTATAAACTAAAAAATCTCTCAGTGGTAGAAAAATTAAAGACTTTGAATCGATGTAACCGATACTTGAAGAAAATGAAAGATAATCTAAAAATGCTATCATTGAACAAATTGATGCAATACTGGAACAACGTACAGGTCAAATGCACGAAAAGCTATCCATTTCAGAATCGTTCGAAGTACGAACTCCACAATTGCTAGCTTCAGACGAACTCAGTTGAGGATCATGACAGGGTTACTGGATGCGCAATTTCATTCACTCTATAATAATAATAGCCATCTTCTACCCGCACAGGCTACGCCTTTGGGTACACTCTATAAGTGTTCATGAGGGAGTATTATAATAATAATTATTAATAATTTTATAAATTCGAGAAGGAGGTATCCCAAATCCAAAGTTCTACAAACCAGATCTTAATTTATGTATGTGGTAGATGGATATAAAAAATAATTATCGGGGAGTCATAAATGAACTCAAATTGCAATAATTGACGACAAACAGCCTTCTCAACTGCCACTGGATGTAATCAGTATACCTTTCTTTCCACAATGTGAGCGAGAAGAGATATTTCAAGGCTCCAAACAATCTAGATCCCATGAGTATGATAGGTTATATCAATAAGTTGACCTGCCTAGATTATCAGTTGAAAATGCTCCAAAAGTATACTATACTGCTAGTGGAATTATACAGGGTGTTTCCGAAATTGAAGCGTTAAATGAAGTGGGGTATGAGATGACCAAACAAAACGAAATGAAGAAATATATTTTTGTCGAAAAGAAATTATTTATGGAGATAATGAATTTTAAAGTTTTCAATACACGTTTGTTGATCACTGATCAGAGGCAACAGCCTATGCAAACCGTTAATTTTCGGTGAGAAACACACTGCCAGCGTGCAGATACTCTGTGGCCTAAATAATCAAATCGGTGCCTCCTAAACAAAGACAAGTATATTATGAAAATTTTTAATTGCCCCAAAAACAGGAATTCTTGCCATTTATTGTTACATTATCTCCCGAATGACAACCAGTTTTTTATCGCTCCAATTTTGGAAACAGCCTGTATATGGGTAAATGAACTTACGATATTCCTCCAGCTAAATTATCAATGCATCCTTGTAAATGTTTGATTTCATAATCAAATAAATTTTCAGCCACCCTCATACCTTCTTTTACATTTTCTAAGGGCACAGCTAATTCTTCAGAATGAAGCAGTGAATTTAAATTTTGCACCTCTATGAAACGAAATACATCCATAAGCTGTTCAGGATCATCAAAGTAGAGCTGAGGAGGTTCATCATCCATACATTCTTCGCGAAATAGTTGTAGAATATCCTTCAATGATGCACCCCTTTCGGCAAGAGATAACCTGTATTTCCCAAACAATTTATCTTCCTCATTATCATCATCAACTGCCTCCACGATGTAAACACTTGCACGTTTGAATTTTTGCCTTGCGTTTCTCCAGGAGAGGGGGCTGACGGTGTATAAAAATTTCTGATACATCTTACAGTTTCTATATTTTTCTTCTGAATTATATAATGCCGACCGCAATGCACCATATTTTTTCGCCAGCTTTTTGTATTCTTCATATGTATCGTACGCTTCATTGGCGGCATGCTCAGAATCTTTCAATAGCTGCATCGCCGATGAATGATCTCTGTACAGGAATTCTTCGAAAGTATTGACATAAATCTGGTAGTTTTCTTTAATGGTATCTATCATATTTTGTTCTGAAAGGAGGTTCTCTTCTATTAGCAATATATCGTCTTCTCGATAACCACCTATGATTCTGGTTCTCAGGGTATCTCGAATTGTTTTGATATATTCCCTTATATCCAATTTGTCAGGAATAGGCCGACCTGAATTGAAATGCATATTTGAAAATACGTCAACAGTCATGAGTTTAAAACTAACAGAAACTGAATTACTACGACATACAAAAACAAAAAATTTGTCCGTTGATGAAACTTATTAACAACATTTCATTTGTCATGAGAATGAAGAATCAAAGAGTCCATTTCTATAGTGGAAGGGTGTTTTTATGTGAGGATAGGGGCAAATGTGGATGTTGAAATTGAAATATCAGTTTTGGCAAGTGACTTCTGTTTCTTTAGTACTTAGTTGTTTTTTATGTTTGATATAATGGAATCACAAGTTATTCTTGTTACTATAGAAGAAAATAAACATGCTGTTTTTATTAACTTAGGTTTTGGATATCCATCGTCTTAAGGAGTTGAAAAGATGTTTGACTTCTTTCACTTTTTTACAACGTTTCGATTGCTTGTATCCGCAATCGTCTTCAGGTGAATACTGACAAATTCAGATGCTACGAGGTCTCAATAGGTCTGTTGATGTGGTGTAATTAAGGTGTAATTATAGCTGTGTTTGTAGCGCGTGTAGTTTTGCGCTTTTTCTTCACTTCAAAGCAGTCTATGAGCAGCCTCTATAGGTTTTTAATTTCCACGATCGGTTGACTGAAACCGCCATTGGCTTCGATATACGCGGTTCCTATGAATTTCTGTTTCAAACTATGTTTCTCTCTACTACTACGCTCCACTACTACCACTACCACTAAGCTCGTCCCAAAGAATGCGATGGTGCTCAGTCCAGGCGTGGTTAGCAATTCCCGATTTGGATGTCTCTCCCCGTTGAGTTCACTTTTTGTGCTCGGTTATTCTTACAGATACCCCTTCCACGTCAAAATAACATAGATATAAAATATCACTTCACAGTAACACATCCATGAATAAAACACACGAAAATATAGTTTACCAAAAATATAATAGTGTAATGAATAACACACAAAAATTTTATTATTTTCAAACACAAATTTGGAGATGGGTAATTTTTTGGTCTATTAGAACTAGAACGTACTAACCTCACGTAGATACTTGAGTGCGAGAAAATTTAACATTCAAATTTTGCGAGGAATATTTTTGAGTCTGTTATAACCAGATCATATTAACCTTACGTAGACACTTGGGCACGAGAATATTGAACATATACATTTTCCGAGGAGTAATATTTTAGTCTGTTCTAACCAGGACAAACTTACGTCACGTAGATACTTGAGCGCGAAGAAATTGAACACTTGAGAGGTGTAGTTTTTCTTAGTCTGTTTTGATGACTTCAAACTAACATTATCTAGACATTTGAGAGAGAGGAAATTGACCGGATCGATGAGTATTTTTCTGAACCGTTTTATTATTACTCATTTGATATCTCCAATCATCAGTATTCTTCCCGTTTATAATAATGGAAGTGATACTTTCTCCTAATGTAATTCATTGATAATATTATTTCTTATAATTGATTTCATTTGTTATGTTGAATAATACTGCTTCTGAACTTCTCTTAGGATTTTCAGAGTATTTATTTTAGCGTATGTCCTTTCTGATATGGTTTATCTCCGCATCCAGTGACTCTTGGTTATTATGAATCTGCATCGCTCCTTCCACCAATGTTCCTACAATCCCCTTTTTTGTAGAATTTGGGTGATTGGAGTAGAAGTTGAGATATTGTCCAGTGTGTGTTTTCTTTTGATGAAGAACTTGATGCTCTCCACGTCACAGTTGATGTTGATCTTTAGGTCCTACTTGAACCTCTTTGATAGTGTCCACGAAATGATTCGAATTCTTGACGAATGATTTGCCAATACCCTGCAAGGGTTGTGGTATCGGTGGGAGGTATTTCGCTAGATTATGGGTCGGTGAGTTCCAGGAGCTGGTGATTGGTCAATGGCTTGTTCAGTTTATGAATTTTTGGAAGACTACAGAGATGGAATGGTTCATTATGATGTAGTGTTAGATGTGTCCATTCCTTATCTGGAATGGAGGTTTTGTATTTCTTAAGAGTGATGTAGATTTTTTTTTACACCAATGTCACATACATGTAGTGGTTCGGGGAATTGGCTAATAGAGAGGCAGAACACAAACCAAAATTATGGCTGAGATCATATGGAAACACGGTGATGAACATCTTGAGGACTTCCTCTCATGAATAAACAACATGTGGAACTCAATTAAGTTCACAGTGAAAAAGGAACGCAATAATACCTTGTCACTGACATCCGTATCTGTTTACAGAAAGGAAACCCACACAGAACCATATCTCAACTCAACTCCTATCACCCAAATTCCACAAAAAGGGGAATTGAAAGAACATTGGTGGAAAAGGCCATGCAGTTTTGTAATAACCAAGAGTCAATAGATGCGGTGCTACATCTTAAGGAAAATCTTAGATGTACAGAAGCAACTTGAAAGGACCAATACGAATCTGCAACGCTCTTTCCACCAATATTCCTACAATCCCCATCTTTGTGGAATTTGGGTGATTGGAGTAGAAGTTGAGATATTGTCCAGTGTGTGTTTTTTTTTTGATGAAGAACTTGATTGATTTCCTCATGTTG
This sequence comes from Chrysolina americana, assembly GCA_958502065.1. Classification (NCBI taxonomy): domain Eukaryota; kingdom Metazoa; phylum Arthropoda; class Insecta; order Coleoptera; family Chrysomelidae; genus Chrysolina; species Chrysolina americana. The sequence continues at coordinate 39,649,583 of OY293416.1, forward strand.
TTTATTCTTGAGAGGAAGTCCTCAAGATGTTAATCTCCATGGATCTATATGATGAGGGTGTCATCCACGTATCTTAGCTATAATTTTGGTTTGTGTTCTGCCTCTTTAATAGCCAGTTCCTCGAACCACTCCATGGTGATTACTGGGGAAAGGGAAGATCCATCGGCAGTCCGTCGAGTTGTGAGAAGAAACGGTCTTTCTCCTGAAAGTATGAGTGATGTAGGCATCACTGCAATAATTCCAATATAGCGTGTACTGGTAGGTTGGTTTGTGCGTGAAGAAGAATAGCTTGGAATAAATTCTTCCATGGCGACATTGCTGTAAATGCTCTCCACGTCACAGTTGATATTGATCTTCAGGTCCACGAAATGCTTCGAATTCTCGACGAATGATTTGCCAGTACCCTGCAAGGGGTTGTGGTATCGGTGAGAGGTATTTCGCTAGATTATGGGTCAGTGAGTTCCAGGAGCTGGTGATTGGTCAATGGCTTGCTCAGTTTATGAATTTTTGGAAGACCACAGAGATGGAGTGGTTCATTATAATGTAGCGTTAGATGTGTCCGTTCCTTATCTGAAATTAAGGTTTTGTATTTCTTAAGAGTGATGTAGATTTTCTTTTACACCAATGTCCCCATAGAAGAATCCATTAGCATCATCAGGAGAGAACTGGAAGAAAACAATTTTCTTCGTGGAAGAACTGACCTACCCGTACACGCTATATTGAAATTACTGCAGTGATGCCTACATCACTCATACTTTCAGGAGAAGGACCGTTTCTCCTTACAAGTCAACGGACTGCCGATGGGAGCTTTCCTTTCACATACATGTATTGGTTCGGGGAATTGGCTATCAGAGAGGCAGAACACAAACCAAAATTATGGCTGAGATCATATGGAAACACGATGATGAACATCTTGAGGACTTCCTCTCATGAATAAACAACATGTGGAACTAAATTAAATTCACAGTGGAAAAGGGACGCAATAATACCTTGCCACTAACATCCGTATCTGTTTACAGAAAGAAAACCCACACAGAACCATATCTCAACTCAACTCCTATCACCCAAATTCCACGAAAAGGGGGATTGAAAGAACATTGGTGGAAAAAACCACACAATTTTGTAATAACCAAGAGTCAATAGATGCGGAGCTACATCTCAAGGAAAATCCTAGAAGTACAGAAGCAACTTGAAAGGATCAATACGATCGGAAAAGCACGGGTAATAAGTCCGGGTAAAATGTCGGGACAAAAAGTTCTGGTAAAAGTCCTGGTAAAAGTCCAGGGTGAAGAGTCCGGGTAAAATTCCGGGCAGAAAGTCCAGGTAAAAAGTCCTGGTAAAATATCCAGGTGAAACGTCTGTGCAAAATGTCCGGGTAGGAAGTCCGGTGAAAAGTCCGAGTAAAGAGTCCGGGAAAAAAGTCTGGGTAAAAAGTCCGGGTAAAAAGTTCGGGTAAAATTCTGGATCGAAAGTCCGGGTGAAAAGTCTAAGTGAAGAGTTCGGGTAAAAACGACGGACAAAAATTCCGGGTAAAAGGTCTGTGTAAAAAGTCCGGGTAAAAATTCAGGGTAAAAAACCGGGAAAAATGTCCGGATAAAGAGTCTAAATGAAAAGTCTGGGTAATGAGTCTGGGTAAAAAGTCCATGTAAAAAATCCTGGTTAAAAGTCCAGGCGAAATGTCAGAGTGGAAAGTCCGGGTAAAAAGTCAGAGTAAAAAGTACGGATAAAAAGTCCGGGTAAAAAGTTCGGGTAAAGAGTCCGGGTAAAAAGTTCGAGTAGAAAGTCAGGGTCCAAGTATAGGTCGAAGTCATGGTCAAAGACAAGGTCAAAGACAAGGTCGCGGACAAGGTCAACGACATAAGGTCGCGGACAAGGTCGCGGACAAGGTCGAAGACAAGGTCAAAGACAAGGTCAAAGACAAGGTCAAAGACAAGGTCAAAGGCAAGGTCAAAGGTAAGGTCAAAGACAAGATCGATTCAAGGTCAAGTCAAGTTCAATTTTCAAAAATCTTGGTTTTGGTCCAATTTGTCAAAATTTTTCATTTCGCTTGGAAAGTGAAAAAAAAATTTACAATCAACATTCACTTGGAAAACATATTTTCACAAAAAATAATCCTATTCAAAATGAAAAATTCATGACTAGGTATGATTCAAGTTCAATCAAGTTCAAGGACAAGGTAAGTCAAGGTCGAGTCAAGGTCAGTCAAAATCAGTCAAGATCAAGTCAAGGTCAATTTTCGAAAATCTTGGTCTTGGTTCATATCACCAAAATTTTTCATTTCGCATGGAATGTTAAAAAAAATGTTGAGGAATTTTTATTTAAAAATTTATGTAAAAATAATTTTCACAAGAATTATTCTTTTTCCCAATGAAACAAAAGAAAAAATCAAAATAAAATTCAAGACGGGGTCCGAGTCAAGGTCGAAGTCAAGGTCAATCAAGGTCAGAGCCAGTGTCAACGGGTCAAGTCAAGGTTAAGTCAAGGTCAATTTTCGAATATCTCGGTCTCGGTCCAAGAGTTTAAAAATATCAATATAAAGCTTATTTTCACAAAAAAAAAACTTTTTAACAAAGACAAGAGAGTTAAGGTCGAAGCCAGGTCAAAATCAAGTTTTCCCCAACATTTCTTTCTCAATTTTGGTATATGCAAAGTACGCATTAGAATAAATTTTTACCAGATTGAAGTTTCTTTCAATTTGCATCAGTTTTAATTCAGAATATTGATACGCTACTGGTTTTTTATAAGATAAATATTATTTTTATATTTGTCCTCTTCCTTCCCATAAACATGGTCTTCTGACTTTTTTCGTCCGGCGAATAAATTTCGATTTAAAAAATAAAATGCTATTTTTTCTCAGTCTCAATGATAGCATTTTATTTCTCCAAGAGATAACTATCAGCCGGACGAAAAAAAGTCAAGGGACCATTTTTATGAAATTTTAGAGAACAATTATAAAAATGTGAAAGAATACGGGGTACCCTTCTCTCTAAGCGTTTCCGCCGAGTGGAAAATAAAAAGCAAACATCTGTCAGAAAACAACTACTTCCCTGGCTAATACCACGACGGACATTGAACTACATCTGACAAATATTTGTGCAATGTTCTTCCAAGAAGACCCGACTGCAAGTGCTTGTACTGTAATTAAACAGGAGATTATCCTTCATTTGGCTGGGAATGACCACCTGCAGACATGCATGTTTCGAGGTTTATTGCTTCTTATCAGTGACAGGGTAGGTAGGTCGGACAACATTATAATTGTCCTGTCGCTGCCAAATGAATAATAATCAACTGTTTAACTAATATTTTCCCACGGATGACACTACGAACTACAACAAAGTTGATCGCAGCGCCATCCGCACGGAACAAGACAAAACAAAGTAGCACATGAGAGGCAATAAATCTCGAAACATGCATGACTGTAGGTGGCTATTAGCCACGGCATTCTACGTTTACATTTTATTTCGACTAAAACGTCTGGACTTATTTCATATGCATAACATTGATGACGCACGGGTAAAGATAAAATAATCGAACCGTACTCGTACAATCTAACAAATTCAAGTAATGAGCTATTCTGCCATTACTCCGAGGATTTTCAAATTCAAAGTATATGCATTTGTATCTCAGTAACGCTAAACGCTAAAGGTCTTTAGTTCTGGAATTATACACAGGTTCTTTTGCCTGTCTTTTAATTTTTTCAATTCAGCTGTGTTTTTTATGAAGATCTCAATAATATTAGAAATGTGAATAAGTAGGTCATTAGATGAATGAAATATTTTAAATAATGTTTTTCCTGTTATTTGAAAAATACGGGTACGCTTTACTCTAGATCACTTTTTGAAAAAAAAACAACTAGTAAGTGGCAATTTCACTTATTTCACTCTTTCGCATCCAGTCAAATCCAAGAAGTTTCTATACAAATTTGAATTGAGAAATGAACGCATTTTAGATTATTTTTTAACCTACTGACTAGCAATCATAATATCTTACCTTCAATAATTTTGAAATATTGAGAATCCACATCCAGAATTGTCTTCACGGAAAGAATAGGAGTTTCTTCAACATATAATCTATTGAGAATATTTCTCTTTTGTTTATCTTTATAACAGAATTTTTGACCACATTTCAACCCTAACTCTTTTACTCTCACATCATTCCTCCAAGCTTTTGTCATTACCTTATGAGCAAATTCCTCCAAATCTTTAGGGTATGCAAATGGTGAAGGTTCTTTATCAAGATCTTGAGCATTACTAGCATTTACCTTCGAACCAGCCGTAAAATACTTCTTTGTTGCCGAGAATCTCGGATTCAAAATAGATTGAAGTCGTTGAGATTTTTTATTCCTTAGTAGAACTTTTGGCTTCTCGGGTAAAATTTTCTTGATTTCAAATTCTTCATCATTTGATGAACCAGATTGCGAAGCAATTGGTAACTGATCAGGCAACGATGCCAAAGAATCGTCAGGAGAACCTTTTCGTGGATCCATTACAACTTTAGTTATGAAATATGAATACAGATTGTATGAATCAACTCATCACACGAGTTTTTATTACCTCATGAATACCTTGACAGAATGAAGTTTTGTCAATATCGCCATAGAGATGTGTATACAGGCCGTTTCTTTTATCATGTGGTAACATTGCTATATTCTTAACCGTAATAGATACAAAGACGATTAAATGGGAAAAAAGGTAACTATTGTGGTGAGCAGTAAATTGGTAATAGAAAATTTACGGGGATTCTCGCCCTTCCCAACTTATACGAATAGAATTGTTATTTCAGAAAATATAAAAAAATTAAAAAGGAAAGTTTTATTGTATTCAAAATGTACTAGAACTACGTAACGATAAATTTTGAATCAAACGTTTCGTGTCAACACCGCCATCATCAACTATTTTTTTCAAATACGGACCTGTCTATTTCATCACAAATATTGACAGAGCGATAAAATCACAATTCAGTGGTATATCACACTCGACATTTTTATAACGTTTCATATAAAATAACTAGCATCATCAGTGACAACAATTTTTAATTACGGTCCTGTCGTTAGTTTGTTTATGAATTCCACAGAATTCGATACAAAAATTATTTCATTGCTTTATCAATATTTGTGATGAAATAGACAGGTCCGAATTTGAAAAAAAATTGTTGATGGTGGCAGTGTTGACACGAAACGTTTAATTAAAAATTTATCACTACGTAGTTCTTGTACATTTTGAATACAATAAAACTTTCGTCTTTATTTTTTTATATTTTCTGAAATAAACATTCTATTCGTAAAAAATCGAAAACAGCATTTTTAGTTTTCCCTGTATAAGTCGAGAAGGGCGAGAGTCCCCGTAGATTTTCTCTGACCAATGTACTGCTCACCGCAATAGTTAAATTTTTTTCCATTTAATCGTCTTTGTCTCTATTACGGTTTAGAATATAGCAATGTTACCACATGATAAAATAAACGGCCTGTATAGCCTTCATTTCAAACGTGAGCATTATTTCAACTACACACTTCTTATTTCTCAATCACCCTGATGCATTTTCAACCCTGCATGAGAAATGCATACCAAACAACGTTCACACCTATGCCTGTTGGCGTGAGTTAAAAACGTAGGGCGAGCAAGCATGGAACTACGAATATTCTAGTTTAAATAATGTGAGATACAGAGTAAAACACGTAGGGATTATTTGAATAAGTCGAGTAACAATACTCCAGCATCAACAAAATCATGTTTTACCTTTAACAGCGGAGCAAACGTTATAAGCTTTCAATAGGACAAGATGATCGTTGGGTTTAAACCTAACACAGAGACGTTCCGGGTGCAAAATGGCACGGCAGGCGGCTTGATGGCAGCGACGCCAGGGCTTAATTTCTTATTATGGCTGAGTGACGTTTGACCGGTAGGAAGTCACGAAGGTTCAGACATAGAATAATCACATGAAGGTCATCATCATAGGAGGTAAGAAAATCTGGAAAATCATCCCCAAAAATTGTTGACATGGCTTTGGAGAAAGAAGCGGAAGCTGTACAAAGAGAAGCACCCTTCTGGGTACTGGTACGTTTCATTTCTAACTATAAAACCTGTGTATTTTTTATCTTCCTCGCGGAGTGGCAATTGCCAGTACGAATATGATAAATCAATTATTGATAGGAACTTTTTCCATTCAGCTTTGAAATAATATCATATTTTCGCAATACTCTTTCGAATTCTGGCACCATGAAATAATTCAGAAATGCATGCCAAACAACGTTCAATTAGTATTATTATTATAAATATATTTGATAGTGTTAATAGTGGAATCGATTGAAGTGAGCATAAGCTACTATGTATTTTGGGTAGGCTTTGTTACTAACTCCATACGCCACCTTAGGATTTTAGTTTGAACACAACAGTAGCGTGCAGCTCACACCCCAGTCAAGCCACGAGATTTTATTGAAAAAATTTTAGCTCCGATTGGGGCTCGAACCCGGGAGCTTTAGCACCAGAGCATAATAAATGAATAAGAAAACAAATATTTCGTAAACCGAAGAATACCTGTCTCCACATAATTCCTTCTCAAGCAAGTTCGCCGCGACGCGGATCCTGAATAGGGGAATCATGCCGTATTTAGCAGCAAACAAGATTGTGGTGAATCCCACAAAGACCAAGGTCATCAACTACACAAGAAAATATAAGTTTACTCGTATCTATCGTATTTGATGATCGAAGGTCAAGTCACAAAGGCGTATAGCCCTGTGAGATATCTCGGAGTACAGCTGAACAGGCGTCTTAAGGTAGCCTTTCCATAGTCGCGGCCAGTGCAACCGTTCCGATTGATGTGACAATGCGGCCGGTCGTATCTATACCGCTTTAATGTATTGAGATAGGTCTCCTTTAACAGCATACGACCGCGACAAGTGCGACAGAGACGACCAAGGAGACCATACGACTCTACTGGTCAAGAAGCAGTCAGTTCGCATTGTCCGTAGTGGACGCATGCATTGAGAAGCAGATTCGTGCTATATAAGTTAACCTTATTTGTCGTGGAAACTGTTTAAAGATTCAGATTCTATTCGTTCTCCGAAAGTATATAATCAAATTTGTTCATTCACGGTGATCATTGAAATGGAAGGCACTTAAGCATTTTTTTGTTCAAGATCATCTGCGTACTAGTTGCGCACTAGAAGAAAATCTCATTCAATTAGAGTAAAAAGATAAAAGTTGGCCAACTTCTACTTACTACTTGATAATTGTTAATTGACTGCATGAATGCATTCATTGTAAAACAAGGAGTTCAAATTATACTTGGTACTTGGTAATTGTTAATTGATAATTGTTACTTGTTAATTGTTAATTGGTGCTGCATGAATTCACACTTAGTCTGTAGTATTTTCGAAATATTTCCTCATCATATTTTAGATGCCTTTCAATCAGCACGTTGTATGAACCTTCACGTGTACGTGCTTTGTATAGTTCCTTAATTGCTTTTATCTTTTTTCAGTCATCAATATGTGAACTAGGATTACATCGTCATCATCTTCGTCTTTCAGTAATAACTTGCAATATCTCAACTTATTATTAGAATTCATTGGAGTGAATACACCGAAAGTCAACAAACAACTGATATATCAAATCGTTCAAGTCATGCCGTACAAATCAAAATCAAAATCAAATTGAATCAAATATGCTTTATTGTCTGAAGAACATAATTCTAATTGACAAAGTCATTCAAAAATAAAAAATACATATAGAATATTATATAAAAAGCCGGTACAATATAAATAATGAATAAATTAAAATAAAATAAAATGGAACACAATAGGCACATGTACATAAAATAGAATTAGTACAACGTTTTCACCGCACTGGTCAACAACACATATGTATAAATATAAAAAATACAAGTAAAATTTAATAAAACATTTTAAAATTGAATCTTTGATAACTAGGATAGGATCTCAAAGATGAATTTAACAAAACTAAAAGTTCTCGCAAAAGAACTCATCTAATGAGTAGAAAGCGTTCGCCAGAAGAAGATTTTTTACGGAATTTTTAAATTTTCGTCTATTGCATATGATTTTAATCTCTTTAGGTAAGTGATTAAATAATTTTTTGCCATTATAAATTATAGAATTTTTTACCTGTGTCGATATTGGAATTGATAATTTAATATTTAATGTTTGTCTAGTGTTATAATGGGTTGTCATATAGATTTCGTTTCTAAATTTACTATGAATGAGACACACTGCTTCTAAAATAAAAATGCACGGTAGTGGTAAAATTTTGTGTTTAATGAAGTGTTGCTTACAAGAATCCTGGAATTTAGCCCTGCACATATATCTAATTGCTCTTTTTCGCAAAACAAAAACCAAATTGAAATAATATTGACTACATGATCCCCAAAAACAAATTCCATATCTCAAATGTGAGTCGACTAATGCATAATACACACTCTTTGCCATATCTTCACCAAGTTCCCATGAAGTGGTTCTTACCGCAAAACACCCTGATGATAGTTTACTTCTGAGTTTATTAATGTGATTTTCAAATTTCAATCTATCATCAATATGTAAACCCAGAAATTTTGTTTCTGTCATATTACTGATCACTTGATTTCCTAGATGAAGTTCTTGAAGATCACATTTGAAAGTCAGGATGTTAGTTTTTGATGTATTGGAAGATAGTTAATTAGCATCGCACCAATCTTTCACTTTACTAATATCATTATCAATCATTTGATGCAGTTTTGAGTCCTTTTTATCATGCCAAAGTACGGTAGTGTCATCTGCGAATTGGGTGAACTTTCCAGTAATATTAATTGAGGTTAGATCATTTACATAAATTAAAAAAAGTGTTGGTCCCAGAACCGATCCCTGAGGTACTCCCCATTTAATTTCTAGTTCGTGCGATGAGCTTCCTTGAAGAGATACACTTTGAGTTCGTCCAGATAAATATGACTCAAACCACTGGATAACCCCATTTCTGAACCCATATACCTCCAATTTACAGTCGAAGGCCTTTGTCAGGTCACAAAAAACCGCTGCAGCAACTTCTCTATCATTCAATTTCATATAAACATTTTGTAGAAGGTTAAACATTGCATCATTTGTTCCTTTTTCTCTTTGAAATCCATATTGAGTAGGATTAATAGTATTGTGCCTATTTAAAAAATCCATCATTCTTTTTTTCACGAGTTTTTCTATTATCTTCGAGAGTGTGGGTAACATTGAAATGGGTCTGAAGTTTGCAGGATTATCAGTATCACCCCCTTCATGTAACGGTATGACTATTGCGTTTTTCAAACATGATGGAAAAATTCCTTTGACAAATGAAAAATTTACTGCTTCAACTAGTATCGTAAGTGCTGAGTCAGGAAGATATGAAAATATTTGTAAAGATAAGTCATCCATCCCACTCAGACGCATTTTTATTTTTTATTTAATTGAAAATTTGTTTCATCTCCACGATGTCCGTAGGAGCGAAAAAGAAAGATTCACAAACAGATATGACTTAAATAACTCAGTGGATCGTTTGAGGACAGAATGCCTTTGGAAACAGTTTCTGCAACCGATCAATAATATTCATTGATATCGTTACATTCTAATTTCGATTTTTACCGAGACGGAATTATTTTTACCTCTCAACTCATTGACAATTGCCTTGCTCTCTTTCTGCTTATGCCTTGCGTTTCCTATTTTGTTTCTGTAGTGTATTTATGTTTTAGCAGCTCTCAAGTTCTCCTATAAATGGACCTGTACTTATTATAAAAGGAAATAAAGATTTCATTATCACTGGAAAATTTTCTAATTAAATGAAGTGATCGTAGATTTTTTGCAGACACTTTAATACCTTTTGTTAACCAAGGTTTTTTAGCTTTATTCTTAATTCTCTTAAGAAGAAAACTTTTATTGAATACATAAGAAAGCATCGAATGATATTTAGTCAAAGGATCATTGCATGTCAATGTTTCATTCCAGTCGAGATCATTACAATTATTCTTGAATTCATCAAAATTTTCTTTAATAAATATTCTTCCAATGCGTTTTTTACCACTAGGCATTTCAAATACTTGAGGTACATAGCACAAGACTGCTTCACGATCCGATAGGCCAGCATTGATGACGTTGCATTTGACATTTTCCATGTTAGAACAAACATAATCTATAATTGAACTAGAAAATTTTGAGTAGTGGGTTGGCACTTCAACATGTACTCTAAATTGAAACTAATTAATAATTTTTCTAATTCGTGGACATTGAAGTTTTGTCTTTGAAATTAATTTTAAAATCTCCAGTGAGCATCACAGACGCCTTATAAGGAATCTGTGCTAGCAAAATTTCCAGTCTTTCTTAAAAAAGGTTTTCACTGGAGAATTGCGAACGGTACAAACAAATTATAAATTATGATTTTTACAATATATACACGAAAACTCTAATTCTTTTTCAACCAACTTAAAGTTATACTTTTTAAGTTCAATAGAATTGGATTTTTCAATGAAATCCATCTAAATGAGGATGAATGTTCCCCCATGCTGACTATTTTGCCTTGAATATTTTGCAATTGTAGTGTAATTAGGAATGTGCAGAGTTTCTTTTATTTCCAGCCAAGACTCTGTCAATAAAATTATATTAGGAAAATTTAGGCTATCTAAAAATATATATAGTTCATCTGTTTTGTTTCTTACCGAATCAATGTTCAACAGCATCGGAGAAGTACCTTTTCCGCAGTTCTGAATTCTAAAAAAAGAGTCATTTTCTACTTGATCAGCAGAATCTGATTCCAAGTTAACTATTGGTTCGACATAAGCTGATCTTGTACCAAGACTCAAAATTGTATTATCAAATTCATCTGCGTCAATCACTATCCTATGAATTGTCTTCAATACAACAGTACTATATTTTGGTATATTGAAATAATTCTTAAGTTCCTGTGAAATCTCAAATTTATTTCCTTGATGTTTTTTATCAACAAGGAATTTAATGGAAACATTTCTATTGACTCGAGAAAACCGGCTCACAGCATTTCTCAATCTATCAGTTAAAATGTAATCTACTGGAGTGTCACATTCTGACAGTAGTATAAGATTTGTCGTTTTGCTGATATGCAAAATCTTTTTTAATCCTGAATTTAAAGTTTTACAATTACTGATATTCTTAGTATTGAACATCACTATAACATAGTCACACTGGCCATAACTAACACTTGCCAGAGTCGATAATTCAGTATACGGCTTGATGATTTCAAGAACGCCATAAACAGGCTTATCCATAATTTTCTCCAGCATTTTGTAAAACCCTATCGCGTATTGATCCCCTAGGATCATAATTTTGGAAGTTAATTCCTCCGGCTCTCTTAATGTTCTTCTCAAAGTCGCAGCTCTCGAAAAGAGGGTACAGATGCGACAGATCGGATTGGTCCCCAGTCGCAGCCGCATTAAGTCGCGGCCGCAATAATCAAAAGGCTACCTTAACGATGAACGCGCCCATTAGTCTGGCGATCCAGCGGGCTGCCGCAGCAGTAGAGCGCATTTACCCGCTGATAGCCAGAACATCGCCGTTGACGCTAGACAACAAGGTGCTTAGGTATAAGCAGATTGTTCATCCGGCATTGTTATACGTTTGCCCGTTTTTCTGCAATCACCAACAGCGACCGCTACACTCGGTTGAATGCGTTGCGAGCGCTTGCCAGCATCGACTCCTTCTCGACATACATGAAGAATGTATCTTATAAATTCTATAAGTACTTTGTTCCCAGAAGTCCACTAACTAGAGATCTGACAAGGCTTAGGATCTTTAAGAATCAACCCCGCAAGCACGGCGGAGTTATTTATCAATCACTCGATCTCTTCCAGGAACGCTGGGAACAACTGGTTCCATAGGAAACCCGAATTAACTATCTAGAATGCCCAGGGATCCAATTTTCAAATGTCTGTTACAAAATATCTCCATCTTTTTTCAATGCACATTCGAACGAGATGGGCATATTTTGGGGAATTGGGCCCCTGTACCTTGATCCGTTTTTCTGCTCATAGCCTTTTCCAGAACAAAATATTACAACTCGCCAGAAAAAACTTTATCCTTCAGTATCTGCATGGAATGTGAAATCCAAAATCACGCATAAGCTAGGCAGGAAGCGAGAATACTGCAGTTGCCAATGCCCTCTCGCGAGGACCCTTGGATCAATTTGGCACCGTGCGCATCCGTCGGACTTGGCAACAAGTCCGGGAGGATGTAGAGCATGCATGCCGTCCCTCCCCGTGACCCTTCCTACCTCCCGGGAGAAGAGCCAGAAGTGGAAGTGCTTGATATGAATGAAATACATCATTGTTGTCATTGCAAAATTATATGCAATAAGTTCTTATTTACTTAAATCAAAACGAACAAAGTTCGCTAAGTGTGTATTTTGGAAAGTTCAATTTAATGAAAACAATTATTTCGTAAACCGAAGAATAACTGTCTCTCCACACAATTCCACAAAGTGGAAATTTAGGCAATTATCTGACAGAAAATAACTACTTCCCCCTACGGATATTGAATTATATCTGTTGTTCATTTGTGCAACGTTCCTTACGGACACATAATTGCAAGTGCTACTTGTTACAAAGCCATTGAATATCATCATATATTTTGTTGGAAATGACCACCTGCATGCATGCATGTTTCGAGGTTATTTCTTCTCATCAGTGCAAGGATAGGTCAGACGACAATGTAGTCGTCTTGTTCCACAAAATGAACGATAATATTCAAAAGCCTTATAGTATCCGTCTACGAATGGAGCCGCGACTTAACAGTAAAGTAATTCGCAGTGAGTAGATGAGATAACTATGTCCGAGCTCACCTTCACCTGACCTCTACGTTCGCTGCGTTCATCGAGTCGGTGATATTTGTTTTTTACCGCAAGCCGGCGAAGTCGAGTCGGGGTTATCTGTTATCTACCGCAAGCCGGCTCGAGCGCTCGATTATAAAAAGAATGATGATTGTAGATGGAATATTCAGAGTTTCAAAGTGTGATAATAATAATGATGTTTGAAAAATTGTGAAAAATTGCGAGGTAACGAGGGTGTAACGTTTGAAGGTGCGATTCCAATGAGGAAAGTATAAAGGGTGTTTCTGAGAGAATAAACGTGACTGCTGCGTGTGTGTCAAATGTCATGTGGGAAATGGGTCATTGGGGCAATGGGGGTAGTCAGCAAAAATATATACAGGACATCTTACATATTATTTAAGAGAAGAAACATGGCGACTGCTGTCAAGTCTAGTATACCAGGTGCATCAATATATCATTTATGACAAAAAAAACATGGCAACTGCTCGTTAGATTTAGTATACCAGGTTTACCATCATATTATTTAAGGGAAAATAACATAGTGGGTGCTTGTCGAATTTAGTATATCATTTATGAGAGAAAAAAACATAGCGGCTGCTCGTTAGATTTAGTATATCAGGAGAAATAGAAGAGAAAAAAAATATGGTGGGTGCTTGTCATATTTAGTATACAGGGTGTCTCAAAACGTATGATTTAAGAGAAAAAAAATGGCGGCTGCTCGTTCGATTTAGTATAGAGGGTGTCTCAAAACGCATAATTTCAGAAAAAATCATATCATTTGAGAGAAAAAAAAGACATGGCTGCATCAAAAAAATAAGCACATCCGGTTTGAAATAATTGAGATAGAAGAAATGTAATAGTGAATTCGGATTGCTCACATTGGGGAGAGTCCAAATTTGATTACTTCCGGTTTTCACTTTCGGTTGTCCGATTTCGATGATTTCGGTATCAATGGGTTTGTTTCGATGTCAAGAAACATATTGAAGCATTTTCCAATGCCAAAAGAGCATAGGAAGCTAACTTCGTTATTAGCGAAGGTACAACGACGTGCGGGTACTCTAACAAGACAATTTTCATTGGATATTGAGGAAATAATGTAATTTTGTAAGTAGAAGCAGATATAACGTTTTTAGGGACGATTATTTCCGATAACGTACGTTTTACATGGATTTCGAGGTTTTGTGTGGATGTTTCAACCGTTTTGTGTGCGTTTCAAGCGTGCAACCGTTTTCATGCAACCGTATTTGTGCAACTGTTTCCGTGCAACCGTTTCCATGTAACCGTTTTAGTATGCAATCGTTTTCGTGTATCCGTTTTCGTGCAACCATTTTCGTGCAACCATTTTCGTGCAACCGTTATCGTTTACGCTTAGCGCAGTATGGTTAGGAATGGTGCGGTATGCTACGGTTACGCTTAGCGCAGTATGGTTAGGTATGGTTCAGTTACGGTTAGTTCAGTATAGTGCAGTAAGTTACGGTTATGTTGCATAGCACGCAGAAAAATATGAATTATATCGTGATGGAACCAGTTAAAAACAATCGAGTGTGACTCATAGACTTCCTTGTTAAACAGCATCTGAGAGCAAACAAATTGAAGGTCCAATGTATACAGCGCTTAAACTCGTTGATCATCATCTGGATTCCAATATGCCGGAGTTTCGAACACCCCGGTAATAGGGGTCATCAAATCCAGCCACTTTTTATGAAATTTATCGTTTTTTATTTTCAAAGAAGAAACGTAGCATTGGGGATATGAGGAATATAAGCTTTATCGATTGCAACATTAATATTTCAGTTCCGTTCGATGGATTACCCGAAGATTGAACGTTCAAATTTTGACATACATCGGAAGAAAATTCAGAAAACCCTCTTAACATTTTCCGTACTTCTCAAAAATTATAGGCTATTGTAGGACATATTGAAGTATATCATCAAAAAAATATGAATAGAACAAATCAACCACTGATGGGGTCCGTCATTTTTAACGTGCGATACCCAGTATGTGCTCTCTCTCTTTTTTTTCGGTGATAGGAGATAGGAGACAGGCAGATTGACAGACAGGCAGAGTGACAGATAGTCAGTTTGATCGAAGCAGAACGAACTACTGAACTAACCTTATGAAACGTCTATTTTAGTCGCATTTTTGTATGTCAAATCTCCATAAGAAATACATGTAAACATACAGTTTTTTAGGTTTAATTTTAGGTAATTTTTTAGAACGCGAAAAACGTTTATTGTGGTTGCATTTTTGCATGTTTAAGCGTATCAAATTTTAGTTGTTTTTTGGAACGCGAAAAACGTCTATTTTGATAACATTTTTGCAGAGAATCGCCGCTGCAGTGAAGTCACCCCGGAACGCCACATCAAAAAATAATTATCGCCGTTCTCTACTTGAACAGGTTACGCCTTTGGGTACACTCTATGAGTGTTTATGAGGGAGTATTATTATTATATTATGATTATTATAATATACAACTTGTCATTAATGCATGACTTTTCCAAATCAACCATTATCATGGCCTTTTTCTGTACCTTATTTCAGTTTCTCTAATTCTACCATTACAAATGTCAGTAAGTGTATTCAAATAATTAAATGATCATTAATGGTTGTAATGATTGAGAATTTCATTTTATGCTATGGTTTACTTTTCACGTTTCAGACACCCCGCAACAACTATTTTTATCGAACCAATACCAAAAGAAGTTTGAGTTTAAGTGTAAAAATTGCATTTAAGATAGAAATAAAAATTGCCTATGTAATTTGGGGCATACCACAGACTTGAAATAAATTTTTTAAATATATTATGTGACGTATTTCCTGTTGCAACGTCTTATCACACGTCCTGTTGATTGTGGGGCCCAAAATAAGTTTATACAAAGTATCACCAATGACGAAGTAAATAAATACCAGCAACATTACTGTTGTGTGTAGTTTTGTGATTCAATAAAATATATTCTATAATTGAGAAGTTCAGAGGATTTTGAGATGAATTGTATTAGAGCATTGCAAGTCGTGACGAAAATTGTGATAATTTGTTAAATTATACTTCTCACGCCAACACTCAGGATGAATTTTAAAGGACAAGTAAAAATTCTTTAATTTTCTTTAGTAAGAGGTGTCAAGTTTTTATATGAAATATGTTTCAGACTATAAAGTGTATGAGAAAGCAGTATGAAAATCATGTGTTATGGATGCAAATAAAAATGCAGGAAAATTTCCAAATCCAAATAAGAAATCGTGAGTATTTAAAATAGACGTCAAGTAAATATACGAAATATTTTTCAAATGTTACGAAATTTGAGAAAGTATTGTGAAAAATCATGGGTTATGAAAGAGAAAAAATTCCAGGAAAAATTCAAAGTTCGAATGAAAAAATTATATTTTCGTTAGTATTGAAAGTTGGTGGTGGCAAGTTTATTAATTTAAAATGTTTTAAATGTTACAGTCCATGAAGAAAAATCATGAATATTAGGTGTTATGCATGCAAAAAAAGAATACAGGAATATTTTCTTAAAAATATTAATAAGTAGATAAAATATTCAGAGCATGAAAGTGAGATAATAATAATGATGATTGAAAAAATACGTATAGAAAAAAACGACGGGTGTCAGTTTAGAGAATAAAATTATGGCATCCTCCAGCAAAAAAAAGCATGTATAGAGGTTTCTAAATACAACGTTAAAGAAAAAAAACCTGGCGGTTCAACGGGGTCATATCATTTCAACGTGTAATCTCAATGGGCTACAGGGTGTTTCAAAATTCAGTGTATAAGAAAAAACATGCCAGTTCGACTGGAGACTAGCATTTCAACGTGCGATCCCAATGAGAAACGTACAATGGGTTTCTCAAAATATATCGTTTGAGAAAAAAACGTGTCAGTTTAACGGAGTCTAATATTTCCACGTGCGATCCCAATGAGGAACTTATATTAGGTATCTCAAAATACATCATTTGAGAAAAAAACATGTCAGTTTAACGAAGATCTAGCGTTTTAACGTACGATTCCATACATTCCATCAACTGTCGGAAGAGATGTAGCCCTCAGATTTTAACGTACGATGACTAAATACAGTAAATGAAAAAATTCAAAATCCAAATTTTAGGTGCTAAGTTAACATAGGAAATATCTTTCAAATGTTACGGTATATGAGAAAGCATTGTGAAAAATCATGGGTGCGAAAAATGTCCAGGAAAAAATTCAAAATTTGAATGAAAATTCATATTTTTGTTAGTATTGAATGTTGATAGCAAGTTTATTATTGAAAAATGTTTTGAATGATACAGTCTATGAGGAAAAATTATGAAAATTAGGTGTTATGGATGCAAAAAAAATAAATACAGAAAAGTTTTTCAAGTCCAAGTGCCAGCACGCAATATAATAATTAGAAAAAATATGCAGAGCATGAAAGTGAGATAATAATAATGATGATTGAAAAAATACGTATAGAAAAAAAAACGACGGTTGTCAGTTTAGAGAAAAAAAAATTATGGCATCCTCTAGAAAAAAAATTATGTGGGTAAACATAACAAATATATATATAGAGGTTTCTAAATACGTCGTTAAAGAAAAAAACCTGGCGGTTCAACGGGGTCATGTCATTTCAACGTGTAATCTCAATGGGCTACAGGGTGTTTCAAAATTCAGTGTATAAGAAAAAACATGCCAGTTCGACGGGAGTCTAGCATTTCATCGTGCAATCCCAATGAGAAACGTATAATGGGTATCTCAGAATATATCGTTTGAAAAACAAACGTGTCAGTTTAACGGAGTCTAACATTTCCACTTGCGATCCCAATGAGGAACTTATACTAGTTATCTCAAAATACATCATTTGAGAAAAAAACATGTCAGTTTAACGTAGCCCTCATATTTTAACGGCGATGACTAAATACAGTAAATGAAAAACATAGTGATTGGAGGGTGACAGGGTCTTAGCGTTTCAACTTACAATAGTGTTAAGTTCATAAATGAGAAATATTTGAATGATACAGTCTATGAGGAAACATTATGAAAAATATGTGTTATGGATGCAAAACATTTTAAGAAAAAAATTCAAAAATCGTATTTTAGTTGCTAAGTTATCATAGGAAATATCTTTCAAATGTTACGGTATATGAGAAAGCATTGTGAAAAATCATGTCCAAGAAAAAATTCAAAGTTTCAATGAAAAATCATATTTTTGATAGTATTGAAAGTTGGTAGCAAGTTTATTATTGAGAAATGTTTTGAATGATATAGTCTATGAGGAAAAATTATGAAAATTAGGTGTTATGGATGCAAAAATTGCCAACAAACAGGAAGTAGGAAGTAGGAAAAATATTCAGAACAAGAAAGTGAGATAATAATAATGATGATTGAAAAAAGTAAGTATTAAAAAAAATACGATGGTTGCCAGTTTAGAAAGGAAAAACATGGCTGCATCCTCAAGAAAAAATCATGTGGGTAAACAAAAAAATAATATAAATATATATATTTTGGAGACAACCTCATTTATATTCTCTTTTGTGTTCAATATTTTCCACCGTTAATTGTGGAAAAAAATTGTCGATAAAATTCAAATCTGAATGTTTAGGTGGTTATCTCAATTTCATTACCCTCTCAAGATGAGTCAACGTATGAATAAGTACGAGTATATATTTTTGTAAATACCAATTTCCACTATTGATAAAGGGTTTCGCAAACAGAGCCAACGTTTGATCTGCAGGTAAATTGAAGTGTTCTTCAAAATTGCTGAGAACTGGTGAAAAATCAAGATATTTTGAGCGATAACCAAATTTGATGAGTTATCTTACAGCAGTATTACTAGTTGTGTACCATGAATTTGCGGACGTTAAAATTGTCTACCAATCCAAAGGCTTGTCATTTTGCAATGCCTTCAAATGAGCGGATTTTGAACGTTTTTTTGCTAATTCAAAGGCACCGATGGATCGTCGGTACCTTCAAATGAGTGGATCTTGAGTGTATTTTCTATGCTAATCCAAATGTGCAGATGAAATGTTGAAGTTTTGGATACCCCTTTAATATTGTAACCAGTTTCATTTTATGACTTCAAATGAGCGGATCTTTAGTATATTTTTTGTCAATTCAAAGGTATTTTCATTGTGATGCCTTTGCAAATCATGCATCACGAAATAATGTTCGTTTGAAAAGATCAAGTCACGTCAACCTATCGCGACTCGCGATGAAAAGTTTTCAGCAATGCCTTATACTTCACACCATTTGAGTGGATCTTGAACTTTTTTCTACCAATCCAAAGGTTGACTCTTGATCGGTGCACCCTCATTATTTGATAAATTTAACCGAGATTTGCCAACAGACCCATTTCAATGATTATAACCGTGTCAAAAATTCCAGTTTGTTTAAGTTTCAATCACCGACGTTTTGCCGGTGACCCAAAATTCACCCCATTTACGTTTTACCTTGGCATAAACCGCCATGGTCCAAAATCATGCTAAATTAAAAATTTTCCAAAATCCACGTTTACTACTTGATAAATTCAACTACGATTTTCCAAATTCCAACTGCGCATGTTCGAAGAATATTCTGAAATATTTGGTTTGAATGAGATGTGACGAAGCTCAAACTGCGCATGTTGATTATAACCACATCGTTGAACGGCGCGTTGAGATTTTGTATACACAAAAAAATACCAAGTACAATTTTTTTCCCCAATTAACGGTAGAAAATATTGAACACATAAGAGAATATAAATGAGGTTGTCTCCATATTTATTTTACTTATTCTATTGCGTGCTGGAAATTGGACTAGGAAAACTTTCCAGTATTTCTTCATTTTGCATCCATAACACTTAATTTTCATAATTTTTCTTATACGCTGAATTTTGAAACACCCTGTAGCCCATTGAGATCACACGTTGAAATGCTATGACACTGTTGAACCACCAGGTTTTTTTTCTTTAACGACGTATTTAGAAACCTCTATGTATATTTTTTGTTATGTTTACCAACATGATTTTTTTTTCTGGAGAATGCCATAATTTTTTTTCTCTAAACTGACAACCGTCGGTTTTTTCTATACGTATTTTTCAATCATCATTATTATTATCTCACTTTCATGCTCTGAATATTTTTTCTACTTATTCTATTGCGTGCTGGCAATTGGACTTGGAAAACTTTTCTGTATTTATTCTTTTTTTGCTTCCATAACACCTAATTTTCATAATTTTTCCTCATAGACTGTATCATTCAAAACATTTTTCAATAATAAACTTGATATCGACTTTCAATACTATCAAATATATGATTTTTCATTCAAACTTTGAATTTTTTCCTGGACATTTTTCGCATCCATAACCCATGATTTTTCACAATACTTTCTCATATACCGTAACATTTGAAAGATATTTCCTATGATAACTTAGCACCTAAAATTCGATTTTTGAATTTTTTTCTTAAAATGTTTTGCATCCATAACACATATTTTGCATAATGTTTCCTCATAGGCTGTATCATTCTAATATTTCTCATTTATGAACCCTGTGACCCTCCTATCACTATGTTTTTCATTTACTGTATTTAGTCATCGCACGTTAAAATATGAGTGCTACGTCTCTTCCGACAGTTGATGGAATGTATGGAATCGTACGTTAAAACGCTAGGCCTCCATTAAACTGATTTTCTCAAATGACGTATTTATTAAAATACTGCCTGCCATTATTAAAGGACGGTTAAGGTCAGGATTTAAGGTTCCTTTATTTTCACTTCGGGTGAGATCGTGGACATAAAATGCCTCATAATTATATGATTTTTTCAACACAAATAGATATCGAAGCCCCCTTTGGCCATTTTATCATCGCAATAATTGTATCATAGTATAAAATAAGTTATGTAGAATGAAAAATCTGAGAAACTAGATTTCATTTATAGGTTAAGAATAACGAACACCAGTGTAAATAAAGGACGAACAGACAAAACTGCAATATCTCTGTTCTTAATCACAGAATAGTGCCAGTCATTATTAAAATAAAGTTGCCTTTAATACTGGCTGGCGTTATTGCAATATCTCTCTATTATGAACTGTAATGTCTCTCTTAAGGTAGTAAGGTTAGCTGAAAGAGCAGGTCAAAGAACAAAGAAATAATTCGAACCAAATTAATTCAGATTGAAATTTATTATTTCCATATTAATAATTTTATATTTATTATATTATCCATATGATAAAGTATATCCCATGTTTCTCATAAGAGTTTCCTTTATAGCGGGCTGCAATTCTTTCTGCATATATGAAGTCAAAAGTGACCTGATACCCTTGAGAAAAATATCCTCAATTTCTCTGGAAAATTCATCATTTTCCTGGAAACTTCGTTTGTGTGTGCGAAGTTTTGGTTCGCATCCATAAGCATAAACAGAAATGAATCCAGGCTCCACGAAATGAGAATCGGTTCTCACATTAACATGGCCCCTTTCGCGTCTAATTGGCTCCGTGTGAAACCTAAAAAATACAACGTTTTAAATATAATCAGAACATGGAAAACTCCATATTATCTTATATGATCAATGCAAAATATAATTAATGAAAATAGTAATTTTCCTAAAGAGTGCGGAAAGTGATATCTCCGCATGTGACTGCCGTTAAGAGCGGGAATAGTTATTATCCTAACAAGTACGGAAAGAGTACTATTCCCGCATGAGACTGCCGTTACCCGAACGACGCAAAGCGGAGTTCGGGTAAGCAGTCGAGTGCGGGATAGTACCTTTCCGTATGAGTAAGGATCAAGATTTTTTCTACAAGAGCATTGAAACTTCTTATGTGATGCTCTTGAACAAACTTTCACGTGCGGGAAAAATTATTACCGCACTAGTGCGGGAAAAACTCACTTGAAGTGACATTAGCGTGCGGGAAAATTTTTCCCGCACTAGTGCGGGAATATGACACCTCTCAAACTAAATTGCGTGCGGGAATAGGACGGAACACGCACGCTTGTAGAAAAAGATACTTTACGCATTCATTAGGAACATTATTTTTTCTACGACCGCAACAGATTCAAAAAGCATATTGAAAATATATACTTTATCAAGATGTAAAACTTTCTATGAAAATCCTCTAATTATTATTACTATTAATGTTAAAAACACAATTTGTTGCATTCTGCAAATGAGTCAGAATATCCGATCCAGAGTAGTTAGTTGATAGTAACTGTGACTGGTAAGAGAAAAAACCGGAAACAGACTGAGCTCACGTCACGTAGCTCACGTGACCTCACGTGCTATCACGTTGTCACGATGTAACCGTGATAGCATGCTTTAGAAACACACTACTATCACGTTTTATGAATCTAGTACCCGAATGGATAGGTTTGATGTCGGTCTGTGTGCTGTTTGGTGTGCATTTGCAATTATGGAAAGTGCCAGCTCCATCAGTTCTTCGGACTAGGAAGAGGAAATAGAAACTGTGGCTGCTTTTGTTGTTCTGGAGGAGGAGAATAAAAAAAAGAGGAAAGCATGGGCCCATGACATAAACATGAAAAGAAATGAATTGTTTGGTTCAGGAATTGAAAAATGATTCACGCAATCCATGATGATATGACACAGCATGCTTACTATTTCTATTAAGATCTCATCCATTTTCCGATATCAACAACCACAAGTAACCCCAAACCGATGTATACTGTGAGCTCACGCAGATATAAATGTGTGGATTTGCAGAAAATTAGCACATGCTCTCACGCGTGCGGTTGGGGATGTAACGTTATACGCATGAGGTGACCTCAGTGTGGTTCTGAGTTCTGATGCATTAAAATAAGATATTTAACGGCATTCCACACTTTTTGTCTGTAACGTGATAGCACGTGAGGTCACGTGAGCTCACGTGACAGTCTGTTTCCGGCTTTATGCTCTCACGCGTGCGGTTGGGGATGTAACGTTGTACGCATGAGGTGACCTCAGTGTGCTTCTGAGTTCTGATGCATTAAAATAACATGTTTAACGGCATTCCACACTTTTTGTCTGTAACGTGATAGCACGTGAGGTCACGTGAGCCCACGTGACAGTCTGTTTCCGGCTTTAACACTCGTAGATTGCAAAGTGCATGAAGATGACCGAGACGGCATCTGTTGCAAGTTGTCAGTAAATGAAATATTTTTATTCGAGATGATTTTCTTCTATTCTACGGAGTCCTCCAAATAACCTTCAGGAACAGCAGTTGACTTCCCGCCTCCAAGGCGTTTTATATTGGTTATCCCTTTACCTGAGTCTGTTAGAAACGTTGTCAAGGATGGATTAGGTAGGCCTAAGTAGATTTAAATTGACATATTTTACTTTCCCGAAAAATATTTTTAACGCATTAGTGACACTTTCAAAACCTAAATGCTTGCGGAAAAGTGGGTGAAAACGCACAGTCGTAGAAAATAGTTATTATCTTGACAAATAGGTACGCATGAGGCTGCCGCTACCCGTTCGACGCAAAGCGGAGTTCCGGTAACGGCATCCTTTTATCATGTACTTATTATATTAATTGAACATATTATGCAATAATATTGCATTTGCATGCAGTTCTGATCTGATGTTCAAAATTTCAAGTATTTGACTCATCGGGGAGTTACTTTAAAGTCGATTGCAAAATTTCACACAATATTTTTATTCTGATTGTTTCGGCCTTTACTTGATGAAGATCCATAGTAACTGTACAATATACACGGAAACGATTCGATCTTTACAAACCTCATATTAAATATCACGACATGTTTCGCTAACACCCTAGCTTATTTAAATGAAATCACTTTGAAAAAAAAATGTTAAATATCGATTACGCTGGATTCGGAATCAGAAGATTCAGAAGAATATTAATTTGATTTTTGAACAAACTTTTCAGGAATGTCAAGAAAACATGATTTTTAATATTTCTGGATAGTTTATAATTTGTTTCTTTAAATTTGGATACATTTATGAATAAATCTACAAATGCGTTCGATAAATCTATGTTTCCTACGAACGAATGAATGAGTGAACGAACTGAAGAACGAAAGAACTAACGATCGAACGCTCGAACGATCGAACGAACTAACCAATGACTAACCAACGAATGAACGAACAAACGAACAAACAAATAATACAGTAAACATACTATGCAAGTTAATGAAAATTTAGTAGAAATTAATAGTTGAATTCAACATATACGCAAGAATCAGTCAAACAGGAACATCGAGCTACAATGTATTCCAAAGGAATCATATCATTTTGATTTTCTATTAAAAGTATAAAATCTCTCAATATATTGAAGCCAAACACTCTTCTATACTTTCCTTCATTATTGGATTGATTACCCAAATGCTTTTGATTTGTTGTAATCATTCATTAGCACTGTTTGAAGAATGTATCTTACCAAATTCCTGCTCTCCTGAGTCTCAATATCATATTGCAAGAATCGTCAGGATCAGGATCCTTGTAGCCACGTTGTAACTCCTCGTCACCGAATAGGTTAACTTTTCCACTAATGGTGAGATCATTGAATGAAAGTTTTGTTTCCAAGCTGGAGTTATTTGGATTGAACCGACATTTTTCTACTTGGACCTACAAGATTATTAGTGAACAATAACATTTTATGCTACACTTTTGTTTGCGATATTAACAGAAAATGCTTTGGACATTTTTTATATTCAACCTTTTCATAATATGGTAAAATACAACAAATTCGACAGTCTTCCGTCGTTTTTCGGTCAAACGCCACATTTTGACGTCTTTGACGATTTTTAAATGATACATCCTGCGTTTTAATGTAGGTATTTTAGAATTCCTGAGATAATTCTGAATATATTAAAACAATCTGAATAATTTTTTACAACTCAATTGGTTGAATTCAAAAAAATTATCAGAGACGTCAAAATGTGGTATTGAACGTTTATATCGACTGTGTGTGTGTATTTATTATATTATTGTTTTGTATTGTATATTGACTTATGCAATATCATATTTGATAAATTCATTATTATTATTATCAATATCCGTAAAAATAAAAATATAATATAAAAATATTTATAATGTCACTAAATTAAGATCGACTTTTTGAAAAAACTATTTTTTTTTTGTTTTCCATATAACACCTAAAATAAGCCTGTGAAAAAGCATATGCCATTCTGTGGTTTGGGTGAAGTCTGCGGGGTTCAAAGAGCAAGTCTCGATATTTTGTCCGTTTTTCCTTCTGTTTTCGGATGATGTTCGATTCGCTAGGAGGCGAAAATTCAATGACAAAAATCGTCCTGCATCGATGGTCGAGGAGGACTACATCAGGTTTTTATTTACCTGAAGGTGAGGAATGAGTAGTTTCAATAGATTCGGCACTTCCGATTCTCCACAACAGACTCAATATCCCCCGGAGCATAAGACAACACTTGTGTTTCGTCTATACCATATGAGTATCGAAGATGGCAATACAACACTCGTAGCGCCGCTTTATGTCTGTGGATATAGGCTGATACCACATAAGCTGGACGGGCTGACAGCAAATGTATTAGGGTCTCGGCTGCCCTACGACAAGCTCTGCATCTAGTGTCAGGGACCTCTATACCATTGTATAAGGATTTATACCATGTCTATACCCATCACGCGACTACGGTAGACGAGGGTGTTAAAGATACCATCCTGGCAGGACATTAAAATTTCCTCGGTTTCGGACTTCAGCCAACTTGATAAGAAAAATGCGAAGGTCAGGTTTATGGATGAGCTAAGGTCTTCAATGTTCCTTATGTAGCTGTAGGAGATTCTCACTCTCCGCAGCTTTGCCGTAGGCTTTCTGATGCACGGGTCCCAACTCGGTGACAGAGTTTGGCTTCGTCGATTAGTGTCGAATACGAGACCAAGTTCATTGGCTGCACAACTTGCTGCCTTGAACAGAAATATCCCAATCCCTGCTGGTCACAGACCACGCAAAGAAGGGGTTCTGAACTCCTGATGACTTCATATGCTCCATCTAGGACCATTTCGTTATGTAAATACTCAAAACTTAAAAGTCCTTGTCTAGGGAAGTATAACCGTAGAATGGACGATTTAGGATGCAAGCACCTATGAATATGCATCATTTTGTGAGTTTTCACGTCGAGTTGTCGCAGCTCCTCTTGAGTCCATTTCATAACTTCGAAGGAGTAAAGTAGAATCGGAATGGCAAGCATATTAGTTGCAGCAACTTCGTTCCTCCCTGACAGTTCTGATAATCGCCGCGGAGTTTTTAACACTCGTAACCTTTAGGGAATGGCGTTTTTCCACCCCTAGGTAAGTATACGTCTCTCCGGCATCAAGATGATGCTTCCCTCTACGAGCTTAACGTCCTCTTCGTATTTCTCGCATCGTCCTCTTTTGAGAAGACACATTTGCCGATCCCAAACTCCTTTTCTACCAAGGCATATAGTTTGAAATCATTCTCCAAGATCTAAATCCTATCACCCGTTGGTGCATGAGTTCGAATAAGCACAATCACCGGTCTCGTGCATGGCATCACATGTTTAAAAAGGTAAGGGCCAAGTTTTCCCTAACTGGCACAAGTCTCTGACTTCTGAGGGTTGCGCGTAAGGGTGCAGCCGGTTGACAGATATAACAATTTTAACAAACTTTAACAATTATAACAAAAGTAGTATTTCTCACCCAGTTAGTAGTAGACGGCAATCTAACAGACATATCTGTAACATACATGTCAAAAGGAACACTCCTGAGTTGTTGATGAAGAGAATAACCATCAAGGTGAAGACTTTTCCGTTTTGTCACTTGTCTCTCACGAATGTGTACCAAAGCTCTTTCTAATCTATCTGAGCATCGGTTACTAAATCGCTGTCGTTCATCACTATGGATATTATTAGTATTATCATTCTCCTGGATAGGTGGATATTCTATGCTGATGAGTTTATCGTTCACCCGGTTTGGTCGATCTTCTGAAATGATAATATGTTGAAAATTTATAATAATCATTCACAAAGTTTTTAATCTGAACTAGCACTAGAATTACATATGAGCATGCAGGTATGTAGTCTATTATTATTTTGTGAAATTTACTTCAACTTTGATCTCAAAATCAGAAATTTCAGGATATTTCCAGAGCCTACAATATGAGTCGACCATTTAGTTATCCACCAGTTAATTCAAGTTGGGGTTGAAAAATATATAATGTGATTCATGAATGAATTTGCACGCAGCCAGTTTAAACTGTACAATAAATTATAACCGCTTGAGCCACAAAACCAAGCTTCTGATCATTCGAAAATACAAAATCATAAAATGTAAATTAATTCATTTGAAAATCTGAATGAAACGTGGGACTCGTCGTGAAGCCACATTCGCTTTTTCAGTTGAAGGAAAATCTGAAAAAACTCACAACATCATCAGAGTTCAGATCCGTTGTATCCCACCTCCTTCAAACCTACAAACAAGAGAAGACTAGGTAATTACCTACATTCATTTCAAAACCCATACATCCATTCTGTTGTAACTAATGTCAATTATTCTAAAGGAAACATCACAAGAACCGTTGTAGCTTTTCCATATAATTCATTTTCGCTGATGAACATAAATTCATTATTCAACAACTCAATTTCTGCTCCAGAATATATTACACATTCATTTGTATTATTCATTCAAAAATATGTCACCCTTTCGAAGTATTTTTTTCATTCACTACCTAATTAAGGGTTCCTCCGGGAACTACATAGATCAATAAATAGAAAACTACAAGTGGTCCAATTTGAAAATTTGGTAGTTTACTATTGCTGATGGCTAAAATATTTTCAAGAATGTGGCACTTTCGGTTTTACTCGAAGTGAACCCCAACTTTCTTATTTTGAACAGAGGTTCTCTGTATATTATCACATTTTCAGATTCTTTCCAAAATTCTGAACATATTTCATGTTTAATGTCCTTTATCCAACTGTAACCGTTGCCACAATTTTTCAAATTTCAAATTGCAAGAGTGCAAACAAGCGAGTCAATTTTGTTGGTAATGAAAATATTGAACTTAGTATTTTGGTATATTTTGAGACGAATTGCAGGGAAATCAGGATTATCAAGAAACTCAGTGCAAAGAAAAATCATGTATTTTACGCATATAACCTCTTCATAGTTCAGCACCTGAAGGAAACTGTTTTTCCACAAAACGTGAAATTATTTGAGTACATTTTAATTTGGTCGCAAGGGAACGAATTAGTTTTAGATAATATCATAATGACAGACGATGATAAAACGAAGAATGATGTCTTCAACCGTATCAAAATCAGTTGCGTGGTTCAGAAGAAGTATAAACAGAGAAACAAACGATGAGGACAAACAAGGGTAGCAAGTTTGTTTTATATTATAGAAGTATTCAATTATCGGAGATTTGATGATGAAACTCAATGTCCAACCTATTATTCATATAACTATTTACGATTGAGGTTATTGATTAATTTGGATAACCAAAAACCAAAAGTCTGTTAGAAAGAAACATTCACATGGACATAAACTGCTTGTATGTGTGATTGACATCGAATAGGAACCGCTTGCCACATATTTTTATTAAATTATAAAATGAATAGGAATGTTGTACATGGACACTTTTGAAGGTGAAGTCCTGTTTTCAAACTAGATAGATGAAAACTGCTGAAACTTAACGATGAAAACCGCATATCGATATCCATCATCGTTTCTGAGTTACAGCATATTTTTCGAAAATATGCATTTTCGAAAAGTTGCTGAAAGTAACTTTTTTCCTGTCAATAAATTCTTGTTTTAAGAGTACATTTCCAGAGCACATTTTTACGTAGAATTCAGTGGTGTGGATGACTTACTTTTTCAAACAAGATATCCATAGTTATTAATGGAAAATATGATTTTTAAATGAGATACCCAGTATATTCCTTCATATTTCAATAAAGCTTAAAAACACCTTTCCAAAAATGTAACACAGTTGATGTTTTGATAGAGTCATTTTAAAAATACAGAGCTTTAAGGTTTTTTATGTAGACTGAAACGCACCCTTTGAACAAGTAGGCTTCGGACAATGCGGCGATAACGGAATGCAAATGTTTACTGGTAGCTGTCAAATTTTGATTTAAACAGTGAAGACGCCCTTTAATTCGCGGTTTCTGTTCAATTTTCAAGCACATTCGCAATGAAGTATGAGAATTATGAAAAATGAGATATGTTAGTCTATTTTATACAAACCGCGGAAAATGCAGAAGCGGCAAGTAATTTTCGCAAAATTGCGTCACAACCTAATTGATGGGGGTCAATTTGAAAAGAAAAGGCCAAAATGATATGAATCAAATGGAGTTGGAAGTATTAGTCGTTTTAGGAGTTGTTGAAAATAATCCCAAAATATCAACGCAAAATTTGAAAATATCAACAGGCCTACCAAGATCTAATAGGCGGATTTTGAGAAATCACAAATACAAGCCATATAGGACCAGAAGAGTTCATAAACTCAGACCAGGAGATTTTGAACGCCGCATGGATTGTTGCCAGTAGTTCCTGGAAAACGGTAACCAAGATCGTGATTTTCGTTAAGTTGTTCCTTTTACTTGTGGGCAGATGTTTTCAAGGGTAGAATCATCGTCCCGTCCATTTATAATGGCACTCTCACATCTCGGAGGTATAAACATTTTAAAACAAACTATTGAACCCCTTGTTGATAAATTGCCACTAATGGAGTTCAGAAAAATATATCTTCAAGGAACCAACCGTTGGCCGGTCAAGTCACCGGACCTAACGCCTATGGACTTTTACCTCTGGGGAAGGTTGAAAGATCTTATTTTTAAATACACCATTTTAGTGCTGACATCAGAGCTGTCAATTTTGTTGAGTTAATTCATATGCATTATTCAAACAAACTTGTCTTGTCCTATAAAAGCTGTTGGATTTTTGTTGATATTTGATTTATTAAAAGGTTTCAAAGCAAATAACAGTATATGTGTAAATAATAATGTAAAAAAGTAAGTACCTATGGTAAAATTCAAACATAATATATTTATATATTATTTGTAGGTTGAAAATGGTAGAGAAAGCAATGTTTTTGATTATTCAACCCAACAAAATTCCAACAAAAAATCAAAAATTATATCACATAAGTACACATTCTTTCAATGGTAAATACGGTTTGGAGAATGGCCCGTGATACTCAAGCGGCGTGACGTCACACTAAGCTGGTCTATTGGAAGCGGCAGTGATGCGAAGTTTTGCTTCTCTGACTCCTATTAAACTAATTAATTCGGCAAAAAAACGTTCAGAAAAGGTGTCGCCTGTATGTAGGAGAAGCTGGTAGACATTTTGAACACCTTTTCTGAAGAAATATATTTTATAGTTTGTTCTTCATAATTATTATTATTGTTGGAGTTTCTTTTATTAGTAGTTAATATAGTATAAATTGTTATCAGTTTTATTGAAACTATGAGTTCAATTACTACTGTGAGAAACTTTCTCAGCATTTGAGAGCTACTACTGAACAATTTTTTTCTGTTTTATCGCCGCATCGTCTAAAGCTTGTTCAAAGTGTGCGTTTCAAAGTTGGAAAAACCTAAAAGCTCTGTATTTCAAAGATGACTCTAGTAAAACATCAAGTATGCTACATTTGCGGAAAGGTAATATTAAGGTCTATTGAAATATGCAGGAATATATAGGGTGTCCCGTTAAAAAAATGTATTTTTCCATTAACAACTACGGATAGGTATCTTATTTGAATAACTGAGTTACTTACTTACTCAAACGATGATAGATATCGATATGTGGTTTTCACCATCAAGTTTGTTATAAAATATGACCCTCAAACACGGCCATTAGTTTTCATCTATCTAGTTTGGAAACAGGACTTTTCCTTTAAAAGTGTTCGATTTGGCCCACTCTGTACCTATGTGAAATAAACTCATACACATGTCTACAAAGAAAACTTATGAATATCCATTATATTTAAATTGTTCGTCATCAACTGAGTGAAACTGTGTGAAATAGTGAGTAAAAGTAAGGATTCATTTTATAAAACATTGTTCACGCAGATAATATCAGCGATTAATATCTGTTTGATACAAAAACAATGAACTTTCATATTCATCTAGCGCCAAACTGCCGGATTTAGACAATGGGAAGGGAAGGCCATAAAATGTTACTAAATGTAATCCAATCTCGATAATTTTACTAAATGAAATTCAGTTAGCAGAAAAAGAGGGAGCGTTAGATGTGAAGGAACATACCTAACAGCGAAGTGTATTCAATGCGCTGAAAGCCAGCCAGGTATAATCCAGGTATTTGCATTATAGCAAAAAAAATATATGAAAATACACCAAAGAAAAAGTCAACCCAAACAATATCGGAAGAACTATAGCAGTAAGGCCGGTATTAATGATAATAACATGACGAAAAGGAGATGCAAAAAACATCTCGAGCACTGAATCAAAATACCTGCGGATGATAACAGAAAAAGTTTTACATCGAACAGTTAGCTCTAAAAAACAAATATGGATGAAATGATTCAAAAAATCTGAGATAGGTTGGACAAGATATACGAGCGAGTCACAAATTCCCAAAATGAAGTTTCCACAAAAACTCTCGACTACAGCACTAACAAGAGCTGCAAATAGTTCTGGAAGTTAAACATGATTTTTTCAAATCCCGACCATATTTTGTTCACATCAGTCGGGATTTAATGCCTTTTGATAAGCATTATTATCCTTGCAAAAATTCACATTCAAAATGTTTTTCTAAGAGCATTATTACTTTTGAAAAATGCTTGCCTACAAAAGTGCGATAGTACAGGAAATTTTCAAAAGGCTGGATTACTAATAATTTTTGTTCATTTTATGGCCTTTCGCCAAGTATGCCGATTCCACATGTGAAATGTTTATCAATTTCACCTGATGAAATATTTTTTTGGATTCAGATGAATTCAGAGTTCTAGTCGGAAAGCTTTCTGGTTTCCATAAATAATTCTGTGCTTATTTTCTTAGTAGGTACTGGAGTTATCGTAGTACCATTGGATGAAAGCAAATAGGATGACGGATATGGGCATTTGTTCTCCGTCCTGACAGAGTCTGCAGTGATGATCGGCAGAACCGTGAAACAAACTTGTAAGCAGACAATCATCTGGTTGTTACAGAAAGCATTGCAAAGTTCGTTCCTGTATCCAAAAGGTTCTCTGTGTATCTGAATTGTCTTTACTCATATATGAGCCGCAGTGACCAAGATGGTAGAGCGTAGTATATCAGTCAGAGGGACGTGGGTTCGATTCCCAGCATAGTCACTGGTCTCGTGCTAGGAATCGCACGTTAAAATGTAAGACCTCGTTAATCCTTAGCTCGCACAAGTTTCGACTTCTGAGGGCTGTCGTTCGTAGGGGATGTCAGCTGGTTAACGGAATAAACAATTTTAAACAAGTTTTTTAAAACAATATTGTTATTCAAACTCTGATTTTTCTTTCTTGGTAATATACGTGGTGACCTTAGACACCTTCACTAGAGCAACACAAAAGCAGAAACCGGTCCGGCTTGTTACCTACAGTATCTTTTCTAGGCATAAAGGGATATACATTCATAGTGGGAGAAGAATCTAATGCAAAACTCCTATTATCGTAGTTATCGAAGTGGAAATATCCTATCAAATTATGCACCTGTTGAAGAAGCATGGGAAACGAACTTAGATCATTTCCACCTAATCCTTCCAGTTTCAAAATCAATCTCAACAACTAATTGATCGAGAACTTAGAAACAAGTAAACTATGAAGTTGAATCATTTGTCAAAAATAAACAACAGGTTACTTACAAATATACTCCAGAGTTTAAATTTAGAACAAAAACATATAATTTCCCAAACTTATGATTGTGATTGTTTAATAGCCACGATAATACTCGTATGTTTTGAATGAAATTACTTTTTGTTCGTCTCTAAGGCTGGAGGCATACCTACTAAGACGCGGATAACACGGGCAAGCATCAGCTCATCACAGAGTTTCTGTGACACAAGCTTTCATGAGTTTCCATCATGTAGTCTTGTTACTCCAGAATTAAATCACTTGGAGTATAATATGTTGATTCATAATACGAACTTAATGCAATATCTCACTTTTCCACCACCTTGATTTCTGGTGAAGTGGAAGTAATGTATCCAACTCAGCATCTGAATCTGACTCCGAGCTCGAAGGACCCCGCACAGTAGCATAGGAAATTGGCCCACAATAATAGGATTTGACTGAAGTTTACATTATGTTATTGGTATTGAGTTTCTGATCAAATGTTGCATGGGCCCAATCCTCTAAGACCAATGATTTAGCTCTCTTAGTATTTAGTATAGGTGCCCAACAAACAAAAAACAAAATTAATCGACTAATTTCAGTCAAATCCCACCGTGGGCCAATTTCTTATGATATTGAGCAGGGTCCTTTACGTTAACCAAATAAGAGTCCACCTTTATCAAACAACAGCATCAAACTGCTATCACAGTTTGTTTTTCGAGCTTTCCTGTCCTATCTTGCCAGTCCTGCTATGCCCTGTGATCACTCTGTGAAGCAGCTCAATTTGCACCTCACCTAAGTAGTTATTTGTTGTTTATTTCATAATTAATATGAACATGATCTCTCGGAAAGTATAAAATGGAAACATTTTGATTTGAAAATTTCGATAAAAATAAAGAATTTGCCAAATTATTTACACAATCTAAACAATAACATAATTAATTTAAAACATCTGTAGCAATCACTGTCGCTGCTCTGACTATTTTCGAACTCTCTATTTCCGCGGTTACTGATGTTGAGCGTCTTATATACCGGCATGTAGATTCATTTTACCATTTTCAAACTGTTGAGATTATACGGTGGCTCGTTCAGAGAGCTCCCGTACATTCTCGATGAGGATAAAAACATGAGTCAATAACAACAACAACAACAATTAAAGACATATCGTCCCGTAGTCTCGTCCTTGGAATGTGTCGACACCTGCAAGATTCTCCATGTCTGCACCTTGAAGTTCGATGGAAGTAACACTCCACAGTCTTCACGTTGGGTCAAGGTATATCGTTTTCAACATGCTTCTTATAACTCTCCAATCCAGCCCATTAATCCCACAGGACAATTTTGGGATTGCCAGGTCCACAAGATTCTGGTCCAGTATCGTGTCTCCTAATCTGGTTAGGCTCTTCCAGACATCTTCATAGAACTAGATAGTAGATATTTCTCTGGCTCTTTCTCGGTTGTAGCACCCTTTCAACTTCTAGATTCTATTAACGTAGTTACTGTCGACCAAACTTTATGGAGAATACCACGGCGATGCCTCTGGACATTTGGAGATCTTCTACTACACAATGAGCTAATGCGTTATCGGCAGGCACCTTGAAAAAGTCTCGTGGCTCCTCTCGGTTTAACCCGTGTAGAACTTTCTGTCCCTTTAAGTACAGGGACATGAACCTCTAAAATTTCATTTCATCCTCAGATGGTCTGAGGGTTTGGACTTGTTTATGGTTTCCGGCGTGAGGGGACAACCTATTGAAGTGGACTGGGTTTTCCTCGTGGTGGCTTATAGATTCGGTAGACGAGGTCGTTTATCCTCTTATGATCTTGTACGGACCTTTCCACGAGTTCGGTGATAGTCTACGGCGACGTTTGGGGTTTTACAGCCACACAAGGTCACCGGTCTGATATCCACCAGCATCGGTCTTGATGTCGTAGGTCTCCTCCATTTGTCGCTGGCACTCCTGATGTTCAAACGGACTCGTTCATGGATATCGCCCATTCTGTGCCGAAGTTTGCTGACGAAGTCCTCTCCCGCAGTGTCTTGACCTGGAGGCGTCTCGTATGTCAGGTCACAAGGAAGCCGTAGCTCTCGGCCCATAATAATACCAGCAGGAGTTTGGCCGGTTGACTCGTGTACTGCGGAACGAAAGGCAATCAGGAACAAATGGCGGTACTGGTCTCAGTCTTTCTGGTGGTCATAGACTACCTTGGACATCTTGTTCTTTCTTTCCACTATTCCATCGGACTGTGGATGCAAAGCTGTGGTTATTTTCTTCCTGATGTTCAGCATCAGATACATTTTTTGAAACAGGTTGGATTCGAAATTTCTGCCTTGGTCCGAATGCAGCTCCAACGGAACACCGAAACGACATATCCACTCGGTAAATGCTTTCTGATTGGGCAGGGCATAAGCTTCGGCTCACTTATTGAAGTAATTTCCGTTGCTTCAAGGATGTACTTATTTCCGTGGAAATGGGCCAGCGAAGGGGCTACCTACGTTATACTGACGTATCGGGGCGTTAGGTCGTGTTCGAGATCCATTTCTGGCAGCGCATACAGCACACTTTCTGCGCCAGATCTTAGTCCAGAACGCCGGCTTGGCAATTGGCCCAGTGAAACCATTGCCTCACTTTCTGGATGGTTTTTGTCACTCTCATGTATCTTCCGCTGACCCCATCATGTATTTCTCGGAGCACTTCCTCTCTTTTGCTCCTGGGTACTACTGTCTGGCGCCTTTCTTCCCTGCCATCGTCAGACTGTAACACACGCTTCAGGACTCTTTTGTCTTGGGTAAGGGAAATCCATTGGGTCCAATAAGATTTAACGGCTGGTGAATAATTGGCTATTTCCTGCTAAGGCGGTCTTCGAATACTCTTCTTTCAGCCGATGTCTACACCAATATCTGGATCTTTCTCTTGGTCTTTCTGGATCTTGTCATTCTAGTTATCATCTACTGCGGTGGTTCAACAAATTATTGACTCCGTTTCTTCTGCTCGTCGGCAATGTGAGCAGTCGTCTGGGTATGATCTCCACGAGAGAGCATCTGCATTCTAATGGCTAGTCCCCACTCGATGTTCGATTTCGAAGTCAAATTCTTGGAGTCTCTCGATCCAACGTGCCCCTTGACCCTCGGGATTTTTGAACTATTGGAACCATTTGAGGGCTGCATGGTCAGTTCTCAGAAGAAATCTTCACCCATACATGTATTTGTAGAAGTGCTCTACTCCTTCGACAACAGCCAACAGCTCCCGCCTGGTGAAACAATAATTACGCCGGTTGGTTTACTGAGAGTCTTGCTGAAGTAACGAATGACCTCCTCCTGTCCTTCTTGGATCTGAAACAGGACAGCTCCAAGTCCCACGTTACTGTCATCCGTGTACAAAATGAATTTTTCGTCCGAAAAGAGATAGCTCAGAATTGGTGCGTTGATCAATGGTCCTTTCTGATTCCAGAACGAGTCTTCGAAGCAGAAGCATGTCTTTTGGAATGGATCATTTCATAACAGATTTGATCTTCTGCTCACCGCATTGCTGCGTACACTCCTAATCACAGAGGAAATTGACGAGCAGTACACCAAAATTGTTCCTTCCTTCAAAGTCACCGGGTAATAATTGACATTCATAACCCTAACTGGCACAAATTTATCAGCACGTAACAAGGTGACATTTGGGATCGAACAATACCATGTTTCCACTGTTCGCAGCCCTATCCAGGCGAGCCTACAGTATGGTTTCACCCCTTTCAGGTACGTTTACACTTAAGAGTCTTTAGCCTTCGAAATAGAAAACGTAAATCGCCAGATGGCAGTGCGAGTTCGCATGATAAAATAAATCCAAACTCCGCCCTATTTATAACATGACGATTGCAGTGCGGTACAGCACCAGTGCTCGTTCTTCAAAATTACAAACAGAGGTTCAAACTTGTTCATTTTCGATTTTCGTGGTAATCTGAAAGTTTGCACGTACATTTCAGATTATTATTATATAATGGATTCCAGTTATAGAATGTATCGAGAATTGAAAAAATATTCCAGAAAAATGCAAAATCTGAGAATGTCTAGAAGATGAACCGTTCAAAATAATATAACTAGTTTGAAGAGCCGCCGGTCGAAACTATTTCGGATTTGAGAGATAAACATTGTTTAGGAAAATAAATTGCGGAAGAGATGTGTGGTTATGGTCCGATTCGCTTCAAAATTGGTATGTGGGGCTTTTCGGGGTCTGAGATTATGAATTTTGACAACATTGATGAATTCAAGGTGGCGGAAAAGTTTTGCGATTGTGTCCGATTCGATTCAAATTCAGTGTTGAGAGTTGTTGGTAGACGAGTTCAAAATCACTGATTAGCAGTTTTTGGAGTATAAGATAATAATTTTTCTTTAAAAATTTGGGAATTCAAGATGACGGGCGTGTTTTATAGAAGATTGGTATTTTGGAGTT
The DNA here is from genome assembly GCA_958502065.1 of Chrysolina americana. Lineage (NCBI taxonomy): Eukaryota > Metazoa > Arthropoda > Insecta > Coleoptera > Chrysomelidae > Chrysolina > Chrysolina americana. The sequence continues at coordinate 39,686,506 of OY293416.1, forward strand.
GTAGACAACGAATTTTCATCAATTCAAAATGGCAGCACCAATATAACTGTAGGTTTTGTGATCTAATGTCGTATTCCTATTCAAAATCGTCACATAGGTATTTAATTTAAATTGTTTTAAAAACATGAACAGGGTCAGAAAATGAGATGTGTTATTCAGAATAATAAAAAATTGAGATGTCAAGTATCTGAATTGAAATGCATCTTTCAGATGTTTTCTTTCAAGTTAGGGTCCTTTCACGATATAATTTTTCTACATCAATTCAGAAGGAAGGAAAGCTTTTGTGATTTATAGTATAATTCTAAAAAGAATATACCTTATCTAGAACTTTTCGGGGTAAATAAGATTTCTTCTCAAATTTAATACCATAATCATGAAAAATGGTGGATTACGTAATCCGAAACTTCCACAAAAAATCCTATACAATAGGTATGGTCGTCGGCAAGTATTCAACATAAAACAACTACTGCCCCCTACGACCGTTGAGTTAGATCTGTTTAATACTTGGCAAAGATTCCTACAAGAACTACTTTTCAATGCATTTTAAACATTAAAGCTCAAATTATTTTTCGATTTAATTGGGGAAACACCTCCGTACCGGTTTCATGGTCCTTGCCAATCATCAGCGATCGAAGGCTAGTTCGACCCAATTGATTCAAAAAATCCTTTCAGCCTAATTGGAAATACCTGAGACAAATACTAAGTATGAATTCAGCGCCATCTCTGGGTTCCAGTTTTCCAAATTTTGGTATGCCAACTTGGCCCTGCTAAATGGGATAATGCAGCCCCGAGAGCTCTGGTATAAAACGAAACATGTTTTGTATAGTTGATCCTCTTACCCCCAGAGAATTTGGCAACCAATCACTTTTTATCAAAACAAATTAAACAAAACTAAACACTATTGAACACAGAAATAATAACTATTAAGTCTTGATGATAAAAACAGAACGACTAGGAAAAATAATACCCCAACCTGAACAATGAAAGCCGTAATAATCCCCTGCATGGTATTCGGTTTCCATTGTAAAAGTCAATGTTTCTTTTGTCTACCTTGCCGCAGTGCCCCATCGAAACATTCATGAAAAATCCAGTGCCGCTTTTCCACTTCAACGGAACATCAAAGACGCCGCCCAAAAAATGTTATTAGAAAGCAATGAAGAGCAGGGTATATAATTAATTTCTGGCAATTTTCCACATATGTGAGATTCTCCCTAAATAGCTCTCACGAAGTGGAGACTATATTTGCTGATAAATGTAAGTAAATATAATCCAAGATTTTCTTTTTTAAAGATTTTAGATCATTCTCCTACCCTAAAACCCCCTAAACTTGTCCGGAGGCATTTCAAATTATCAATTTCTGACAAAATATCATAATTTCCGACTACAAAAATCCGTATACCTTTACCAATTTAGAATAAAATCAAGCCATAATTCAGAAATTTCATCTGATATTTTGAAGAACCTTAAATTTTGAAATGTTGGCAACAAAATCATGATATTTCCTAACCTAAACGCTCTTCACAATCAGCAATCACAAAACCCGTCCAATATTCTGTTTTTTTCCTAATACAAAAATGTTATGATACATTATCCCCCAAGTGATGCACACCTGCCAAATTTTGAGTCGACAGACTTGCGAGATTTGACATAGTGTACACCCGCACACAGAAACACATATATACAAACAGATGAAATTGGATAAAAACTGGTAATGGTAAAAATAAAAGAATTTAAAAGTTCCATTCGACGAATGAGTTTCACCTTTTCCCGATCCGACCCTGTGCTTGAATTCACACTGACTTCATAATACTCTCTCTTTTCTACACCGACCATGTGGGAGGAGCATCCTGAGGGGCGTGTCATTTAAAAGAAATTAATTTCCAATTCAGAATCCAGATTTGTAAAAAATAATTGATTTGCTAAAACGAACCTTCATTAGTTATCGTGGGCAAAATTAGAAAATTTCCATTTCGGATGGAATAACGCAAGGTAATCCATTTCGCGAAAACAACACAATCTTGTAAATTTATTTCCAAACAAATTGAAGCCTTAAAAAAAAAAGAGAAATGACTTGTAACTAAGTAAGTGTTATACTTCAATACTGTGATAAAACCATATAAAAATATTCATTCGTTTTGATGGTGGCGATGATCAAAAATGCCCAAAATTGAAGGGAAATACACTGTTTATTCCTTTAATACTTGAAGAATATTTTTTTAAGAATTTTTATCTTTATATACTTACACATCCCTTCATCCATCAGAGACAAAAAATCGTTTCTGATTCCCTTTTTTCCAGGGATGAAGACCCTTAAGCAAACAGGACACGAATCATCTCTTCTTGTTCCATGAAGCACCAACTCTTCACCATTCACACGTAGGACATCATCTCTGAAATTCAATTCGAACCCTCTGGAGTTCATGATGTCCATCACTATTATTGTATCGTCCTCAGTGTCCGCTACTAGAGCCCGGTGTCAGTTCAATTAGTAGCTCACCATAAACAGTGGCTAGCTCCCCTGTTGCTGTGCATAGTTGCGAGGTTGACGGTTCAATTATTCTTGCTGTTGTTTTCGCAAAAGCAGCCCCAAGGATTTTCCTAGTCGCAACTGTATCTAGCAGCATGGTGCAAGGCTCGTTGTTGATTAGACCGCCTACGGAGACACCTTTGTTTTGTCGTTGGAGAATAGAGCAGCATCTTATCTGTTTTCTCTTATGCAGCACTTCTTTAATTACTTTTCTTATGGTAGTTTCAATAGCATCTGGCTTTCGCAGGATTGTTTCACCGCCTCAAATTCCAGAGCGCGTGCCAAAGCATCAGCCAGATGTGTGGGGAGCAAATGTCAATGCTCACATTTTCCTCTGTGTCTGGATATGCAAGGCGAACCAAACGGGTAATGTCAGCTTCGAATTCCTGTAGGGATTCGCTTGACTTCTGCCAGCGGAATATGTGTTCTAGGTGGGCCATCCCGAAGGTCCAGCATGGTATTTTTTCATCTTTAATTTTATCCATTTCTATTTCGACGAATCCCATTCTTTCTTCTAACCGGTTTGCTACACCACAAACTTCTTACAAGCTCTTCGAATTTTCTAGAAGATCCTCCTTCAGACCATTAAAATTTTCCAGCAATTTATCTTTCAAACTCAACAAAATAATAAACAAAAAACCCCAAATAACTTACGCACTCACTCATTCAACTTGAAACTCATCTGCTTTTTGTACAGGAAATATTGAGGATTGAGAAAAAGAAGACAAAATCTATATTAATCCATAGATATGAAATTTCGAAAGGGACGATAACGAGTAACCATCTGACATATGCCACTGTTTGAAGTTACAAATATAATTTATTTGCATTGAAATGTAAAAATTATTGCTGTCAAATTACAAATCAAATTTCATTAGAGAACTGTTGGGCCGTTATGGAGTCATTCTGGAAAATATTGATTTTTTTGTCACTTTCAACACCCTGTAACTCATTAAATACTTTTCTTAGAAGGTGTTTATGGGAACTTTCAGACTTGAAATGAAGACCATCGGAGTTGGACCCCTTCATTCTGGGACACCCTGTATATATACCCGACAAGAAAGACTGAAGGACATGTTGATTTCACATGGGGACTATACAGTTTCAGGTATTACTCACATCTGATGAATTATTCAATTCTTGAATTTTGACGTGTTCTGTGATTACTATAATATTATATATATGAATTCGACATTCATATATTGTATATGTTGTATATTTTACTCAATTATCCATAGGTATATTTTTTTTTATTTTTGAAAACAGTCTATATGTTTGTGCCTATGTATATGTATATATATACCTATGTGTGTATATATCCTTAGAATATTTGTTTTATATCTTCTATACTGGTTTTAAACGCTAATTTTTATCTTCTATTCTATTTATTTAAGATACCTACATAACATGACGTAAAACGTATCATTCTAAATCCCGTATCCTTTCGGGTACCAAATGTCAAAATACCTACATTAATTATAAGCTGAAATTTAAAAAAAAACAATTGTTTGGGGGGTTTGTATATCATAAACCCGAGAAGATATTCTACCGGAGTGCTTCAAAAATCTACTAATAGTGTGCCAACCACTGCAGAGAACTAAATGACCATGAAATTCAATGAAAACAGGAAACTGTGTGATAAAACTTGCGCACTTAAGACTTGGGGGTCCGAGATTAAAGTCGGGAGTACGATATTAGAGTTATACCCCCGACATTAGAGTCCGAATTTGAGTCGGGACCTAAAATCAAAAATTGCTCTAGCCCTTCTACGCCTTCGTATTTTATGAAAATACAGTTGTGTAGATGATTTCAGCAGATACGCCCAATAGGCTGAATTTTCATAAAATGACTTTTGTTCGGGTCCCTGAACTTTTTGAAAAAGCCATCAGTGCCTGACATCGACTTTTATGGGCATCTGATAATTTTGAAAATTTCACTCTTGTGTTAAAACGTCCTTAAGAGGTGTTATCGCTCAATTACAGCGGGGATAATACCATAAGTGCTTTAAAAATTACCGATAATTCTGATAAGCCCTTTTTTTAAACTGCAATTTTTGTCGTTTTTCCGAAGCATTAATTGGAGGAGGGCAATTTTTGAAACAACGAAAAAAATAAGAGTGCAATTTAAAAAAAAATACGTTTTTCAAAAACTTCACGAGATTGTTTCGTTGTTTCAAAGCATAAATTGGAGAAGGACAAATTTTTTAAACAACGAAGAAAATAATCGAGTTCAGTGTTTTTAAAATAACATCCATTTATTCTGAATTAGTTGGTTGATTTTCAAATCACGAATAGTATTCAGCAGAAAATTTCAAGAATGCAAAAAAAGATTCATATTATTTATTATTATAGTTGATACCTACTACAATTATTGTTAGCATATCCTGTCATTCATCAGTCACTTAAGTTGAATCGTCACCTAGCGCGCTCAATTACAGCGACAATTTCCCTCATATTATATAAACCAATCAAATGCCATAATTTTCTCATTTCGAACCAATGAGAACATGACTTTTTGAAAACACCTCCTCCAGCCCGTGGTATTTTCAAAACGGTGTTTCGCTTCTAGCTTGTACATTTCCATAGTTACGACAATCACGGTAAATATAGAAACGTCAGTGACGGTTCAACTCTTCAACTGACATTGATTACACAAGATGAACCGTTCTTGCAATACGCATTTAGTCCATAATTAATGTATTCGTGAAATTTTCTGATCGAATATCACTTCAAAATGCAGAATTTCAAAAATACTTTAGCCTGCTGGCACGAAAACTGTGTTGCTTAGAAACACCACGAGAGCATGCTCAATGGTGTTTTGTACAGCAACAGTTTTCAAAAATTCTGCATTTTGTCGGTATATTACTACTGATAATCCACATAGAAGGTGGATTACCGCTGTAATTTAGCGATAATTCCACGCATCTTATGAGTGAAATTTATGCTTTGAAACAACGAAAAAATTAACTAATGCAGATTTTGAAAAACACGTTCTTTTTTCAGAATAATTATCAATAATTTTTAAAGCACTTATGGTATTACCAGCGATTATTTCTTTCGTCTATTAAATATCAGTCATCAACCAATCATACGTTTGTTTCCTGTTTGACAGGACCAATCAACACGCTCTATTAGCGACTATTTACATGATGCACAATGGTCACCGACTATTCAGCATGATACTCATATCAAGGAGCCTGAGCATCTGACAGTACTCTAAATAAATACATATTAAACGTCAAATAGAATCAATCGTGTTAAAGCTGAATAATTATTTGAAAATGAATCGGTTTGGAAAAATCAAAAACGATGAGATATCGAGGCTACAATCCCTGACAATACAGTGTCATTCATATGACAGATATGAAGAAATGGATTCAAGAAATAATCTTCATAAATATAACACGACCTTGATTAATTTTCGACTATTTTATTGCTGCTAAATTTCTCTTGTATTTATTAATTTTACTCGACATTATTTTGGCATTAATAATCAGAGATGAAAGCCCTCGAGCTTCGCTCTCGGGCTCTCATCAGATTATTAATGCCAAAATAATGTCTCGTTAAATTACTATAAAATACAGTCGAAATTTAGATGCAATAAAAATAGTCAACTATTTATCAAGGTCTTGTTATATTACCCTTGATTATTTTGAATTTCAGTTTGTGATAAAGTTTCTGGCATCTCAGGATGAATCGAATCCATGTGAATAAAATCTATTTGGATCGGCGTAGATTCAATTTTGAATGATCTACCTTCTTTATGAACTTTGTTAACGAAACTCATTTCATTATATTGTTTATATCGAACTAGTACGAAGCCCTGGAAGGGACACCTAAAATAAAAAATTATTTTTCTTTGAAATTCTTAGTTATAACTCGAAATTTTGATGTAAAATTTAAAGATTTTTTTTTTAATTTTAGGTGTCCTTTCTAGGGCTTCGTAAAATAGTACTTATAGGTAAGTAATAAAATAGTAATTAAAACAGTTTTGGCAACTCAACGTGCATGAATCGAACAAATTCGGATTGATCCAAAGAAACAATTAAAATGTTCATACCTCGAGAATGATCCAGGGACGATTCATCCTCTGCTAGTATTCCTTCGGCTGCGTCAGTAAGACTGAGGGCCCATAGAAATAGTAACCACTTCTGAATATACATGACATAAATAAAATATACGCTTCACAGAACTTAGAAATCGAGGTGAATCTACACTTTGGAACTAATCTTCAAACATTGTCAATCTGATACCTTTGTGAAAAATAATCAGAGCGTAATTTTTTAAGGAGTTTTAACTCTCACTCTCTCGCAAGTGACTTGGAAGCGAATAATAGGGCTTTTTACTCGGAAACCAGGTCGATGTGTCGTTGATCAAGACGAGAACTAAGACTGCCATTCCTTCTTGAATCCATCGAAATGTGTTTCAGAGAAATGTGGAAATCGGGGGAAAGAACAATAGTGAGTACAATCTATAAAAAGTAATATACCTATCGTTACGTGGTAACGAACTTTTTTTTCAAATTGAAATTTCACAATAGTGTAAAGCATATTGCAGTCACCACGTATCAATATGCCTAATTGGTTGAATATAGTGAATCAGAGAATATATTCGAAACACTCGACATTCAATAATGAACAGGTGAACTTTATTTAAAATTTCGAAAAGTTGCCATTATGAGATGAAAAAAAAAGGTGTTGACGGTTTAATATTCTAGAAACTTGTTAACAAGATTATTTCTTTTTGAACTTTCACAATAGTTTTACCTCAGTAAATTTTAGCAGCTTTTGCGTTTCGTGGCGGTTTTGAGTAAGTAGTTTACTAAGTAGTTGTATTGGTAATTAAGGTGTGAGCGTAAGCTATTTAGTTCTTGGCTAGAAATGAAATCAAATGCAGCTTGTCAACTCCAAATTCCGAAATTTGACAAGTTTTCTGAAAATGAAACGTCAAAGATTCGGAACTTGAAAAGAGACGTAACCTTGACTAAGAAAGGTATGACTAAGAAATGTTTATGTTGCTCCAGTGAAATTCTTCATTTGAGTGTTTGCCCAAAATTTAAATAATTTTCTACTGATGAAAGGTGGTCATTAATAACCTCTAATAAAATGTGTTTTTCATATCTTTTACCTTATCATGGCATTAGAGATTGCAGAAAGAAAAAAAATGTGAAATAGATGGTTGCGATTAATTACATCATGAAATTTTGCACCATAAAACAGTTGATAGTACTGAACAACGTCCATCTACCTCATATGAATTACCCGTTGAAAATAACTGCCAAATATTGTCAAATAAGAAGGTTTTTCTGAAAATTATACCGGTTGTTATTTCAAATGGAAATTATTCAATGAACACTTATTCGTTATTAGACGATGCTTCTACTGTTACTTTGATTCATCAAGATTTGGCTGATAAGTTGAAACTTAGCGGACCTAAACAATCGCTATGTTTACAGTGGACCAATAATCAGGTAAATGAACAAGATGATTCTAGAGTGGCAAGTTTAAGGATTTGTTCTAGCACAAATCACGACAAAATCTATTATTTACGACGCGTAAGAACGATAAAAGGACTTGCTTTACCTAGACAGACTATAAATATTGAAGACATATCGCGTGAATACCCTTATATCGGAAATAGAATGACTTCTATGACTCAGGACAAGACAATTAGCCCTTATTGGTTAGTCGAATGGGGCTTGGAATGGTCCAGCGATGAGTAAAACTTTGCTCGGATGGGTACTTCATGGTAACTACAAAGTTTCTAATGATACTAGTAACCAAGACTCTGTATGTCATATAGACACGATAGTCAAGGATGATTTAGACATATTACATGACTTAGTCAACGAACAATGGAAACTGGATTCGTTTGACAGGCAAACTCGAGTAATGTCCAAGGAAGATGTGCGAGCTCAAATAATTATGGATACGACAATGGTAAGGGAGGGAAATAAATTTGAAACAGGCCTTTTGTGGAAAAATGTCAACTTCATTTTGCCGGAAAGTAAGAAGAATGCTTTGAGAAGACTAATGTGTACTGAGAGAAAGATGGATAAGGATGTGATGTATGGAAAGATGTATTGTGATAACGACTGTCTCTTGACTGGACCTGACCTTTACAATTCTCTTCACACTATATTATTGGATTTTCGTATCAAAAATATTGCTTTCACGGCAGATATTAAAGAAATTTTTCTTCAATTGGGAGTAAGAAAAGAAGATCGTTCAGCCCAGCGACTAATATTTCGTGAAATGTACAGACAGAGAAAAACCGACATCTATGAAATGAATGTTGTATTCTTCGGCTCCGGAAAAATCGAAATGCACAGGATTTCGCAAAAGAGTATCCCGATGCTACCAAGGCTATTATAGATCATCACTATATGGACAGCAGATACAGAGGAAGAAGCGAAAAACTTGATTGAAGAAGTCATTCATGTACATAAACAGGGTAGATTCTTAATTTGTAACTGGATGGCGAATGTACAAGGTGTTCTTCAAGATTTGGATCGAAATTTATTGGCAGAGTCGATGAAATGTTTGGGAAACAATACTGACGCATCAACAGAACGAATATTGGGAGTTTGGTGGAATCCAGAAACGGACATTTTCTGTTTCAAAATGAAATTTCACAAAATCGACAAAGACATTTTGGACAATAAAAGACGACCAACCAAACGATACATACTTAAGGTTGTAATGTCTGTTTTTGACCCTCTTGAATTTTTGGCAAACTTTATGATACAGGGCAAAATTCTGCTTCAAGATATATGGAGGAGCAAAATAGGATGGGACGACGAAATCACTGACACTTTAAACAAAACATGGGAAATTTATATTGAAAACTTACGAAATATTCCTAGGCAGTATTGTTCGACAAATAGGAGGAATAGTGTAATTCAACTCCATATATTCAGTGACGCCTCCGAAAAAGCATTAGCAAGTGTTTCCTATCTTCGATGGGAATATATGGATGATGTGAAAATTTGCTTTCTGAATGTCAAAACTAAGGTTGCACCCTTAAAACCCATATCCATTCCAAGGCTTGAACTTCAAGCTGCCCTTACGGGAGCAAGACTGGGAACTTATTTGAAAAATAACTTGGACATTTCTGAAACATTTTATTGGGCATATTCCAAAACGGTCCAGTATTGAAATCATTCAGAGGCACGTCGTTTCAAAGTATCTGTTGCTCAATGCCTTGGAGAGATTCAAGAATTGACAAATTCCTGAGAATGGAGATTCGTAGGATCCAAACAAAATGTAGCTGATGAGGCCACCAAATATTGGAAAAATTCTGAATTTCCTTCAAACAGTCGATGGATCAATGGACCTTCCTTTCTTTTGGATTCATATAATTATTGGCCGACCGAAAGCATCCAAAATTCTTCGGTAGAGTCTATTGACATAGAAAAACGCACAGAATTTGTATTTGTTAATATCACAAGGGAGTGTTTGGAGATACCGCTACGAAACTTCTAAGAGCAACAGCATGGATGAGAAGATTCATCGAAAATTGCAGGAACCCTCAAAAGAAACGAGGTGAACTCGATGTCGACGAAATAAGACAAGCGGAAAATGCACTTCTCAGAAAAAGTCAAGCTGACTCATTTGAGGTAGAAGTATCGATTTTACCGAGAAATGAGAACATACCGGTTTCTAGTAGATTATATACTTTCAATTGCATTTTTAACACTAAAGATAACTCAAACGTTTGGGGGGAAGACTGAATAATTTGAGATTCAATGAAGACATAAAACATCCAATCATTTTGGACCCTAAACATTCTATAACGAAACTTATTATAAAATATTACCACGAAGAAGTCAACCATCATAGACAAGATATTGTTGTGAATAACTTACGCCAAAAATTCTGGATACTCCGAATGAGACAAGCTGTACGTAGTTGTTGGGCAAATTGCCAGAAATGTAAAAATAGGACATCAATACCAAAAGTTCCTCTGATGGGACAACTGCCAGTTTGTCGTTTGGAACCTACTATAAGACCTTTCATAAAAACTGGTATAGATTATTTTGGACCGATGGAAGTGACCATCAAAAGGAGCCATGTGAAAAGATACGGGGTGATATTCACTTGCACTTACAGACGGATTTATCCATGTTTTTCGACAATTTGGATGCAGAAGAGGATTTCCTGAGGAAATTTATAGTGACAACGGGAAATGTTTCAAGGGAGCAGATCGATAACTTTCCAAAAATCTCCAGAAACTCAATCAATCTGAAATTATTAAATTTTGTTCTTTGAAGTCAATCAAATGGATTTAGAATGCAGCATGTTCACCGAACATGGGAGGATCTTGGGAAAGACTCATAAAATCGGTTAAGAAAAATATTAAGAAAGTGTTGAAGTCAAAATATCCCCAGGAGCATGTTTTCAGAATAGTTTTCACTGAAATAGAAAATATACTCAATTCCAGGCCACTAACTCATGTACCAAAAGATCCCGACGACCCAGAAGTACTGACACCGAATCATTTTCTGATTGGACCTTCCTATTCTGCTTTGCCATGTGTTGACATAGACAGAGGCAGAGGTGGGCAAAAGAATATCTGTCATTCTTAGTCAACCGAAAGAAATGGCATAAGGATCAAGCAAATATCAGAATGGGAGATATAGTTTCGATAGTAAACCCCAACGGACCCAGAAATGTTTGGACAAAAGGAAAAATAGTCAAGCTTTATCCAGCTAAAGATGAAAAAGTAAGGATTGTCCACATTATCACGGCGAATGGTAGTCAATTGCGACGTCCAGTGTGCAGAAAGAAGAGAAGTTTCAGTAATTGTATATGAAATTCAATTACTAAGGGGGAGATATGTTCCAGATTTACCCAATTTGATTGTATCAATCAATCAATTTTATTTGTTCTGTTCAATTTTTATAATTTGTGAATAGTTACCTGTGATATGGTAATTTACATGTTATTGATAAAAAAAAATATAACTTAGACACTATATTTTAATTTCTCCATTTCGAACCGGAATTATTATTGAAACGTCGATATTTCAGGTAAGACTGAAACACTATATAATTTTTTCCTTGGAGGATATTTATGACTATATTTGTTTTTTTTTAATTTGTCGAAGTTATAGAAAGAATGCGTCAGTAATTTATATAGATAAATGCAAGTGCATCTCACTATTTTATTCCTGTGAAGGTTTCGCTACATGACTCGTAACCGAGTTCAAATATCATGCAAATAAATCGTTTTTGCATTAGTGGCACACTAATAAAGGCAGTGGCACGTCCCCATATTCGAACTTACGGATGAATAGATGAGTGCGTAGTAGATGCTCACTACCTATATGTTCTCTATAAACGTCCACGACCGTCCAACTACGACCAAAATTTACAACACGAGTATTCTTATCAAACAACTTATACTGAATGATCGTCCTAGACCAGTTTTCAAAGACCATGTTTGAAATTCCAATCTGCTGAAAATTTTGGTCGATAAGTGTGAGTTTGAAAGTTTTCATTGATCCCTTTCAATTTTTGGTCGTTGCTGGACGGTCGCGGACGGTCGGTCTTGGTCGGTCAGTGTCTTGTCTAGCTATGTGTTCTGAATGCATAAATACAGTGTTTCTTGTTTTTTTGCAGATTGCATCAATTTGAATATTAAAATCTATTTTACAGTCCACTATAAATCCTAGAAACTTGATAGAATGTATTGTCTCTCAGTTGGTGTTGTTGATTTCGAATGTTAGGGAATTGTGAGATTTGCTTTTGCTTGTAAATTCTAAACATACTGTTTTTTTCAAATTATTGATCAGATGATTATGTTCGCACCAACGAAGTAAAATTTATTACAAATAGAACGTTTGCCACAAGTTCTTGCAGATTTGCCGCCGAAACAATTTATCGTTGTCTTTTCGGCATATATTGATGCTCTGCCATCGTAGATGTATAACAGAAACATTAAGACACCTAAAATAAGATCAAAAACATCCGAGAAGTCATTATCAAGTTTAACTTTGAGCGTTCTTTCAGTGTCATAAGAAACCATGCTATTATGCGACTGGTATACCTATCGCTTCCAATTTTATGTCCAAAGAAATATCGATCGATGATGAAATAAATGCGATGATATGTCAAACGTGGTTACAAATTTGGTTGCACAAAAATAGGAAAAGAAGAATACGACGATAATTATGGGGCGCCGTTAGTGTCAAAAGTAGTTCTTCTCATATATTTTATTATTACTCAAATATATTTGTTGATGACCATATCTTTATTAGTTGACACCAATATATATTGAAATCTAACAAATATTTCCATTTTAGCGTTCATTCATTCATAAATATATCGTCAAAGCATATTAGCAGTGAAGAGCAATATATTTATTACTTGTTACCAATCCATATATAAAAATGAGCTTTTGAGTACCACCACTAGATAGCGCCATGTAACCGATTCATGCCATTTCTTCGCAACGCGTCCGCTATGTTGAAAATAATCGAAAGATTTTTCGAGTTTTCATCATTGCATATCTTCAAAAAGAATGAATGCAATGCATATCAACATAACAGGTTTGCAAAACAAATTATATTCCAAAACATGATGTGAGCGCCACCTAGTGGTGGTAATCGAAAGCTCATTTTTATATATGGATTGGTAACAAGTAATTCCAAACCCGGTTTTTTCTCGTTGCTTTTCCGGGAGATCAAGGAAAACTCGACAATACATGCTCCTAATAGCCTCTGATGTCTTACACATAAATTATCAAATCTCCCTGCATAACACGGAGGAGGCAGGGAAGTGAACCCAAGCAGAGACGTGCACTCACATCGTCTAAGGCCTACACAACACCGTAGGGCCTGCGCGAGCAGGCGCGAGTAGGTTTTTGCCAGCCCGCTGGATACCCCAGAAGGGCAGGACAGAAAACCCAAAACCCCCACATAAACCCTTTATTATATCATCCTAACCCCTGCGGCTTAGGGATGGTTTTAATATTGATTTTATTTATTTAGATGTTTTGTGAGTTTTATATATTTTATTGTAAATTTAATATCAATAAACTTTTTGTATTTTGTATTTTTGTATTGGTAACAAGTAATAAATATAATGCTCTTCACTGCTAATATGCATTGACGATATATTTATGAATGAATGAACGCTAAAATGGATATATTTGTTCAGTTTCAATATATATCAACTAATAAATATATGGTCATCAACAAATATATTTGAGTAAAAATAAAATATATGAGAATAACTACTTTTGACACTAACGGCGCCCCATAGATAATGTAGATAAGATAGGAATGTAGGTTGGAAAACTCCAAACAGCATGGATTATTTTCTCAAATGCTCTCTTGTCGGTTTTTCCTTCTTCTATGGCCTTTGAGGTTTGGAATTATGCAAATTGTCACGAGAGACATAATTTCTGTAGGTACTAGATGAAAAAAAATTCCATTGGAAAAACTGAGCGAATCTTTGAAATGCTAAAAAAATAACGAAAAACTCAGTACTATACACGAGTCTGGATTGATTGTAGCCCTAGCAATTACCGAAAACTATCAAACACAAAGATATAGATTAGCAAAATTCAATTCATACCGAGGTAAGTCAAAGTTACTGACTGAAAATAAAACATTATACGGGAAAAATTGTATTCCCCACAGTTAATACAAACCTGATGCATACAGCGACTTCATTGCCAACTTAGATCACGAAATAATTTACATCAGAAAATGAAATATATTGGTGAAACAAAATATAATTGATGCATATTATTTTTACAAAGATGAAGCACATTTCTATTTCCATCAACCCACTTTATTACTATCATACATTCTACAAGGATGAAACTTTAATTTTGAAATAATAAAGGTTTTCCAAAATTGAACTTCCAATATCGAAACCTATACTAGCTGTTTCATCAGCAAACAAGAGGTAGAAAAATACACATTGAATGCATAAATAACTTTATTTTTCAATGATCTGATATGCGATCAGAACGCTTCCAAATATATAACACCATCTTTAATTCCAAAGCATAATATATTGACTGTATGTATACCGATATAATTGAAGAAATATATATTTTTGAGTCATCATTGTTCCACTAACCAGATGTCTGATGTGCAGTCTCCTCCAGGATACCTGAAATCCAAGAAACCTTGTTTATACCCCATGTTCTGTTCATATTTTATTTTCTAACTTTTTTGTAAAATTTGAGTACCCTATACAGGCCGTTTCTTTTATTATGTGGTAGCATTGCTATATTCTAAACCGTAATAGATACAAAGACGATTAAATGGGAAAAAAGGTAACTATTGTGGTGAGCAGTATTAGTCATAGAAAATTTACCGGGATTCTCGCCCTTCCCAACTTATACAGGGAAAACTGAAAATGCTGTTTTCGGTTTTAACGAATAGAATTGTTATTTCAGAAAATATAAAAAAATTAAAAAGGAAAGTTTTATTGTATTCAAAATGTACTAAAACTACGTAACGATAAATTTTTAATCAAACGTTTCGTGTCAATCCCGCCATCATCAACTATGTTTTTCAAATACGGACCTGACTATTTCATCACAATTCTATAAAATCCCAATTCAGTGGTATATCACACTGGACATTTTTATAACGTTTCATATAAAATAACTAGCATCAGTGACAACAATTTTTAATTACGGTCATGTCGTTAGTTTGTTTATGAATTCCACAGAATATAATGCTTCAATATAAAAATTATCAGTGACGTTTTGAATGAATATATCTATGAAAATTGTATTTATACTATAAAAATTTATAAAAGATTTCTGCAGTTTCAGAGACGAACGATAGCAATTTACCCCAGAATTAAACTTACTTAAGAGGAGAATAAATCAAACGAACAGAATAACAATTAATTTCATAATGAATTTGTGAAAGAAAAAGAATTCTACATTAAATGCTCGAATTGACGACTTCTTTGTTGAATGCACATAAGTTGTCTGTCCATACAATTTCTGTGGCAATTTTCTAGCATGATAGTTGTAATGCTATTACATGCATCTCTTAATTTCTGTTTGAGATGGTCGATATCGGTACTAGGTGTAAAACTTTATCCTTTATATATCCCCAGACAAAATATCCAAAGAAGTAAGTTCTGGGGATCGAGCTGGCCAGGCAATTGGTCCATTGTTTCCAATCCACTTTGTTGGGAATATTGCATCTAAATGTTCCCTTACTATTGCTGCATTCTGGGGAGGGGTACCGTCTTGATGAAAATATTGTATTTCACGGCTGGTGCTTAATGGAAATTCATCTTAGTAGCCATCAAACTCATTGGATAAAAAATTTAAATACATTTCACCATTCAAATGCTCATCGTAAAAGAAAGGGCCTAGTATGTTTGTTCCCAAAATTCCCAGCCATACATTTATTCCGAACCTCTCCTGGAAATTGGTTTCTCTATGTAAATGTTCATTTGTATTATTCCACCTATAATGGATGTTTCTGTTAAACCAACCATTGTTGGTGAATTTTGATTCGTCCGTCCATATTATTTTTTTACAAATATTTCGAACTTCCCTATTTCTACGTCTTAACCATTTCGCAAATCGTACTCTCCTTCCGTAATCCCTTTCATTAAGGTGATGAACTTTGCGTATCCTGTAGCATTTGTATTTGTTCTTTTTCAAAATATTTCTGGTAGATTTTACAGATATCCCAAGTTCGTGGGCAATTTTTCGTAAAGAACAATCTTGATTAGAAATATTTCTGTAACTGACCAATCCTAGATTTAAAAAAAAGACGTTACTTTTCACTTTTGAGTCTTTATAAGGTAATATTTGCTTACCCAAAACATTTATTTGCTTCCTTATATTTCCAGTAACAACACACATCTTCTAGTTTTATTTCTGTCAAATGCACCACAGTCCCGAATTTCTTTCTAATCGTCTAAACATTTGATTGTTTGGAATGCGACGATTCGGGTATAGCTCACCATACATATTTCTTGCCAAGAGAGGGTTTCTATTTGATTTTGCATAAGTAAATAGCATATCAGTCCTTTCGTCATTCGAATGCATCTTTAATATGTAACCGAATGCTTAAATGTCTGAGAGTTCTTAACAGATATCAACAACTCATTTATTTTTCCTGCCATAGAAATCAAGCAAAGCCTACGTGTTTAAATGTGGTAAAATAAGTGAGATGCTATTTAATTGTACCAAATTAGACAACACTTGTATTTTAATCAAAAACTGATATTTTCATTACTTCCAGGATTGAGAATTATGAAACTAATCCGTGTAAAAATTGATACAGGAGAAATCAGCCTTGAATCAAGGATTACTGTAATACAAAAATCCCCAAAAAGGAAAAATACGAATGTTCGTTGTGTTGGGGTATCTTCCTATCGAAAGTATTTGGTAATGACTGAAGTATCCTAATAGTTGAATGAGTTTTGAAGAAATCAAAATAATTTACAAAAGAATTAACGACGAGACCGTAATTCAAAATTGTTGTCACTGATGATGCCAGTTATTTTATATGAAACGCTATAAAAATGTCAAGTGTGATATACCACTGAATTGTGATTTCATCGCTTTATCAATATTTGTGATGAAATAGACAGGTACGTATTTGAAAAAAATAGTTGATGGTGGCCGTGTTGACACGAAACGTTTAATTAAAAATTCATCATTACGTAGTTCTAGTACATTTTGAATACAATAAAACTTTCCTCTTTCATTTTTTTATATTTTCTGAAATAACCATTCTATTCGTAAAAAACCGAAAACAGCATTTTTAATTTTTCCTGTATAAGTCGGGAAGGGCGAGAATCCCCGTAGATTTTCTCTACCAATGTACTGCTCACCACAATAGTTACATTTTTTCCCATTTAATCGGCTTTGTATCTATTACGGTTTAGAATATAGCAATGTTACCACACGATAAAAGAAACGGCCTGTATATTCAAAGATTATTCAAGAAGTCACTTTCACAAATAAAAAATAGAATCACTATCTGAATTGTTTTGTAAACAAAAACGAATACGTACTTGTATCCAAAATAGTATATTTTTCAACAAGAGATGAAAAATACACCCTTTTTCATGAGGTGAGAGTTTGTCCACGAGCGAAGCGGAGCGGAGCGAGTGTGGCAATCTCACAAACGAAAATATGTAATTCATCTCGAGTATGAAATGCAATTTTTTCTACGATGGATGTTGTTTATAAAATACTGGAATTTCGCAATCAGAGTCCATATTATTCATAGTTAAAAAGAGAAGTTCAAATATAAACGTGAAAATGTTTATAAACTGTCAGCTGTTTACTGATTCAAGTGTCAAGTAGTGATATTAACTGTAATTAGTGTCAAAAATCCATCAAATTGTTTTTAGTATATCCCCATCGGATCGCATGATAATGTTCATTTGCTTCATTTCCATCTCTAGAGTGAAAAACTATCACTTTCAAGTAGGGTAAATGATCATTTTCATATACATAAATAGAAAGAGAAACTTTTTCTCAATTCAATCATCAGCCAAGAGCATTCATATTCAGTAATTCAGTAAGTAGTAGTATGGCAACACCAATTCTAGGACCGGAGAGTGTCCTAGAATCGGTGTTGCTCCACAGGGGGATTTATCTCTCGATGTCCTTCGAGTTCTCGCCGTTGGTGGAGGGTTGGGGGCTGAAGAACTGAAGAAGATGACGTGTTCACCGAAGAGTTTCGGGGGTGGAGGGTCGTCAGCTGCGTTTCACCCTAAGTGGCGGGCGTGTTTTCTGCAAAAAAACATGGCGGCGATGGAGCGGAAGGCAAAAAAACATGGCGGCGATGGCGAAAGATATGAAAAAACGTCCCCTCATGTGATTCGCTGAGAGCAATTGGCTGGAAGTTATGAAAAAACGTCCCCTCACGTGATTCGCTGAGAGCAATTGGCTGGAAGTTTTGAAAAAACGTTCCCTCACGTGATTCGCTGAGAGCAATTGGCTGAAAAAGAGAAAACGTCACGTGATTCGCTGTGTAGAAAAAAATGGTCAAAACGAAAAAATTAAATATGAAAAATGTCTGTCTTAGAACAACAGAAAATTATGATGGAATTATTAATTCACTCTCTCGAATGAAATTCCAAAAGAAAAATACGTCTCCGCCGTGAAATAGCGATAAGGCACATCCGGTGTTTGTTTACGCTTTGTGTCGATCTAAATTTCTCCGAAATCACGATTTGACCTTGGACTTGTCTACTGTCTCGATCTGAAATTCTAAGAATAATGCACACATTAGCTGCCGTTTTGTGACGCACTACAGCCATATGTTGTTTTTCCAGGAAAATGATGAGTCAGTCATGAAAGTTTAATTTGAAGCCAAATTGATCGATTCAAGGCATTTTAAGTGTCTCACTCTAACCCATGGCATTGTATGTCTGTCTTTGTCTGTTCGCATTTATTGAAATGAATAACTTCAGTTCGAGAAAAAT
This sequence comes from Chrysolina americana, assembly GCA_958502065.1. NCBI lineage: Eukaryota > Metazoa > Arthropoda > Insecta > Coleoptera > Chrysomelidae > Chrysolina > Chrysolina americana. Next base: position 39,705,470 of record OY293416.1, read on the forward strand.
ACATTTATTTTTCACATAAAAAAATTACACTTCAGTGCCAGTGGCGTAGTATGAAGATACATTATCATTATCGATTTGAAAAAAATGTTGATGCATAAATTTAATAACACGAAAAACATAAACCAATCGTGTAGTGTCGGCGGCGGCTCACATTTGGAATCCTTAATCTCTCGATTAGCAGCAGCAGGGGCGTGCATCTTGACGTCCACGGGTTGGGTAGTTGGGTGGGACGACGACGACGACAGCCTCGAAGTGCTGCTAGAGGGGCAAGACATCTTCAGCGGAAGCCACTGCGTATCGCTATAGGTGTGATTTGTATAAATCTTCCGCAGTCTGTACGATGAGGCGTTCATCGGGGTTTCGACTCTCAACACAGGCAAATATCCATCATTGGCTAGCGCCTGAGTCATTTTTGTCCAGTTCGAAGTACTCGAATCATCGTCGTACAAATAAGATACCAATACTTCGCCGTACTCATATGGCGGGCTAATTTCAGTCTCTCTCTCTCTCTCTCTCATTCATTCGATCCGCAAAATGAATCGAAAAAAAATGGTTTTATACATCTATTAATACATAATAATAATAATAATAATAAGATGAACTTCACCAGTCCTTAAGGGTGGTGCAAGAGTACACGCATGCTATCGGAATGGAGTTCGGGATCGACAAATGTGCCACGGTTCATCTCAAAAGAGGACGATGCGATGAATACGGAGAGGACGTTCAGCTCGTAGACGGAAGCATCCTACATCATCTGGATGCCGAAGAGACGTATACTTACCTAGGAGTGGAACAACGCCACTCCCAAGAGGTAAACACTGTTAAAATCTCTCTCCGCAGCAAGTATCAGCATAAACTCCGACAGATCTGGTCATCAGAATTGTCGGGGAAGATCAAAGTTGCTGCAACTAATATGCTTGGCGTTCCGATTCTACTTCACTCCTTTGGAGTAATGAAATGGACTCAAGAGGAGCTGCGACAACTCGATGTTAAAACTCGCAAAATGATGCATCTGCATAGGAGATTGCATCCTAAATCGTCTGTTCCACGGTTATACTTCCCCAGACAACGGGGAGGCCGTGGACTTTTGAGTTTGGAGTGTCTACATAACAGAATGGTACTGGATGGAGCCTGTAAAGTCATCAGGAGTTCAGATCCCCTTCTCTGCTTGGTATGTGATCATGAAAAAGCAGTGATTGGAGCATTTCTTTTCAAGGCAGCAACCCGTGCATCCCATGAAATCGGTCTCGTATTCGAAACTGAACGGACAAACCCAAACTCTATCACCGAGTTGGAACCCGTTCAGCAGAAAGCCCACGTAAAAGCTGCGGAGTGTGAGAGGCTCCTGCAGCTACATAAGGATAAGCCGATGCATGGGGTCTTCTTCAAGAACATTGAAGACCTTGGCTTATCCAGAGACCTGACCTTCTCGTTTCTCAGGTCAAGTGGGCTGAAGTCGGAGACCGAGGGATTCATAATGGCCTGCCAGGATGGTGTCTTTAACACTCTCGTCTACCGCAGTCGCGTGATGGGTATAGAGGTCCCTGACACTAGATGCAGAGCGTGTCGTGGGGCAGCTGAGACCATAATGCATTTGCTTTCAGCTTGTCCAGCTTATGCGGTCTCAGCCTATATCCACAGACATAACGCGGCCTTACGAGTGTTGTACTACCATCTACGACACTCGTACGGTGTAGACGAGACACCGGTGTTGCCTTATGCTCCGGGGGATATTGAGTCCGTGGTGGAGAATGAGGAGTGCCGAATCTATTGGAACTATTCATTCCCCACCCTCAGGCAAATACAAGCCAATAAGCCTGATGTAGTACTCCTCGTCCATCAAAGTAGGACGATTTTCGTCATTGAGTTTTCAGCTCCTGGCGAAACGAACATCGTCCGAAAAGAGGAGGAAAAACAGACTTAATATCGAGATCTTTGAACTCCGCAGGCTTTACCCAAACTATTCTGTCAAGACGGTGGTTCTGATAATAGGGGTCCTTGGTGGAATGATGGACACACTGCTCTCAAACTTAAAAATCATACCGGCTTGCCGTGACATGGCAGAAATCCTAGCCGGGCGAATGCAAAAGGCCGTAATTCTTGGTTCACTCCGCCTACTCAGGGCACATGATTCTCGGACCCAGTAATCACTTACCCCATCGACATGGGGAGTGTTTACTGGGGTTAATAACATACCAGCGTGCCCTCCGGAAGTGTCGGGGCTCAGGAGACAGGGCCTGACTGGGTAATTCCTAACGGATAAAAAAATAAATAAATACAATATGAATAATAATACAATATTAATAATGATATTTCGTGTGTTTCGGATAGTCTTGGTGTGGCTGACGTCATGAACTTGGTGCTGGCGGCGACTGCAACGGCGTCGGAACGTGGTGGATTGGTGAATGCTGCTGCTGCCCCATCCATTTACCATCGTCAATTTGCATATTTTGGAAGCGTTTGAAAATACACAGCTTGTGCTCGTACTCTGCTATGTGCGCCTTGAGCTCGCACAAATTCTTCAAGTGCCGATTGATAGGAGTGTCGTGGTCATCGTCATCGTCGTGATCGTCGTGGGGCCTCACCATATCAGGTGCGACGATATCCATTGCCAGATTTCGAAACAGTGTCTTACGGCACAATGCACTTCTATTTCTCCGGATGCTATATGATTCAAACAGAGCGGGCTTTGTTTCTCGAGTGTCGGTGGAGGCGATGTGATGATTGTACTTGTAGTAGCCGCAATATCGACAATGTGTGGCCTCTTAGGCAGACCGAGCACACACTTCAGCAAAAAATCGAATTTTTGATTACCCTTCACGTATACCACATCAGCCTCGATGATGGGGCGCAGCACTTCCTGGATCTTGTTGAATTCGATATTGCCATCAGAGTATGGAATGCCGTGGATATTTCTCTGCAAATATAGTACTTGCCGTTTATCAGCTTCGCTCAGGTCATGGAATGGCACTACGGCTATGAATAAAAAGTGGTTTGTGCGATGCCCATCGGTGATGGCGAGCTCTTTGGGTTGGAATTCACCACCCACAGTGAAACCCTGGATGTCACAGGCTACGAGCTTCATCTTGTTGTTTGTTTGCTGATTGAACTGATTCACTGCTGTGATTACCTGAGACACACACACAGAGAGAGCGAGATTAACCACTGACTGAACGTTTGGCTTACAACTGACGCTCTCGACCTGTCGAAGCCTTCATTTCATACATACACAACGAGTGGATTCCCCCCTACCCACTGCTACTACTGTATGTCACTATTTTTTTATGACAGACGACGTAAAATCGCTCAAGGGCAAGTGTTCCAGCATACAGTCGTGAATTATGATGCAATAGGCTCGAGTATTGGCGGGAAATCCGACTCTGGCCTCGATGTCAAGTTTGACATCGACAGTGGAGGATTTCATGAATTCCGCTCTGCGGGAACAATCTATTACGAACACGGTCGCTCTGCTTTTGAATGCTCCGTAATCGAGTAGAGGGCGCTTCTTCAGACAATTGGCATAGCTCGGATAGAATTCCGTGTAGGCTCGATGGGCTTCGACAAAGTTGTTTCTGTTGAATTCCAAGTGCATACGTTCATGCGGGTAAGTATCGCTGTTCATGGTTAGGCGTATGTCGCTGATGTCGATGTGATCGAAACAGGACGCATCTCGAGCCGCATTGCCCATCCGATTTGTTTGGAAGGCCACAATGACGAATCGGGGACTCTCCATGGTCGTGCATGTTTTCACAGCCCAAACTTCCTTGGTGGAACCCTGCGTGAGTGCAGGCAACTCGTGTATGTCACACTTGCGATACGAAATCACTACAGGAGCGTCTGTTTTGATGGACTGCAGCAATTTCAGACGAATGTCGTCATTGGGCACCACATGTTTGACTCTGAGTACAACGCTCGTGATCGTCAGTGTGGCTGTGGTGGCTTCGACTACTGGATTCACCAACTCCTCTATCAGCATGCAATTGTTATCATTTCTACTTCTGGCCAAGCGAATGCACTGTCGTCCAATGGTGGCATATCTATAGTCAAGGAATATGCCCAACAAATGCTTAAGCGGAATTCACATGGCGAACGAACCGTCGGGGGCATTGTGAACAGCTCCACCAGGATAGGTCCAGCCGGCTGTGCTCAAGTGTCGCACATCATTTTCCTCGTAACAAGTGTAGCCGCGAAGGGTGCTCACTATACCCGGCGATTGAACAGAGTCCACCTCTTTGCCATCGATTACATAGTAGATGGCCTCAAAAAGGCATGCGCCGGCATTATTGATAAATCTAACATTGCCCGTTCCTGCGGTACGAGTCAGAGTGCCCTCTATGCACACAAGGGCATCGTTCATCAGTATCCACACATCGCTCTGCTGAATGACAATTTCGATTATGTCATTATTTTGAAAGGACTTGACGTACGGGTGGTGTGTTCGAGTCTCAACTCTGTTGATGGATTCTTCGAACTTTGGATGATTGTACACGTCGAACACTTGTCTTGATAGCATGATGTCCTTGCGATTTGAGAAAGTGTATGCTGGAGTGAAACAGAGTGTGTGCGTCTGCTCTCTTCGACTGCGTCTGCGCCAGCACTCTGCACTTTTATGCCAAAAGGCATCATTATCATCATTCTGATCAAATACCAACCCCATTTTTATGACAGCTTGCGCAGCACAAGTCGTATAATGATGGTCTCTCCACGGAAATTCACACTGCAGCAGTCCTGATCGAGAATATTCAATGTTATGTTTTGTATTTCCGTCTTGTTCACAGGCAGGTAAATCAAATTCGAGGGCGTTTCGTCGATGGCAAAGCCGTGGTCTTCTCGAACGGCAAACTCGTATATGGTGTGAGCCGGGCGATTGTTGAAGAAGGCACCCGATGTGATGTTACTATCGATGTGAACAGTTCGAACTTTGATAATGTTGACAGGTAGTTCGGATGAGTGAACATGTCCAGCGTCCAATAGTCTCGGGAAAAAACCCAGTAATCGTCCTATGGAATCTTTGGGACGAAAATCGATGTTATAGAGCTTGCTGTATATCTCACACTGCAGCATATTGGTGTTGGGTTTAAGAGAGAATAAAGCCTTGCTTTTGTTGGTGCCGTCGTCGTTGTCACTAGACACGATGGCTCTCTTCTTCTTCTTCTTTGCTTCTTTCGGCCTCTCGATGTATTTGTGTATAAACTTGGCAATGTCGCTTATTTCGTAACACCCAGTCGGTATTTGGATAATGCTAATAGATGGCGCTCCTTTGGCAGAATAATATAATCGGTCACTCGATATGTTCGGTATACTGTTGTATGAATGGAAACCAATCAATGCTAAGCCGTAAGTGCTATCTTCGTCCAATTGGAGCGGCGGAGAAAAGTCTGCAGTTAGCGTCGACATTTGACCTGTCACTGTCAACAGCAAAGTCATGACTGACACTGGATGGGGTTATATACTTCTATTTAAACCATTCCATATGCGCGCTCTGTGCTCAGAGTCTAGTATGGGATTCAAGACGCATGGGGCTCGCGCTATTCGTCTAGCGAAACGTATCCTGTTCATGGCTACTTGCATCCAATACGATTTGCGCGAAGTTTTGTATGCAAAACGCCAAGCCACGATATAATGAACCTCGTTGCGCTTGTCATTAAAGGTCACCACTTTTCTATTCATTTTCGCGCGCGCGCGCACACTCAGAGTGTGTTCTCGTATAGAAAATTCAAACACAAATGACCGCAATTGACTTGGTTGAATGTCTGATAGCGATCGTTGTTGTAGAAGATTTTCACTTTTTTACCCAGATATCGCACCAATTCCACCGGCGGCTTCAAATTGCCGAAACTGTCAAAGTATTTCACCACATGTCTGCGTTTCACGTAAGCTACCCAATGCGTCCCGCGATTCCTGCTCGAGTCCAGATTGATGATTGCGCACTCTCTGTACTTGGGAAGTTTCGATGAGGATCGAGGTGAATTGTCTCGCATAAAAACACCCAATGAAATGAGGTATTTTCAGACGTTTCACATATTTAAGCAATTCCTCATCGTACAACGCTCTATTGGGCAGCTTCAGCAGGAGTTTTTTGAAAATTTCTACTTGAGAAACAAACCGTAGCCGCCCTTATCGGTCTTGCGCAGAAACAAACCGGAACCTCCATGTTTGTTGTCACCGCCGTCACCAATGCTCTCCATTGCGGTATTATGACGCTTGTCTTCCTCCAATTTTTTTTTGGCATTGGCCGAGGAGATGATGGTCCTGGCTGTGGTGCTGGCACCGCCTGCTAACGAGCCCAGCGCCACCAGAGCGGCGAATATCGAAAGAAGAGGCAGCACACCACCGCTCTTCGCTTCGAACGGTATTATTTGGGGTACTCTGATTTTTCTGTTGCCACCCAATTTTTACACGGGCAGCACGCAGTGCCTCCAAGGAGGATTTTTGTAGAGCCTTCGCACTCAAATCTTTCAGCTGATCAGATGTCAGATTTTTTCGCAGTCTAGGTGATTTTCTTAGCCAAATCTCTGCGGAAAGACTTTGGCTTTGCAACAGCAGCAGTCTTCTTCTTCAGACCCATTTCCAAATTACATTTTGCCTTCATGGTTGTGGTGACCAGCCAAGCAGCAGCTTTCTCACCAAATTTGGCATCTTTTTATTTGACACGTTCCCAAGCTCGATTTTCCAGCGCCCAGTCAGCCTTGTGTCTCTCCTTTAAAGACTGGTTTTGCGAGTATGCAATATCGTGAGTCATACAAGCCGAATCCAAAGGGTTCACACCAGGGTCTTCACGTGCCAATCTCTTCTGTAGTTTGGTACCTGGTCCACAGTACTGGTATCCAGGCAAATGAAGCTCGAATGGCAGATGATTAATCATAGAGTTCACCACTCCACGACCTTCGTGCTCGACATTCAGCATGACACGGACGCGAATGATGTTGCGCACCTACTTACATAGCTGTACTCCACTCAAAATGTCATTCGAATGTCAGATATGGGCGTGGTCACACACATACACAAACATTCAATCAACTCAAACATGAAAATGATGCAACAAGAGCCGGCTCTGGAAATCGTCAATTTGGATACCATAGGTGGAGGAGGTATTGGCGGTGACGACGACGGTATACGTAAACACGGTGTCCTGCTACCAAATTCGTTTCGAGCGATATTTTGCGGCCCCAGCGGATGTGGCAAGACCAACACTGTACTCAGTTTGCTGTTCAGCCCGAAATGAGCAAGTTTCGAGAATGTTTACGTTTATTCGAAGTCGCTGTACCAACCTAAATACCAGCTGTTGCACGATGTACTGAAACAAGTCAAGGGCGTAGGCTATTTTACAAACAGGGACAACGACGAGGTAATCGATCTGTCAAAGGCGAAAGAAAACTCAATTTTCATATTTGACGATGTGGCGTATGACAAACAGAATAAAATCAGAAAATTCTATTCCATGGCACGCCACAAGGGTATTGACGTAACAGACTTGTGTCAAACCTACTCGAAAATACCCAAACAGCTGATCAGAGATAATTGCAACATTATAGTGCTTTTTCGGCAAGACGATATGAATTTGAAGCACGCCTTCCACGAGCACGTCTCTCCGGATTACACCTTTGAGGAATTTCGCCGCATGTGCTCCACCTACTGGAAGGAAAAATTCGGATCTTTGGTCATTCTCAAAGACTTTGATGTGAACAAAGGGCGCTACCACCTGGGCTTTGACAAATATATACAAATGTGATGCGAGGTGGCACGGCATTCGTACTGAAGCCATGGCGCCGACCACATCACCCCGCATCAAGACGGAGATTGCTAAAGCTGACCGCAAACGTCAAGTCAATCAGTTGTCGAAAATTGTGCGAAAAAAGTATCTGAGTCTGAAACTCGGAAAATCCGAGCATGACGAAGCACTGAGTAAATTATGCAAACCCATTACGGTGCCGCTGAAAAGACTGAGTGCGGCAGTGCCACGACCACCACTCACCAAGCGATCACGACTGACAGTGAAAAAAGAAGAGAAACAGGAACCGGTACCATCGACTCCAGACTTTATGAAAAAGGAAGAAGACGAAGAAAGCTACCACACAGATGATGGTGATGGTGATGATAACTATGATGAAGATGATGAGGACGACTACTTGGAAGTTTATCCCGAAGTAGCAACTGAATTCGTGAATGAACATAGCGCCAAATCCGGCAAAATAGATGTGAATTACGGCCCCATTTACGATAAACCAAGAGCGCAATGGTTGCTCGGTAGAAATCTGATGGACTTCGATAAAGATACGGGGGACATTCGCATTGATGGTGTATCATACGAGGGCACTCCGGGACTATACAGTTTGATTTTCTACAAAAATCCCAAATACGCTAAAGCCGATTTGGTGGCATACAAGCAAATTTTGACAACTACAGGTGCGCATGTAGGCGCGAGGTAGGTTGAATCCATCTCAGACTGCCAAATACGAAAATTTGATTCGACCAATGTTCAAAGACCCTCAATCAAAAATAGGTGGTGGAGGTCGAGGTCGTTTCGTCGGCGGCAGTGGTATCCTAGATCAGTTGACATTCAATACGAAACCCATAGAATACGTGTACTGGGATGATGTCAACGAGCTCGTTGACAGGTATAGGCTTCTGGTAGCCGCCAAAAATGCCGACAGCACCTCTACCGACAACGAGATCGTGGTGTTCATTAATGAGCTGAGAGAAGCAGGCTATATTCGATGAATAAAAGCGTAGACGTTTTTTTGCATGCCACAGTCGCATCAACAAGTTCGGTCATACTTCGTCAGCTCGCCGTGCACGGCAGCAGCAGCCATACCATTTCCCTGGCGTTATACTCAACTATACGACAAATGAGGACATTGATGCTGAACATGTGAAAATATGTAAAGTGAGAACGCCTAGTGCACTCAATGATGTTGCCAACAAAAAATACGTTGATGACGTCATACATAAGCTCAAATATGACGTCATACACAAGCTCAAAGACGAGCTGGACACCACCAAAAACAATCTAACAGCCTTGGATATCCGAGTGATGAAATTCATGTCACTTTCGATGAAAAAGCATGAAAATACCAAGAAACGCTTGGATAAATTGACACCACCACTGGATATTGTTGATATTCCAGCCTCTTAAGTAGAAGGGGTAACAACGTCCAGAGCAGTTAGTGTTTTGGCTCCGCCAATAGCGAAATGACGTCATCATCTGAGAAAAAACAATTGGTTGATGAGCTCCATGCTTCAGCCAGAAGCAATTTTTTTCGCAGACGTACCATCATCAAAGGACTCGACGATCTGTGGCAGATGGACTTGGCAGATCTTCAAAAATACTCCAAAGCCATCAAAAACTTCAATTATATTCTCGTGGTGATTGACACCTTTTCCAAGTACCTATGGGAAAGTTTCTTTGCGTGCAACGCTACCTACGAGTTTCGCAACACCGACGTTTTCAGCTTGCAATGCGGCATAAGTTTGCTCGGAGTTTCGTACCTGCAGTGAAACTCGTGTACAAGGTCCAACACACCATTTGCTCCAGCCTGTCTTTCAGCATGTTTGAATGGGGCCAATTCGTGGGGGCCATTAATCAGCTGCTTTACACTAGCCGAGATGACCCAAATGCAGCAGCAGCAGAAGCAAAGACTAGCCGAATCAAACTCGACTGAGACAATGTTATGGATTTTGAATTACACATTTATGCAGAGTCTACAAGTGCTAGTTTCCAAGAATGACACCTATTTCTACCTGACTGAAGCGGATGTTCAAGAAATCCTACATCTAGATGCTACTGTGATGGCGGCAAGATTTGAATATCTATTGAATATGAACGTTGGTCAATATTATCACGATTTATTAAGCAGTGCAAAAACTCTAGCTAAAAACAATGGTTTGTCATTTGATGAGGCTATAAACTTGTGTACTATATCATCAAAAGATGATAAACATCTATGTTTTCGTGAATACCTATGCTATTTGCCGGACAAAGTACTGTTTGATTACGAAACGAAATAAATGTATATATTGAGAGCAGAGTTGGCGTTTTAATTCAGTATGCAGTGTGTATGCCGAGAGAGAGAGACGGAGAGATGCAGTACGAAACAAGACCCGACTCGTTTCGAAGCTGGACTTCGGCATTTCCTGCAAGTAAGTTAACCGAAGCAGGCTTTACGTATACCGGTTCGGAAGATGTAGTTGCATGTCTTTCGTGTCAAGTAGATGGGTTCAGATGGCTGCCCAATGACGATCCTATGGCTGACCATCGTCGATGGAGCCCCAATTGTGATTTCATTCGTAGTTATTACTCTGAGCACAGACACAGACCAACAACAGATGGTGCTGATGTCCCTCCAGAACCAAGAGTGTCAGATGTCATTAGCAGAGTGACAGATGACACATGGATGACACCACCACCACCACCACCGACAGATGGCGCTAATGTTGCTCTAGAAGAACGACTAGTGAAAGCAGCAAAGTGATCACAGATAACATAAACATAGACTCACAGAACACGGTGATGACGTGTCGTGTATGTCTTGTGAATGAACTATGTATTGTTTATGCCATGTAGACACTTGGTGTGCTGCCACAGTGCGCCATCAGGTTTATGAAAATATATATATTTTAGAATATTTTTTATTTCAAGTTTGTGACTCGAAAATACCCTTCCCCATTTTGTTTTGCTTCAAAATACATGCAAATTTTTTATGCAAAAATGAGCACATTTTTATTGAATTATTCATCATATTATTCTGCTTCAAAAACATGCTAATTTTTTATGCAAAAAAGCAGCACATAAAAAAATAAACTTTTTTGCATAAAAAATTTCACTTTTTTGCATAAAAAATTTCACTTTTATGCATAAAAAATTACACTTTTTTTCATAAAAAAGTTACACTTTTTCTATAAAAAATTGTACTTTTTTGCAAAAAAAGTTACAATTTTTTTATGCAAAAATTACCTCAAATAATATGTGGGATTTTTTATGGGAGGGTGGAACGAAATAATAATAATAATATTCAGACATGGATTACATATTAGTTTTATTCAATCATAAATATAAAACATAATCGACTATTATTTGATTAAATATAATTATGTAGTGTGTGTGTGGAAAGAAACGAACAAGAGCACAATTTCTTGCATTTTTATTTGACATTTTCTTGAAAATTTGCGTATTTGACAATCTCATTCATCGAATTCTAAATCCTCATCTCCTGAGCCTATGAAGCGTTTATATGTGAGATCTAATCCGTAGGGCTCACCACCACCACGCAGATGTAGGTCACAGTAGTATTGGCTGCTCGTTTTCAAAGTGAATAACACTTCATCAAATCTGTTGTGACACCAAAATTTACAGTATTGATATATATTGTCCATGTGCTATACACCGAACACCATATGTTGATGGTCTCTGATGCTGTGAACTGGATGGTTATGCATAGCCCTTCTGAATGCTTTATAGCAACTGCGTCAAAATTGTAAATTATATTTTGGAATACGATATGCATTCGCCCACACATAGTATTGGTCCTCGTGCAACTGACCCTCCCAGTCTTGATTTTTGAGAGCTTCACACCTATCTTTAAAGCTGATTTCTCTCGTGTACTCTAAGTGACTCAAATCATTGAAATTTCGACTGACGCTCTGAGCCTGCTTATAGATTTGTACCCATTTTTCATTGGCAAACATTTTCAAAATTGGATCAGTGAGCGTCCATGGTAGAGGTGAGGCCTCGATGAATTCAACTATTGATGATGTACATCTGACTACTTGCGGACAGCATACATTTTTCAAAGTGTCTACCATGGTGGTGGTGTGTGTGGGTATGTGCTCTATGAAAAAACATGTACATTCTATTAGATATCTAACTGACTGTAATGACCCCACGGCAGAGTGTCATGAGAGCCGACAATCAAACAGCGCTTGTCGTCGTGGGGGCTGAGAGCGATCTTTGTTTGCTCTACACTAAAAACGTTGTGAGAAAAGGATCGAATACAGCATTGCGAAGTTATTTTTTCCACATTGATTTTCAGACATTCCACATAATCTTCAAAAGTTATGTGATTTTCGACAACGCTGTATTTGACCCCTTTGGATTTTTTTACGGTTTTTCCACCTTGTATCTTATAGGTGTACAACAACCCACAAAATCTGTCATGATACGACCATTGGCTTCGTCCGTCATCAAGCCGGGTACTTTTTTATTTTCGAGGGGAATGTCAAAGGGGTTGTCGCTTGGGTAGTCGCTCGTATCGAATTTTTCAATGTGACTGCTAATCAAATCCCGATAAATATCATCGCACTTAATTTCATAAATGAGTAGTATCCGTATACATCAATTTGCACTGATCGTGCGTGTACTTTTCCATCATGAAGCCGTAATGGAAATCGTACACGCACACCTTGGAAATATCGAGAATCGACATTCCTATGTACAAGGGCTTATTGAATAACAAATCCGTCTTTGCCATCTCGATAGCGACGAGGCTCTCGTCGAAAATGGTGCGACTCCTGAAATTTGGAATGGCAATCAGATTTTTTGCGCCATATCGCCCCTCCCATTTGAAGACCATTTTCACCACACGGTGCTTCCGTACGTTTTCCATGGTTTTCCCGAACAGTGCGTTATTGGCTAGTTTGTAGTTATTTTTGCCAAAAGTTGTTTTTGCTTGAGAGCGTAATTTCGTATTTAATTCAATGTAGGGACGCAGCCACGCTGACTGATTGAATTGCAACACCTTGTGGATTTTCCTAAGTACAAGTCCGTGTTTGAGTGCTTGTTTCAACACCCTGTAGTGCACAATATATTTTTCCTTGTTGTACAGCGTGGTCATCAATTTTGGTAATTTCGAGTCTGGCGGTGTACGGTGCTCGGCACACAAGTGCAAATCTTTGTGTTTGTCATGAAGATGTTCGGGGTACTCCAAATCGATTTCGAGAATGTAGCCGATGGGCGAGGTATCTGACACTTCCGACACATCGAAATCGGCTGCATTTTCGAGCCATTAAAAGCCATCGTACGGAAGATATTCCATCATGGCCCAACCGTACAGATTATTCACGTCGAGATATATCAAATAGGTCGACGATTTGTAGGCGTCATACCTTTCACCCATGTGCTTGTTATTGGCCGAGGAGAATCTGTTGCAGCACTGACTGATGCCGCCACGAATTCCTCGCTCGATAAAGAGAAGCATGTCGACGTCTTTCAGTATCTGCAATTTACACGGGGTGTACTTCAACATACAGGACCACGTATATCCCGGGAGGGTGTAATACCATGCAGGATCCAACCCATACGTCTCGTGGCCGATATTTCAAAAATTTTCGAAAATATCCGCCAAGAGCAATATGTCGGTTTTCATGTATAGGTCAGAGTACTCGCCCAGTGTTGTCAAGTTGAACGACCGCCACACGTTCTGCGCATGCTCGTATTCGGCATCGGTGATGCCACAATCGTTCAATTTGTTGTAGAACTGATCGCGCGCCGGCAAACGTGGGCATTCCAATTTCTCCACCGAATGAATGAAATCGTATGGGAATACCCCTTTTCGAGTGAGTAACTCGTACCGGTCGGCATCGAAATAGGCAAATTCGCGCCTTGAAATCTTCAAGTCATGGATGGTCAAGTGTTTGCACCAAATGCACCAAGCTCATGCCCATGAAGCGATAAGAATTTAATGTCAGTGTTGCCGTCGTACTGGGGGAAAGATACATATTTTTCTTTGTTGACAGGCAACAGGCTGACTCGACCCCTTTTTGCTATATCTCGAATAATAAAATGGCTGTCGTACCCCGATTAATTGTGGAAAATTATTGGCACATCGAACAACTTTTTGTAGTTCAAGTTGCAATGCGCATGCGCATATCCACGGAACGATCCCGTGTAGTGATTATGATCTTTTACAATTTTGTCGTCAGTTTTCCAAGTTTTTTCGCAGATGTGGCAACATGGCACTGTCGCTCTATCTGGAGGTGAGACGATCATAGGGATAATATCCAAAAGTTGTGGCTTCCACAAATTTGGCTATGGTCCCCATTCTCTCCGCAAACCAATCCATCGAGTCGAGGCCCCGATGGCTATCATGAAATGACAAAGTATAGTCATATGCACACTTGAAATAAAATCCAGCGCTGAAAGAAATTTGTTTTTGGTACTTTGCCGTATATGAGGTGCATTCTTCGTCGTTAAACTGTTCCAAAATCGACTCAAAATCCGCGTAAATTACAAAGGGCACTATTTCTTTATGTACAAAATTTCGAAAGTCAACATGATCATATGATGGAAATGAAATTTTGCTCTCGTTTAATTTTTGTCAATCAACAGTATGACTATCGGGTTTCTCTCCACTCGCAAAATAATTTAAACAGCCGAGATAAATCCTTTATCCAACCATAATGGAATTTTATATCATCGTCGACGGCGTCATCGGCGTCGGCGATTTCTAATGGTGGTGCCTCGTAATCATTTAATTTCGGGTGATATTCATTTTGAATAAGGAGAAGATTGACATGTTTGCCCAATTTTTGTTTCGTGAGTCGGCTCGTAACAGTAACGAAAAATGCCTCCTTGTTCGCCTGCGGCTGAATCAATTCCAAGGTGTACACATTGATCAATATGTTGTTCAATCGCTCAAATTTGGTAATTTGTTTGAATGTCATGGGAAAGTCGATTCCATCCAAGTTCAGTACATTTGAATAGTGAGGGTATGATGATGTTCTAGCACAATTTTTACCCGATTCAACAGGGTACGAAGCCGAAACGACGGCCCAAGCGAAACACGCATCATCTTCATTCTTCACATTGATGCAAGCTTTTTTATTCGCAATGGATTTTGGTAGCTCGATGAAAGACGAACCGTTTCCCACGCCCGATTTATTCGTTTTGATTTCCAAACTAACAATTTTCTGAAGACTCCATCCACTTTCTTTGACCGCGAATTCTGAAAGTTTGTTTTGAATTTGATCGGTGACATTTCCTAGTTCTTTCAAAGTTGTACCCCTATCGATAACAACGTTTTTAGTGCTGAAATATTTAAAGTCGATTTTTTGTTCTTGATTCAAGGAATTTTTCACGAATTTACCACAAAATGTCGCATTGACTTTAATGATTGGATGTTTTTTCAATAAATTTTGAATTCTGCTTTTGAATAGAATGAATGCATCACCAAAAAAATTGCCCAATATCTTTATGTTTCAAATTTATAATTATACCGGTGCGTAAACGTGAAGAAAATGCCGATTTCAAGCCTTTCCACTTCACTCGAGTTGTTAATTTTGATTTGACTCCCTCCTCCCCACCACGTCGACGCCTGGCTGTTGTTGGCCTGAATTTTTTATTGAATTTCGGATAATTTTCAAGTGTCCGCATAATGTTTGTAATTTTCTCAGAGAGCCTATGCAATCCACTGCCGCGATCGCACTATTGACCAGGCGGGCGGTGTACTTGCAATGGGCCAGCCAATGTTTGCGCTCTTCATCAGTACAACCCTTTTTGAGGATTTTTTTGACTTTACGCAACTTGGCTACCATCTCCATAATGTGTGTAACAATAGCGTCAGATGACATGATGATGATGATTCAACAGACACATACACACGAAATTTTCAAGAAATACAAGAAACTCACTCTTTGTTTCCAACGGCGGCGTCAGCGTCTTCAAGCCTTAGCGATCTTAAACAGCTGCTGCGGATGATTTTGATTGGCAATTTTCTGCTCGCCCCTGTAGATAAGCATATGCTGGGACTCGGTTAATTTGTCGAGAATGGGTTTGAATGCACCAGTCACTCGATTTGGCAGGAATACTTTACAGTCCTCCAACTCCACTAGGATGGACTCTCCAAATTTGGTTGTTTTCCCTTGAGCACCGAGGATCAGATGGGGTTCGTCCTTCGGTAGCTCAGACAACTTCCGCAGGTCCTTCCTGCAAGCCAACGAACTCTTGTTAATTTTGTCGAGAAGATAAGACATCTGCGAAATCATTTGAAAACTTAAAAAAAATTATACACGCTGTATAACTCTCACTCACTCACTCAAAATGAAAAAAAATGTTGTTTATGATTCACCCCATGTATAAGAATATGATGAAAAAAAATATGAATCACACTCTATATAGCAAATGGAACTTTGTGAGAGACACCGTATGAGAAGGAATTATGATAAAAAATGCAATCCACACACACACACACACAACCCACACACACACACTGTATGATAAACAAAAAATATATAACGTTTTGTGAGAGAGACACTCTGTATGAGACAAAAAAACAAATAATGGTAAATGAACTTTTCTGAATTTTTTAAAAAAAAAACGACAACTGAATCGAATGAAATAGGCACTTGAAACACTTGAAAAATAAATATGAATAACTACTACTACTACTACTAACCTTTGCAAATCACGAACTAAATGGAACTCACAATAAAAAACAATGCACTTGTCTAGAAAAATCGAGAGACGGATGAGCGGCAGAGAGGCACTTGTTGTTGTTTAGAACGCAGACAATGAAATGACGCTGGCTCACTGTGAACGTACGTATTAACTCTCTGTGTCACGTGACCCACGCCGTCCACCTCCACGCCGAGGTCACGTGACCCACGCTGCAAATGTATGCAACGGTCGATCTGGGGAAAACCCAAATTGCGCAATAACAAAAAACAACTCCAAGGCAAATCGTGATTTCTGAGAATTTAGCTCGAGACGTATACGGTATACAAATACCGGATGTGGGAGGTAAAACTGTGCGATTAACTCTGAAAAACAAATTCAAGGTCAAATCGATCGTCGTGTTCTCTTAGAATTTCATTCAACTGGAGCAGACAGTAAACAAGTCCAAGGTCAAATCGTGATTTTGGAGAAATTTAGATCGAGACTAAGCGTAAACAAACACCGGATGTGCCTCATCGCTATTTCACGGCGGAGACTTAGTTTTTTTTGGAATTTCATTCGAGAGAGTGAATTAATAAATTCCGTCATAATTTTCTGTTGTTCTAAGACAGACATTTTTCATAGTTGATTTTTTAGTTTTGTCAATTGAGGCAGCGGCCATTTTTTTTTCTACATCAGCCAATTGCTCTCAGCGAATCACGTAAGAGAACGTTTTTTCATAACTTCCAGCCAATTGCTCTCAGCAAATCACGTGAGGGGACGTTTTTTCATAACTTCCGCCATCGCCGCCATGTTTTTTTGCCTTCCGCTCCATCACCGCCATGTTGTTTTGCAGAAAACACAAGCGCCACTTAGGGTGAAACGCAGCTGAGGACCCCCCACCCCCGAAAATCTTCGGCGAACACGTCATCTTCTTCAGTTCTTCAGTCCTTCAGCCCCCAACCCTCCACCAACGGCGAGAACTCGATGGACGCGGCCAGGACACTCTCCGGTCCTAGAATCGGTGTTGCCATACTACTGTAAGGGACGTCTAAATACTCACGACACCAAACAGAGATAATCAGAATTATTATTAAATATATATGAGACGATAATTTCTGAATATACAAACCTCATTTCATGTGGCAGCAACGGACCGTCAGGCCCTTCTCCAAAATCGACCAAGAAGTCTTCATTCAGTTTCATGCCACCATTTTCTGTATCTATATCAATTCTGGCCATTTTACCACCATTTTCTACCATCTCTGGATAAAACTGGCGGTCCCACGGTGAAAAGATACTAGAACTCACATATAACCTTTTACCATCTAGGGATAACTGAAGCATCTGCGGTCCTCCAAAAAATTGTTTTCCTTTGATAAAAACTGGTTTTGGATCAGTGGATTGTGGATTTTTGGCATGCGAATCACTCAAAAGTTTTCCTCCCAAGAATATTTGCCCTAGAATGAATGATTGAAAGAAATCGCGATGAAAATTAATTTCAAAAAATAACGGATACATTGAACTGTACGTCAATTGTTTGTAATGAGTTCAAGATAGAAAAAGAAAATAATAAATGAATACATTAATGATTTCTATCGACAAATATTTGAGCTGCATTGAACTAAACTACATTCAGCAATATGTGTCTGGGTGTACATATTTTTTCCCAAGTATTTATATTTCATTCATTTCCAATCCATTTCAAGTCGGAAAACCACCCTAAATAGACCTGAAACAATATAGTTTCAAAACGTCAATAATTTAAAATTTGGTTTTCTTCAATATCCCGATCGAATTTCTACTAACTCAACAATTCTGATAATAGTACAAGGTTGCTATCTATTTTAACTGGAAGCTATAATTTTACCACAAAATTCATTTATGCTGTCCTCGATATTGCTAATATCAAATTGTAAATCGATAATGAAATAATTGCATTTTTCTCAACTGTGCAATATATGAGTTTAAAACGAGACTATTTCCTGGTCAACAATATATCTACCTATATTTCACACAAAATAAAACTGACCAACTATTCACAACATGATATACCAGGACAATATTCTTTGCCTATACAATATTTGACAGTTACCCAGAGAATATTTGAAGAAACAGTGATTAGAATATAGAAGAGTCCAAAATCTCAGAAACGCCAATATCATGGACTGAGAATAATTTTATAAATGAATCGCCTCACAAAAATTGTATAATAAATGAAGCACATAAAAATGATCAAATTTAAAAATAATCAAAAAGCGATCCTTGATAGTTGTTTCTATTGAAGACCTTCCAGCCCTTACGATAGACAATAATGTTGAAAGTTAATCCTATCAATAATATGTTACCATTTATTAGCAAATAACCCACCTGTTAACTTCGGATGAGATCTATCAGTTATGTCATATTGCCTTATATCTCCTTGGAGCCAATTAGTCAAATATAGATATTTGTCATCGAGAGATATGAGAATATCCGTGACCATGCCTGAAAATATTAACATATTCAATCAGAATTATCTAACATTATGAGCCGAATATTTCACCTGAGATGTATTCGTCTGTTGATCCAGGAACTTTCTTCGGTGAAATGTCAATAACTTTTTCAGCTGCCCAAGTTCCATCAGGTTTGAGATAAAACCTGAAAGTGATAAAACAAACTGTAAACATTTTATCGTAGAGAGTAAGTAATATTCCCTTTCTAAGAACTTTTCAATATTTCTTTTAGAAGTGGGAAGTATGCTTGAGGAGATGATGATGATTCAAATGTTCATTCAGTGAGAAAAATAATGACAGAGAAATACAGAAATAAGTATTTAGACCAGTGCCAACCGTTTATCAGAAACCATAAATTAGAAAAATTCTTAGCAGTATATGGGTGATTAGAAATTGTAGTATTTTAGTTGTATAGAAGGAAAATAATCCATTGCACCGAAAAAAATAACTGTAAATGGGGTGGGGTTGCAAAAATGTATGTTAGGAGGGGTGAAACGTATTTTCTACGATTTACGGCAAAATTAGACCTATCAAAAAAAGAGTTATTGATAATTGAAAGACGTTCAACTTTAATTCTTACCATATTTTCACATAATCTCAAAAATATTGAGAAAAATTACCAAACATCTATTTATTTTTTTTAATCAGCAAAAATAATTTGGGTTTCATGAAATTTGGTGAAAAGGTATAATTTTATATTGAAGAAGCTGTAATTTTTTTAAAGCAAATTAATAGTTTTTTTAATTTAATCTAAAAAAGGCGTAAAAAAGTTTTGATTTTTTTAGATTTCAGTACGATTTTTTTTTAGAAACCTCTACTTTGAAATGGTCCAAAAAATCGTACTGCATGTGCAAAATGTGGATTTTTGCGTAAATGTCAGTAATTCTTCATTTTCATTTAAATTGAGCACAAATACATTGAAAAAAAATAAGCTTACATCTACGGATTTGGAAATAGAGATACCATCTATCCAGAATAATATATTACCTTTCAGAATAGGAAATAATTCCTGGAAGTTAGCTGAAATATATCTGCTGCCACTGCGAAACTGGTTATGATAGTAAAAGATTCGGCTTTCGAAAACATGGACTAAATGCTCCATTCTATAAGTACATAAATGGTCACGGGGCCAAAATCTGTTTTAACTCTGAAATAGGTACCAGATGTTCAAAGCAATATCAAAAGTAAAGATATTGAGGACCTGGAAGGAGTCGAAGACCTTATCGAAGATTTTGAAGATACCGAAAAATATGTTGAGTGTGATGATTTAGACAAATTTACAGAAAAATTGATGAAAATAATAATATAATAATTATACTCCCTCAGAGACTCCCTCAGCCCTATTCTCTTCTGCATCTCACTATTGCCATTGTCCCCGCCAGCAACCGGAGGCATAACGTCACCCATATATTCAACATGGATGACCTCAAACTATATGTCTCCGGAAAAAATGATCTTTCATTCCTTAAGGGTAGTGCAAGAATACACGCATGCTATCGGAATGGAGTTTGGGATTGACAAATGTGCCACGGTTCATCTCGAAAGAGGATGATGAGAGGAATACAGAGATGACGTTCAGCTCGTAGATGAAAGCATCCTACATCGTCTGGATATCGGACAGACGTACCTACACAATCTCCGCGGCAAGTATCAGCATAAACTCCGTCAGATCTGGTCATCAGAACTATCGGAGAAGAACAGGGTTACTGCAACTGATATGGTTGCCGATTCTACTTTACTCCTTTGGAGTAATGAAATGGACTCAGGAAGGGGTGCGACAACTCGATGTAAAAACTCGCAAAATAATGCATATTTATAGGAGCTTGCATCCTAAATCGTCTGTTCCACGGTTATACTTCCCCAGAGAACGGGGAGGCCGTGGACTTTTGAGTTTGGAGTGTCTACATCACAGAATGATACTGGATGGAGCCTGTAAAGTCATCAGGAGTTCAGATCTCCTCTGCTTATTATGCGATCATGAAAAAGCAGGGATTGAAGCATTTCTCTTCAAGGCAACAACCCGTGCAGCAGATGAACCCGGTCTCGTATTCCACACCGAGTTGGAACCCGTTCAAAAAAAATGCAACTACATGAGGATGAGCCAATGCATGGGGTCTTCTTCAAGAATACTGAAAACCTTGATCTATCTAAAAACCTGACTTTTGCATTTCTCAGGTCAAGTGGGCTGGAGTCAGAAATCGGACAGACGTACCTACACAATCTCCGCGGCAAGTATCAGCATAAACTCCGTCACATCTGGTCATCAGAACTATCGGAGAAGAACAGAGTTACTGCAACTGATATGGTTCATAATGGTCTGCCAGGATGGTGTCTTCAACACCCTCGTCTACCGTAGTCACGTGATGGGTATAGAGGTCCCTGACACTAGATGCAGAGCGTGTCATGGGGCAGCTGAGACCATAATACATTTGCCTGTCAGCCTGTCCAGCTTATGCGATCCCAGCCTATCTACAGGAATAATGCGGCGCTATGAGTGTTGTACTACCATACACGACACTCGTACGGTATAGACGAGAAACCAGTATTGCCTTATGCTCTGGAGGTTATTGGGTCCGTTGTGGAGAATGAGAAGTGCCGAATCTATTGGAACTACTCATTACCCACTCTCGACCATCAAAGTAGGACGATTTTCATCATTTTTTCAGCTCCTGGCGAAACAAACATCGTCCAAAAAGAGGAGAAATAACAGACTAAATATCAAGATCTACTCTTTGAACTCCGCAGGCTTTACCCAAACCAGCTTGCCGTGGTGCAGCAGTAAACTTACTTGGAAGAATGCAGAAGGCCGTAATTCTTCGATCACTCTACTTACTCAAGGTACATGATTCTCCGATCCAGTAATCACTTACCCTATGGACGTAGGGAGTGTTTACTATGGTTGATGACACACCAGCTTGCCCTCCGATTGTATCGGGGCTGCGGAGACAGGGCCCGACTGGGATATTCTTGTGGAAAAAAAACTCCCTCATGAACACCGACAGAGTGTACCTAAAGGCATAGCCTGTGCGGGTAGAGGACGGCGATTTTTATCATTTGCCATCTCGCTCCGGGACGACTTACTGATTTTTGGTGATTTATTAACTTTTTATTTAGGAAAACCCGGAAATCTAACACCACCACCCTGCGTAGTCGGCGCGCACTCCAAGTAAGCACCAGACCAGACCAAAATAGCCCATGAGAAAGCAGTATTGATTTTTTTTTTCAGGCGATTTCAAGTTTCAATTTCATGTTTCCTTCATTGCATCTTCCATGCATAAATATTTTTAACAGGTTCAACGATAGTGATTACTTTTTCTGATTTCACCACACCACAGATTATCTATTGGTGCAAATGATATTGTAAGGAATTCAGTCCACTGAGTTTTCTTAACAATTCCACATTATGGAATATTATAGAGCAAGTATTTGATAGAAAACAAATTATTTTCTGGATGATACTGCAATGGACATTGAACTGCATCTGACAAGGATATTTGTGTAATACTTCCTCAAGCATGATACATGCAATTGCTTCTTGTAATGGAAAGGCAGTGTGACTACCTGCAAATCGGTTTTGAGGTTGTTGTCTCTCATCAGTACCAGGAAACGTCAGACTACATCGGAGTTGTTTGTGTCCCGGCCATATAAAAACCACCAACTTGAATATCGATATCTAGAGACGAAGCCGCGACTTACAATAAGTTAGGCGCATATCCCCTGGCGAGCAAAGCATCATATTATCAACCGGATATCTTGTGGAATTTTTGAGAAAATGTAATTTAGCCATTACAAATTATTCGTTATATTTTACAAAGTTATTGAATGTTTCTTATCATTTTTTAATTCACAGAGTTATATGGCTTTGTCTCAACGAATTCTTACCTGAAAATATTTGAATTGACTGCACATCCTACATAGCCTTGTGGTTCTTTTGGATTATGTAAAAACCTAACTTCCAGCGGAGCGATGCCATCTTCGCCTAAATTTATAGTCTGTATTAGTTCCCGCTTACTCCAAGAGAAGAAGTTCAAACTCCGACCGTATATATCTGGGTTTTTCGGTTGAGATGGATGGTAACCCTTCTTGAAGAGTTTTGGTACCCCCCACTCAGAAGATACCATAACGTCAAAGTATGGTTGGTACCAGAAGTCGTAGCCATATTTCGGTTTGTTGTCTCCTCGTATCCACGTTCCTACAAACAAAGTGAGTTATTGCACAATAATGAACACAGGTAATTGTTGATGTTTTGACGTCTTCGAGGCTTCGATAATGTCTGCATAGCTTACAATCCCATATCCCGTATTTTTGAATATTATGAAGAATGAATGTATCTTTGTATGACCCAAGATTGGGAAGAAATGTGGCCTGAACTTGAGAAATTACTGACGTTTCGATGTTCATTTGACGTCTTCTTCTAGGCTTTAAACTCCAGACAGCAATAAAGTGGAGAAATCACGGATTTTCGAACAATCATTCTAGTCCAGTACGTGGGTACCGAAAAGGGGTGTTTGAATGGAAAAGGTGGAGTAGTAGTGATTTTTCAGTATGTTTTAAAGCTTGGGGTCCTCATGAAAAATCCAAGTTTTCGACCTCGAGGCGCATGCGCTCGAGCCGCCATCTTGGATTTAGGTACAAAAATTTGGTTTTTTGATAAAAACTAAATAACGGTGGCTTTCACTACAAAAGATGTTACATACAAAGTTGAAGAAAACAAAATTTCCTCCATTTTACTCGTAGCACATATATGTTAGGAGTTACAGCTCCGTGAAGTTGCACTATTTGAAAAAAAAGTATTATATTTTGTTATTTGGCTTTTGATAACTAAAACAAACATTTTAAACAAATCCAAATCATATTGAAATAATTTTTTAAAAGACTCTATTATTCTATTTTATATTAATAGGTTGCCCTGAACCTTAACGGATAGGCAGGTAGCGAGAGCACAATAGTAGGTATTGAGCGAGGGTCATAAATGACCTTTAGTGCATCAACAAATGCAAATCATATTAAAATATTTGTTAAAGAGACTCTAATTTTATATTTATAGCTTGCCCTAAACCATAACGGATAGACAGGTAGCAAGAGCACATTATTAGGTAATGAGAGAGGGTCATAAATGACCTTCAGTGCATAGAATTTATACGTCAGCGTGCTTATTGTCTTGCTTGCAGGAGGTTACGCTGTTATAACCTTAGCACCAGCCGAAAGTTCTATCTACTTCCGTAAACCTGGAAGAGGAAAAACTGCTGAGAGGATATATTCAGCAAGTAGCCTCAAATACGAAGAAGCAACCCAGCACATTCTATTCTTGCACGCCTTCAGTGGTTGTGACCCTACGTCATCCCTATTCAATCAAGGAAAAACTAAATTTTGTACTTACGCTGATGAAAAGAAACAGAGCGGTTCATAAAAAAGTTGAAGTTTTCAACAAACAGGATGCCACGCCAGAGGAGATTGCCGAGGCCGGAGTACGCTTTCTTGTAGCGTTATATGGTGGCAAAATGAATAACGATAGTTTGGAAGAGATTCGTTTCCAACGCTTCGCCAAATCTACGCTGAAAAGCAAATTTAATCTTGCCTCTTTGCCACCTGCAAAAGACGCGGCGCAATTCCACGCCTTTAGGACGTACCACCAAGTACAGAAATGGAGAGGCATAGAGAAAAATCCTGAAGGCTGGGGCTGGAAGCATGGCGTGCACGGGCTCACACCCATAACAATGGCGGAAAAACCAGCTCCCGATTCCTTACTAAAAGCGGTATCTTGTAAGTGCAAAAAAGGGTGTGGTGGGGCATGCAACTGCCGAAAGGCTGGGCTTAAATGTTCGGCTATATGTGGCTGCTGCTACGGACCATCTTGCGGAAATCCGAGGGCGAGGATGACGACATTTTTCAGGCTACGGACCCTAACTACGACCAGGCCACAGACAACTACGACCAGAACACCGACAATATCCTACCCGGACCATCGAAACGTACCAAAATATATAATGTAAATGGAGCTCAACCCAAATGAAGATTCCGCATTTTTTTTTCAAATAGTGCAACTTCACGGAGCTGTAACTCTTAACATATTTGTTACAAAAAAAATTCCTACAAAATATGTAGAAAATTTTGTCTTCTTCAACTTTGAATAGAACGTCTTTAGTCGTGAAAGCCACCGTTTTTGATTTATTATCAAAAAAAAATTGTACCTAAAATCCAAGAGAGCGGCTCGATCGATTTTCATTAGGGCCCCAAGCCTAACATATTAAAAAATCGCTACTACCCCACCTTTTGCATTCAAAAAACCCCTACGTACTGGACTATTCAGTATGGCACAGATTTTCAGCTACGTATAATTTGTTGCTTCTATGCACTTGAGTGGAGTAGAGGAGACTTTATTCTCCACAGATTATTCCGCTTTTCATAATGATGGAACTATTATGATACCAGAATTTTTTCACACCGGTAATTGTCAGAATCAATGGAGTAAAATTGTATAACAGAGAGGAATGAAGGGAAATCAAGTTATTGGATCTTATTTTTAACAGTCATTTGAATAGCAGCCAATTGATAAGAATTGAAAAAATCTGGATTATTCTCGAAAATGTCCCTTTCAACATTAAGTGGTATATACAGGAAGATCACCACTATACAGGCCGTTTCTTTTATCATGTGGTAACATTGCTATATTCTAAACCGTAATAGATACAAAAATGATTAAATGGAAAAAAAGGTAACTATTGTGGTCGCAATGTCGCTCCATAATCATTTGGACTCTAAAGCATAATGAATAACTACTCCTTTGACGAAAAACACACTTCAGTTTATCTAAGACATTCAGTTTATTGTTCTGATGGAGGACATACGCAGTAGTTTTAAGTCATGAGTTTACTGTCACAAGTAATAGGTAATAACTCATAGGAAAATTAAGTCAATGATAATCATTTGGACTATTTACTTATACTCTGTGCAAGTTTATGATTAAGTAACTTTGCGCATGTGCTTCGGAGAAATTGCATTCTATAATAGAGCTGACTCAACACTCTAACCTTCCATCTTGATTCTCTACAATTATGTATGTCAAAAAACAAACACAACCAAATACAATACCACAATCAAATAATAAAAACTTAACCAAGAAAAATGGAATATTTTTGCGATTGTGCGAAATTGACCAATGAAATAGTATCTGCTTATTACGTGACATTTCTGTATAAATGGCAACTGCTTCTTTGATAATTTGATATTTTTGATATAAGACTAATGTCATGTGTCTTATGACTAAAAATAACCCACAGTAAATTTTTATAAGTTTTTAAATTTTGAGGAGTAAGTGTTCAAAATAAAAGTTAGTTGTAGTCGGATATATTCAGGGATTTGACTTTCAAATAGGAAACCCTGTGAAAAGATTTTGATTAATACCTTTTGTCTTGTATGTTTTTCCATCTATCAGCACAAAATCACACTTTCCCTTTTCGTCTCGGTCTCCCATGATTGAGATCATTATTTCACCCGATGCCAGACAATGAGTTGTATGTGGTGTTTTGCAGTCCAAGTTTACCATTTCAGTTGATTCGATCACCTGGAAAAAGTATATTGTACAATGAGCATGAAATGACATACATTTCCCACGAGTGAATACATGATGATATGAACGTTTGTAGTACAAAAATTTCCTATATCTACGAGTGGCAAATGGTCATTTCATGCTCATTGTACACTAAAGTTTTTCTACGACTGTTTGATTCATATCATACAAAACATGATTTTTACTAACAGTTTCTATCATAAACTTTCATGTCATCATTGACAATAGAAATATTGAAAAATATTATTAAAATCGAACATTTCTCTAATTGATCTCGTGAAATAAATTTTAACCCAACTTCCCTCTCAATAAGCCCCTGAGCTAATGGTCCCATAGCAAAATTTTTCAATTATTTTGTTTCACAATGCAAAAGTGAATTAGCAAAAACATGAGGTCTGTTGATTTTGAAATTTCAGATCTAGAGCCACTTTTAATCAAGTATGACTTAATTATTTATAAAACCTCTGCATTTTTTTTCTGAAGAAAAAAAGCGCACCAACAGATGTCTGTATTACTTCTCATCTGGTCCTTACAGATTACGCCAAATTTAATTTTGCCGAAAAATTGTAATGCAAAAATTGAAGTTGTTCAAATTGGTTCAAATTTAGTAGGTAGGTAGGAGTCTTAAAAAATAAACAACTTTTTCATTTCAAACATATTTTTCAAAATAATGAAAACAAATATAATATTTCAGAAAAAATATCAAATTTGACAGGTGTAGTCGATTGATAAAGAAAAATCGTAAACGCCATTTTGCATCATTTTCAAAGCACAAACTGTTCATGATTTCTAAATTTGCAGTAACTGCATAATAAAAATTTCATATATTGCGACCTTTAACAGTAACAGTGAACCAGTATAGACAGATATAGCATGGTTGTATGTTCAGGAAGTGTTTACAGCACCCTTAGAAATTCATTGTTTGTTTTATACTTGGTCTTTCCGTTTCTATATATCTGAAGAGTTCTCATCATGAAAGCTTGCATTTGAATTTTCTGTTCATAAGTGAAGAATCATTCTATTCCAAAAAATACACCCTTTATATGTGAACCTACCTTATGCATGGATGGTTCTCGAGGATTTTTTCCCACATCGACGATGTAAACTCTTTCTGACCCCAGAGCGGGTAATATAAGCTTATCACGTGTTGGTGCATTGGAACAAGATGTTGATGAGTGACAACTTGAGCATACGTTCCATCCAGAATGATGTAGCTCATCATTTTCGTTTCCAGTTCTCAGGCGATGAATTATCTAAAAAATAATGTTTCGATATGTTCAAAATAAGAACGAATTTGAAAACAACAATAACTTAAATTATCCTAACAGCTTTTAGCACTGTCAGAAGTTTTCATTATTCCTTTAATTTTTTCTTATTCATCCAAAATTCTTAATAGCATATAACCATATAAGCATATAGCATTATACCAATAATATTTTGGATTAACATTTTTCTGTCTTCACACATTAGGTTGGTTAATATACAACGTATTTTCAGCTCAGTGTGCATGTGAATTGTAATATTGTGAATTGCAACTTGTGAGTCCTTAGACTTAGATGCAGATGTTCTAGATCACTTGTCATTCTCCTGCCTGACTTCCAAATTTAACAAGATCCACAGGGCATACGCAGTACTCATGGAATACTTTACAGCTTGCACTGTTTAGAAACTTTGGTGTAGTAATGAATTTTTTTTTGTTAAAATTGTCATATTCGTCAACCGGCTGCACCCTTACGAGCAACACTCAGCAGTCAGAGACTTGTGCGAGCTAGGGAAAACGTAGCGCTTACCTTTTTGAACGTGTGATGCCATGTACGAAACCGGTGATCGTAGTGATTCGAATCCATGCACGAACGAGTGACTGGATTAAGAAGCGAGCGCTTAACCGGCACGCCACCACAGCCCATATACCGGTGTTTTATCCCGACACCAAACCGCTGTTTTCACACCTCAACATGTGTTTCCCTTACCAGCCAAGTGACTATCTTCCAGAGAAACGAAACTAACTCTAAGAAACAGAGTTTTCCCGTTTATACCAATTTCATACCTTCTATAGGGCACCAATATTATTTAATCAGACTTCAGATGGGCGACCTACATGGATCAGAACAGTTGTTGAAGGATGAGGTGGTGAATCATTGACAAAAGAAGGACAATTTCATCTGGAAAACTTGCATCTACGGGCAGAAAAATTACAATCATTATTAGTTGAATAGGCTTGAATTATAAGCCAATATAACCTGACCCAACCTAAACTAACCCAACGTAGACAGAATAACCATCCAAACTTGGATACATTTTCCAAATTAGATACTCTACAACCATTCTGACGGATTCATGCGAGTCCCCTATGAAGTCTGGCCCTAAAAAGATCTTGCTTCTATAGTCGGATCCTCATTGAGAAGTCAGTAATGTAAGATAGGATAACACTATTGCCGGAGTTCATACGTCAGAAAGAGGCATTAATGACATATACATAGCAGGGCCGTACGCAGGTACGCTAGACGGTAGTAGTGTTACTAATTGAGAAAATATTTTAAACTAACAGTAGCGTTAACATGGAACATTGTAAATCATGCAAAGTATGAATCAAACAGGTTATTCTTAAATTTGCGCCACAACGAGAAGGTGTATTATTTTCGTGAAGAATAAACACTAATATGTCATTGTGCCTTGAAGCTTAATGAACGGACGTTTTGGCTTAATATCTACAGATTATCTCATTGCCTATACGAGGAAAGTGACTTGAAAGAAACGCTCATTTGAAAGTATCTTTATTCAACAAAAGTCAAAATGTTGATTATATGTATCAAAAAATGGAATATTCGATAGTTAAGAAAAAAAAGTTGTCATTGGTTGTTCCAAAAAAAGTATTTGGATGTTTTGAGAAAAAAATGCACTCGTATGATTAGAGAGGATGTTTCATACAGCTGCTTCAAAAAAGCTGCATTTGAAAATCATGAAAAACAGGTTTGTTTTATTTCCTCATATTTTAGTTATTTTTATACATCAGAAATTAGTTTTCTCATTGAAGAAATGAAGCCCATCGTATTAGCCTTTTTAAAGTACTCTTTCTGAAATTTGGGAGATGTTCCACTTCATTCACCCCTTTCCAGAATATTGTAGAGAGTTGGAGGTAAGTTCCTCAAAAAAAGGCAAGCACAATTTTTCGTATTTGTGAACATGTACTTTCATCATATGTTTTCACATGGCTATTGGAATGACTGGATAATTTTTTTCCTTGTGGGGTTACGAATGGGACCATGAATAAAAATAAAACGAATCAAATTATTCGCTGCCTAGTTATCCACTACGAATTTTTCAATTTTTAGTGTCATTACGAATGATATTGAACTTTATTCCAGCCACCTCGTGAACGTCAAAGTGACACTCGTCAAAATTTCAGCGCCTTTACGATATTTTCAAAGGTGGATAATAATACGATATATTGTTGCGTTTTTAAGGTTCAATAAGTGGTACACTTACTTATAAACTCGCCTTTATTGTCACAGAACAAATAATACAACTGACAACACTGTTTGACACTTTGCAGTTCAAATAAATACTTCAAACTTCACTTGGTAACGTTACAACAGTCAAATGTTAAAAAGTAAACAAAACTCAAAAACTTTCCAAACTTGGCAAATCTGATCGTATTTATAGGATAACATTATTCTAGAAGCTATAGAACTTTCAACAGAAGTAAATAGGCTACAAGAGTTCTACATCAATTTGATCACTTTTACATGTTAATTGCCATAAGGATTTTTAAGATCCGTTTTGCAATTTTTGCTCTTTTTTGGGGTGGGGGGGAAATTAGAGCGTCGCTGGTCTGCGTTCATCGTGTGACGTAGTCGAGAGAGATCCCTTAGATTGATAACATTTTGTCAATAGAGCGCGCACACATATTTTGAATTGAATTTAAAAAGAAAAAAGATTTTTCAACAGCAGAGGTTTGAACCATCGTCCTTTTGCTTGGTAGCGAGTGACGCTAACCTTGCCTCCACGGCGACTTCGTTCAAGTTGATGTACAAATGTGGGATATATATTTCTCCAGACGCTGTTTGAATATTTAAAAAAAATAATGATTGTGAGTCTGATGATAATAATGATGTTTGAAATAAATGTGAAAAAATGGCGATTCAACGGTGGTCTAGCGTTTCAACAAGCTACGTGTATAGGGTGTCTCAAAACGTATCATTTGAGATTAAAAACCGTTTCCGTGCGCAACCGTTTTCGTGCAACCGTTTTCGTGCAACCGTTTTTGTGCAACCGTTTTTCGTGCAGTCGTTTTCGTGTAACCGTTTTAGTATGCAACCGTTTTCGTTCAACCGTTCACGTGTGCAACCGTTTTTATTCATCCGTTTCGCGCAACCGTTTTCGTGCAACCGTTTTTATGCAACCGTTTTCGTGCAACCGTTTTCGTGTAACCGTTTTTAGTATGCAACCGTTTTCGTGCAACCGTTTTCGTGCAACCATTTAGTGCAGTATGGTTAGGTATGGTGCGGTATGCTACGGTTACGTTTAGCGCAGTATGGTTAGGTATGGTTCAATTACGGTGCCACTTTTTACGTAATTCATCGTTTTCTATTTTCAAAGAAGAAACGTAGCATTCGGGATATGAGGGATATAAGCTCTATCGATTGCAACTTTAAAATTTCAGTTCCGTTCGATGGTTTACCCGAAGATTAAACGTTAAAATTTTGACATCGGAAGAGAATTTAGAAAACCCTGTTGGAATTTTCCGATTCTTCTCAAAAACTATAGTCTATTGTAGGACATATTGAAGTATATCATCAAAAATATAATAAGAAGAAATCAACCACTTCATATTAACGTGCGATACCCAGTATGTGTCTGTTTCTTTTTCGGTGATAGGAGTTAGGAGACAGAGATTGACAGATAGGTAGAGTGACAGATAGTTTGATCGAAGCAGAATGAACTAACCTTATAAAACGTCTATTTTAGTCGCATTTTTGCATGTTTTTCCGTTTCAAATTTTAGCTGTTTTTTCGAACGCAAAAAACGGTTATTGCGGTCGCATATTTACGTGTTTTAGCGTTTCTAATTTCAGTTGTTTTTCCGAACGCGAAAACGTGTATTTTGAGCAATTTAGAAATGTCAAATCTCCATAAGAAACATAGAGTTTTTCGGTTTAATTTAAGGTTGTTTTTTAGAACGCGAAAAACGTTTATTGTGGTCGCATTTTTGCGTGTTTGAGCGTTTCAATTTTCAGTTGTTTTTTGGAACGTAGAAAACGTCTATTTTGGACACATTTTCGTAGTTTGACTCTGTTTCTACTTTTGGTATTCATTATCAGGTGGGTGGGGGAGAGGGTCAGGCAACTTTAATTTCTTCTCGACATAAGACTTGTTTAATTGAAACCAATCTGATTAATTCCTGCCCATTGCAAGTATGCGGCCAGTTATTTCTCCAAGACTGTCTGAATCCATATACTCCAGACAAAAGCATTATATTTTGACACCTCAATCATTATTCTTAGTCTTTCCGTTAAAAAAATCATAGTCTAAATACTGTAGCTCATTTATTGGCCAAGTAGTCGATATAGTTTCAGTTGCAAAGCATCATAGGGGGCCTACAGACGCTATTGACATAGTTAAATCTATTATCGCATTTTAATCTCGAGGAGTTTTAGGTCTGAGTGCGATAAGGAAAATTTTGATATTTTTGTAAACTATTTTCTTTAGAAATTTTCAAATAGATGTTTTTTTATTCAACCAAAGCTTCTTCACTATCAATGAAGCTGTAGCTCAGTTATTACCTACGTGGTCAGTTTGATTTCAGTTGCAGAGCATCATAGGAGACATAAGAACCCTATGGGTATAGTTTAATCTCTTATCGCATTTTAATCTAGAGGAGTTTCAAATGTGAGTGTGATAAAGAAAATTTTGATATTTGTGTAAACTATTTTCTTTAGGAATTTTCAAACAGATGTTTTTTATTCAACCAAATGCTTCTTTACTATCAATAAAGCTGTAGCTCAGTTTCATATGTTTGTGTGCGAAGTACACAGATTGATAATGAATCAATCCAATGAACCGAACATACCTTTCAAAAGTGATTTTAACAACAAGTATCAATAGAGAATCAAAAATGATATTAATATGAAGCAGATTCAAAATACTTCGAAATTCAGCGTTTGTTGAATATTGCTATCAGTCCGTTTCCACATCGCCCAGGAGGTAGGACTGCCAATGCATTACCCTTTTTTTATTGTAGAAGACTCCCCCAGTAGGCATAGCATAACCACCAATCATGAGAATATAGTCATCAAATAATACATTTTATTTTTAGCATATATATACAAAGTTATTATGAGGTATCCATCAAATTTTCTTTTATTGAATAATGTCCCCAAGGTAGTCTGAAGTGTCAAAATGTTTATGGCAGTCCTCCTTCATATCTCCATAGGGGTTCATCCATATAACCATTGTGGAAATCATAGATGGTAGTTTTCGCTAAATCCAATATAGCCTGCCCCACATATATAGGCTTGTTCAGGAAAATCTGTAGCTTGTTAAGCTCAACAGCCACCAAGTTTTCACTGAAGATGGTGTAATTTTTAAACGCTGGTTTTGAGATATAGGCTTCTGCACCATGACTTCCACTCCACTCAGTTAGAAGGTGGATGTTGACCCTCTTCCGGACGTTCTCCATAGTTTTACCAAAGACTGCGTTGTTCATCAATTTAAAAATTTTTTCAAAGTCATTTGTTGCCTTCTTGCGGAGCTCCGTATTGAGATCGATATATGACTTCAACCAGGGACTTTATTTGAATTTAAGAACACGGTGGATTTTCGTCAACACCAGTCTATTGTTCAAAGCCTGTTTCAGTGTCCTGTAGTGCATGATATATTTCTTTTTATTATGTAGAGTAGCCATCAATTTAGTTACATCTCGCACATTCTCAGGAGGCAACATCGTTTTTGAATTTATGTGTTGTGGGCAGAACGGTATATCTTTATGCTTATCATGTAAGTGTTTAGGATACTCCAAATCTACTTCCAACATGTATCCTCCATCGGCATCATCTGCCACAGTTGTGACATCAATATTTGTATCTGCCCATTCGATCCCGCCATAAGGAAGGTACTGTGACATATCCCATCCGTACTGATTGTTGACATCGAAGTACATCAGGAAAGTTGAGGGTTTGGATGGGTTATAGCTGTTGGGCATATATTTATTGTTTGCGTGAGCTCGGCGTTTGGAGCAAACTTGACTCAGACCTCCTCGAATACCTCGCTCGACAAATAGAAACATGTCGACATCAGTGAGAAGTTCAAACTCAATTCCGGTATACTTCATCATGGCATCCCACGTATAGCCCGGTAGTGTGAAATAGTGCGTAGGATCGAGTTTATGTGACTTGAGGATGCAGGTTCTGAACATTTCAAAGACTTCAGCTAACAGGAGAATATCAGTTTTCATGTATAAGTCCACATAATCACCGAGATTCTGGCAGTTGAATGTGGTCCATACATCCTGAGCTCGTCGATACAAACGTCGGGGGCAGGGTTTATTTCCCAGCTTGTTATAAAATTTATCTTGAGATGGTAGAGCTGTCTCATCGAATCGACTAAACGAATCAATATAATCATAAGGCATAACTCCTCTCTTCGTCAACAATTTGAACTGATCTTTAGCTACATCGGGAAACTGTGACTTCAAATTGGGAAAATCGGGAAGATATGATGCTAGTTTATCCAATGAACAAGCCATGAAACGAAACGAGTCAATAAACCTAAATTGAATTGGGGTATCATCAACACATTAGTGAAGGAAATATATTTCTCTTTGGTAATGGGGAGTAGATCAACCTTTCCAGCCATTCTTGTAGCAATGTCTCTAACGATGAAGTGTGCATCATATCCACTTAAATTATGAAAAACAACCGGAACAGTGTGAGTGTCCTTGTAGTTGATATTGCACCCTTCATGAGCAGCTCCCCGATAGTTATTTCCGGAAATCAGGTGGTTGTGATCTCGAACTTTCTTATACTCCGGAGTGAAAGGTTGCTCGCAAATATGGCAGTGTGAAGCAAGTTTGAATTGTGCTTCCTGCACCCAAGTCATATTGATATCATAAGGACACCAAAAAACTGTTACCATATCCTCAACCAATTGAGACATTTCATCAGCAAACCACGCCATACAGTCTTGCCCACGATGAGACTTATAAAATGAAAGTGTATCATCATATGAACATTTCACGTAGTATCCTATGGCAGCTGGAACGTGATGCTGAGGTTTCTTGGGATCTTCAACTGGTTTCAAGGCCGATTCCAAGTCAGCATAAACCATGAAAGGTGCCTTCTCCTTGTTTTGAAATTTTTAAACTTCAAAATATTTTTTCCCGGCTCTGGCATCCTTATTGCAGTTTCATTTAATTTTTGACAATCCTATGTATATTTATTCAGTTTTCCTTCAGAGCGAAAGTAGTGGAGGCAACGATCACAGAAGAATTTTTGACCATGTTCTATACTCAGCTGTTTGGAAAGGAGTCTTGACATACTTTAAATACATACAAAATGGTATTTAGTAGAAGCATCGGAATGGTCATAAGAATAACGGTCTTGTACCAAGAGAAGATTGACGTGTCTTAGTCAGATAAGATGGAAATGTTTGGAGTGATTTTTTAATCTGTTGTAGCATATATACGTTGATGGAAATGTCGTTTTGTTTTTCAAAGTTGGGGATCTGCCGCATTGTCATTGGCCATCGAATTCCTTTCAGCTTAAGAACCTCTGAATAGTGAGGGTATGATGAAGTTCTACAATTATTTATTTGCGCTGGATGTAAAGCAGAAGTAACGGCCCAGGCAAAGCATGCTTGATCATTATTTCTGACATTGACGCAAGCTTTTTTTTCCTTGATTTGAGGTGGCAACTCGATGTAAGAAGATCCAAGCTGGGGAGTAAACTTGTTGATGTTTACGCCCAGATTAACCACTTTCTTCAACGCCCACCCTGAATCTCGTTCCTGGAACTCTTCAAGATCTTTCATAATGGGAGCAATAATCTTCGAGTTGAACCACTCATCCAAGTCAGTTTCATGGTAAATTGGCGAGTTTGTAGTGGTAAAGTATTTATACTCCTTCACTATCTCGAATTCTCCACAGAAAACAGAGTTCGCCTTGACTGACGTTTCCTTCTTGCTAGCGTCATGAATGCGGCGTTTGAAGATTGCTCTAGAGTCAATCAGGAAAGAGCCGGGGTCCTTGTGTTTGAGGTTGGAAATAACACCAGTCCTGATTCGGCTATCAAAAGCTGAGTCGGAGTCATCCCATTTCACACGTTTCCATGCAGTTTCAGGTCGAGAAGAATGCCCTGTCCCTTTCTTCTGCTCGGACTTAAACTGATTCCTCATCGTCTTAATGTTTCGCAAACACGCTTCCAGATGCTGCTTCTCCCACACAGAAACGGCATAACGCATGGCATTTTTAACCCTTTTCACCCCTTTGGCACATTCCCTCAATCCTTCACGTATCTTCACCTCATCATTCGGGGTGATGAGGCCTAGTAAAGCGGCTATGTACTGAACATTGATATTACGATTACTGTAATTACAAAAAAGTCTAGTGTTAAACGTTCAACGTTCTGATTCAGACTAATGAAATTCTGTAAAGCTATGTCTCGTTCCACGGTGTGGGTGGACGGCCTTAGCAAAGTTTCGGATTTCTCCGAAACCACCCTCAGCCACCCACCGCTCTGCTCCATGTCGCCTGGAGGGCAAGGACGTCGTCACCCAGGGATTTCGGGTGGCAACTCCCGTGTCCCTGCCGACACCCGTTACGAAATCTGCCTTACTAGCTCTTATTGCATAATCAGGCTGTGCATATGTGTTCCCTTGGGAGGTATACTGAACCCGCCCCTGGAGAGATATGGGAATGCGAGCATCCCCAAATCCCTCCGAGAGCCTTCCACCACCCCCTAGTTCATCCACTAGGGCCTCAGCATCACCCGGTTCCCTTAGGGTATGCACATCTGTATCTTGTGGCCTCAGCTGTTGTGCGTGGGGCACACCCAATGACCTCGGAGCGCTCCGGCGCATTCCGAGGGGGCGTACCTCGCGAGCTTCGCCAGCATGGACTCCTCTGTAACCCTCCGACCTGCGAACAGATACATTTCTGATTAAATGAAAACGTTCAAAACGAGCTTCCAGAGGTGGAGTTGTGACAACTCCCGCGGTATCAATTTCTAAATCCAACTGAGCCGACGGGAAAGGCTGCCTCCCTCCGTCTAAGCTCGACTCTAAAGTACCTTGGTCCAGCACACTTCTCGGGGACAAGGTAGTTGACATCGTCAACTCACGGTTTTCCCCGGTAGTACGTACCTGGGGGACGTCTCCGTCGAGGTGTCGCGACGCTTCGGGGAATAGACGCCTGGCGTCTAAGTCACCCGACGGCGGAGGTGTCCGAGAAAGCCCAGCTCCGGCGAACACGGCTTGGGTATTCTCCTCCGCGAGCATATGAGATCTCAATCTCATATTCGTCATTGCTCTAAAGGACAAACAATTACGGCTGTAATGTATTGTCGGGCTACTTGCGTGTGCAAGTGTGTGGCAAAGGAGAAGTGCACTAAAATCGACCTCGCGTCGACCCAACTCAAGTGTGACGATGAGAAGGGTCACCCTATAGCTAACTAACCTAACACCTAACAAGACCTCGCCGGGAAATGGACGAGGGAGGAAGGATTCACGGTTTAGAAAAACTATCTTAATAAAATTTCCTAACTTCAAAATGTGTGTGAAGCACCAAAAAGGAAAATTGAACTTGAAAAATTTTTACTTCAAATATTACAACTGGATGTGACAAAAACCAAGACAGAGATTTGGGTAAAAGGATCACGGAGCCTAACCAGACTGTCTCAGGTGGAAAAGCCGAGAACAGCCGCAGGAAATAGGTATGGGAAGGACGCGAAACCCCTAGGTACCACAGGAAATGTGGCTCGCCAACGACAAAGTCGCAGCTAATGATGTCTTGACAGGCCGAGGAATTTAAGCTCGAACGATACAATCTTCGTGGAACTCTACGATCGAGCCGATTGTATCAGGTGAGATCTCGTTTTGGTGCCTGACCCCTTTTCATACGATGGGGATTTTTCGTCAACGTCGCGTACAGGTATTAAGTCGGGAAATAACTTTGATGAAGTTAAATCCCTAAGTGTCCGTTGCAAAAATCACTTTACACTGATTATTGCTCGAGAGTTAAACTACCTATCAACGTACTTTCGTAGCGCGAATAAAACACCTGTAAACCGTACAAGTGAGTCTAACCCCTTTTAAGATAGAAACAAAACGTTATGAATCTACTGTGAACTGAATTATTATTACCGAGAACCTGACTCTAACTGCTAGCCAAAACGATGAATTGCAGAGACAAAAGGCAAAGCCAAACAAACGTAAGTTATTTAACGGAAACACGAAATTGATTATTACACTGCAATTCGACAAGAAAGAGTGGCTGTCTGCTGCTTCGCTGCTTGCATATTTATGCAATCCTGACTGCTAAATCCGCGACACCCATTGGCCTAGAGGGCCAAAGTGGGCGTCGCCCTTGGCTGAACAAAACCCTAGCTCGCGAAAACGCGCGGGATTTGGGCAAATGACCGTTAAAGTCCCGTTACCTGCGTTTTCTAGGGAGTATTTGACAAAAGTCACTAAATACTCCCTAGATCTAGGGAGATATTGAAAGTCGGAATTTCAGATATCTCGATTCCTAGGGCGGTCCGATATTCGGAGAGCCCCGAGAAAAACCATAAACCAACGTGATTCTTGAACGCCGAAGAAATACACGTATTCCTTCGCCGAGGAATCTATACCCGTTTTCCGATTTGGCAAACCTGATGAGAAATCGAATTGAAATAAAATAATTTGTGAAAACAAATGGAGCCACGGAATCTTTCCACCCAACAAGAGACTAGCGTGTCGAAACCTTGCTCTAAGTGTTCTGTATACCGGGTGCTCGACTGTTTGGGGCCACAAATTAATAAAATTGAAAACTAGTCAGGAATTTCCGGTAAATCGGTAAAACTACGTACAGTGGAGTTCCACTGGGTGGAGATTGGGACTTTACATCATACAGGGTGAGACTAGACTAGTGACCTGAATATAATGCAAAAATCTAATATTATTCGACTGGCTTCTAGGTGAAAATTGAGAGTTATTAAGTGTAAAAATGGCTCACTAAAGGTGACCATACACAAAAAAAATCATCGTAGGAGCGCGGCGAGCCTGCCCTGCGACAGCTATGTCACCTAGAAGCCAGTCGAATAATATTAGATTTTTGCATTATATTCAGGTCACTAGTCTAGTCTCACCCTGTATGATGTAAAGTCCCAATCTCCACCCAGTGGAACTCCACTGTACGTAGTTTTAACGATTTACCGGAAATTCCTGACTAGTTTTCAATTTTATTAATTTGTGGCCCCAAACAGTCGAGCACCCGGTATACAGAACACTTAGAGCAAGGTTTCGACACGCTAGTCTCTTGTTGGGTGGAAAGATTCCGTGGCTCCATTTGTTTTCACAAATTATTTTATTTCAATTCGATTTCTCATCAGGTTGGCCAAATCGGAAAACGGGTATAGATTCCTCGGCGAAGGAATACGTGTATTTCTTCGGCGTTCAAGAATCACGTTGGTTTATGGTTTTTCTCGGGGCTCTCCGAATATCGGACCGCCCTAGGAATCGAGATATCTGAAATTCTGACTTTCAATAGCTCCCTAGATCTGGGGAGTATTTAGTGACTTTTGTCAAATACTCCCTAGAAAACGCAGGTAACGGGACTTTAACGGTCATTTGCCCAAATCCCGCGCGTTTTCGCGAGCTAGGGTTTTGTTCAGCCAAGGGCGACGCCCACTTTGGCCCTCTAGGCCAATGGGTGTCGCGGATTCCGCAGTCAGGATTGCATAAATATGCAAGCAGCGAAGCAGCAGATAGCCACTCTTTCTTGTCGAATTGCAGTGTAATAATCAATTTCGTGTTTCCGTTAAATAACTTACGTTTGTTTGGCTTTGCCTTTTGTCTCTGCAATTCATCGTTTTGGCTAGCAGTTAGAGTCAGGTTCTCGGTAATAATAATTCAGTTCACAGTAGATTCATAACGTTTTGTTTCTATCTTAAAGGGGGTTAGACTCACTTGTACGGTTTACAGGTGTTTTATTCGCGCTACGAAAGTACGTTGATAAGTAGTTTAACTCTCGAGCAATAATCAGTGTAAAGTGATCTTTTGCAACGGACACTTAGGGATTTAACTTCATCAAAGTTATTTCCCGACTTAATACCTGTACGCGACGTTGACGAAAAATCCCCATCGTATGAAAAGGGGTCAGGCACCAAAACGAGATCTCACCTGATACAATCGGCTCGATCGTAGAGTTCCACGAAGATTGTATCGCTCGAGCTTAAATTCCTCGGCCTGTCAAGACATCATTAGCTGCGACTTTGTCGTTGGCGAGCCACATTTCCTGTGGTACCTAGGGGTTTCGCGTCCTTCCCATACCTATTTCCTGCGGCTGCTCTCGGCTTTTCCACCTGAGACAGTCTGGTTAGGCTCCGCGATCCTTTTACCCAAATCTCTGTCTTGGTTTTTGTCACATCCAGTTGTAATTTTTGAAGTAAAAATTTTTCAAGTTTAATTTTCCTTTTTGGTGCTTCACACAAATTTTGAAGTTAGGAAATTTTATTTAGATAGTTTTTCTAAACCGTGAATCCTTCCTCCCTCGTCCATTTCCCGGCGAGGTCTTGTTAGGTGTTAGGTTAGTTAGCTATAGGGTGACCCTTCTCATCGTCACACTTGAGTTGGGTCGACGCGAGGTCGATTTTAGTGCACTTCTCCTTTGCCACACACTTGCACACGCAAGTAGCCCGACAATACATTACAGCCGTAATTGTTGTCCTTTAGAGCAATGACGAATATGAGATTGAGATCTCATATGCTCGCGGAGGAGAATACCCAAGCCGTGTTCGCCGGCGCTGGGCTTTCTCGGACACCTCCGCCGTCGGGTGACTTAGACGCCAGGCGTCTATTCCCCGAAGCGTCGCGACGCCTCGACGGAGACGTCCCCCAGGTACGTACTACCGGGGAAAATCGTGAGTTGACGATGTCAACTACCTTGTCCCCGAGAAGTGTGCTGGACCAAGGTACTTTAGAGTCGAGCTTAGACGGTGGGAGGCAGCCTTCCCCGTCGGCTCAGGTAGGGTTAGTAATCGATTCCGCGGGAGTTGTCACAACTCCACCTTTGGAAGCCCGTTTGGAGCAATTTAGAATAACGAGAAATGTTTCTGTTTGTAGGTCGGAGGGCTACTCAGGAGTCCATGCTGGCGAAGCTCGTGAGGTACGCCCCTTTGGAATGCGCCGAAGCGCTCCGAGGTCATTGGGTGTGCCTCACGCACCACAGCGGAGGCCACAGGATACAGATGTGCATACCCTAAGGGAACCGGGTGATGCTGAGGCCCTAGTGGAGGAACTAGGGGGTGGTGGAAGGCTCTCATTCCCATATCTCTCCAGGGGCGGGTTCAGCGTACCTCCCACGGGAACATCTATGCACATCCTGATTATGCAATAAGAGCTAGTAAGGCAGATTTCGTGACGGGTGTCGGCAGGGACACGGAAGTTGCCACCCGAAATCCCTGGGTGACGACGTCCTTGCCCTCCAGGCAACTAGGAGCAGAGCGGTGGGTGGCTGAAGATGGTTTCGGAGGAATCCGAAACTTTGCGGAAGCCGTCCATCCACACCGGTTAACGAGACATGGCGCCCAACGTGGGGCTGCTGAAGACAGACCGTCTTCAGGGATCTGCGGGTGTAGCCTTCCTCCTGCAAACAGAATTAGAGTTCGGGATCTCTCTCCTGAGAGACTCCCAGATAATGAAATGGTTATGGGTGAACCGGAAACCGTTTGGCGCCCATATGGCACGTTTACCCGGTTGCCAACCGGGAATCGGCATTATAGGGAATCTGAGGATGTCCCTCGAGTTGCTCGAAACGTCGCTTCCAACCCCGGTGATGTCCACAGGAGTGGATATTACCCAGTGCCCACAGTCCGGATTCAGGAGAATCCCAGAAGACCAGTGACGGGGGTCGACGACGTGCTCGTGCGACTCGCGGATTTGCTGGAGGATAGACGTCGGGGAACCCTAAACGGTGTTGATGGGGGTTTAATTAACAATAAACCACATCCCAGTTTCAGTGGGCTTCCTCACGAAGATCCAATACAATTTATTCAATCCTCTGAGGATTATTTAGGGGGCTTTGATCCAACCGTCTGGGTGAGCGTTGCAGCTCAGTGGCTCAAGGGAGCAGCCCAGCAGTGGTATGCTCCATATCGCAACTCACGCCTAAACTGGCAGTTTTTCACAAACCGGCTCCAGGAACGGTTCGATAACGATCTGTTGGTCTCGAGCTTAGAAGCGGAGTTCTTTGGCACTGACCAGCCGAAGGGAGAGTCAATAACTTCCTTCATCCTGAGCAAGTGGAGTCTTTCACAAAGGCTCTACCCAGAGATGGACGAAGGAAGGGTTGTGCGATTAATATTGAACCGGATCAGACCGGACATTAAAGTCCATTTGCAATTGCATAGATTTGCAACTATTGAAGAGCTGACACAAAAAGCTGTTGCTGTCGAGACGCTACTTCGTAGCACCAGCCAAAGTGTACAGTCAGGGCCGAAACTTGTTTCGAACACCAACCGTCCTCATCAGGCCGACGATGTGCCACCTAAACGTCCTCAGGGACAGCTACAGGACAACAGGGGTTCGAACCATGTTAGGTCCAGTAACTTTAATAACAATGGCACTAAATTCCAGAATTACGATCAATCGAGGCGTTCTGGAGGAAACAACGCTCCTTCGAGCGGATGCTTCACTTGCGGGGGAGCTCATTGGAACAAAGATTGCCCTCAGCAAAATGACAACAAGAACGGTCCCAAACGTCAGAGTGCGGGAACAAAACCGTCAGATCAGGCCAGTAAGGCACATACGGTCAATACCGTACAGGCGAGTAAAATCTCGCGTCGTAAGACGTCACTTAAGGACGCAGACAAAATTGCAGTTTGCAAAGAAGTTTCAAAAAACTCCAACAGGAGCCATCAGGGGGCTCCATCGGAGTAGGTACTCCTTCAACACCGTTTTGCGGTTCTGTGACAGTGTTGGACTGTCATAGAAATTATGCGGCATGTATTCCCAACAAGGAGGAGGAGAAGGAGTTCCAGGATGTTGAAGCTGGAGTCGTTTCAGCCGAAACGCCACCGTCATCAGGCAAACTACATTGGGCAGACCGGTCAGATTGTGAATCCGTTTGTTTCAGTGTGGTAGATGAGCGTGTGGATCGCGCCACTGGTGGTAGGCGGAAAAAAGTTCACTCGTCGGCAGACGTTAAACGTAGAGGGTTGAAAGTCATTTCAAAAAAATCAGGTTCTAGTTTTGGAACGAATGAAAGGGGTTATGAATCATCTTCAGGTTCATGGAGTTGTGAGATCATCGAGGTACCCCAGGTCGTTGTTGGTGGGTCGTTCCATCCGCCACAACACAAGGTTTCGGAGTTAGTGATCGGTATACAGAAGAACCAGGAGGGGCCTGTTGTCAAAGAGAGTGCTAGGGCACTGCAAACTGGGCACAGGTCCGGTATAGGCACAAGTCGTGATGAAAAGGTGTATCCAAGGGAAGATTGCGAATCAAGGTTTCGGAACGAAAAAGTCGTCGAGAGTGACGTGCTCTTTTCGGTTCCACTTCGGGGTAGTGAAGACACCGAGGGTGGTGGTCTGTCACTCACTCCCACACAGGACGCAGGTTTCGAGGTCGATGCATGCCAAGTCTCAAGGACGGTATCGAGGGGCAGAGCAGATGGGATCGCAGGTGCGAATCGCCATTCCCCGTTGGTAGATACCAGAGGCGTGGTAGGCATGTCATCTGAGAGAGTTACACGTCTTAGTCGGGGCGGAGGCGAGGTTCCTGAGGGATGCAATCGCCAAGTCCCATCGTTGGCTGCAGTTGGTGCTGCAGTACTTGATGTCAATCGCAAGTCGGAACTTCTGAGTTTCATTGAGACCGACCCGCTTAGGAAGAAGTCGGAGGTGGATCTGCTGGATCCATTGTGTCTATATCGTCGCTGTGATACTAGCTTAGCGAACAACAATGTTGAGGGACGATTGCATCAGTTGCCGCGAATCGAGACTGAACTGATGGGTCGTCGAGTTAGGGTTTTGGTGGACAGCGGAAGTTCGCTAAATCTCCTGAAACGTAGTTTGTTGCCTGTCACCTGGAGGGTGGATAGGAAGCAAGTGACACCGTTGCAGCTTGCATGCGCCGGTCGTGGCATCACCAGTCTAGGGGAGACAATAGTCGAACTGTTAATAGATGGTGTTGTTCACGAAGTTGTCGTGCAAGTGGTGGATGATCTTGTCGAGGATCTTCTGCTCGGGTGTCCCTGGCTGGCATCAAACGAGGCTATGGTCGACTTTGCACGTCGTACCATGTACGTTGGAAAGGGGCCTAGGCAAACGATTTTCTGGGCGGAGGAGGTCTATCTTCCACCAGAAAAGTTCCCTGAACCACAGGTAGCGGACGAACAGCTACCGGCGTTCTCGAGAAAGAAGAATGTCTCTCAGCTCCGAGGATTCTTGGGCACCGTTGGTTGGCTACGGGAGTTCATCCCGAACTTAGCCGAGTTGGAGGCTCCGATAAGTGACATGCTCAAATCGAAGAAAGGTCGAGACCTTAAGTGGAACTCTCAAGCATTGGAGGCGTTTGAGAGGATCAAGGAAGTCGTGGGCCGTCCTATGGTCTTGGCCAGGCCGGACATGACTCTCCCGTTTTTCCTGCAGACCGATGCATCTGGGGTAGGCATCGCTGCAGTCCTTTATCAAGTTGATTGTCATGGCGACAGAAGGATCGTTTCACATGCTAGTGCCAAGCTCAAGGGCGCGGAACTAAACTATCATGTGAACGAGACTTAATGTTTAGCCATTGTTTGGGGTATCAAGCGATACCGTCATTATCTCGAAGACCGTCCATTCACTCTTCGAACGGACAGCAAAGCGTTGACTTGGTTATCCAAGTTCAAGGACGCAAAAGCGAAGTTAACTCGTTGGGCCTTACTT
The DNA here is from genome assembly GCA_958502065.1 of Chrysolina americana. NCBI lineage: Eukaryota > Metazoa > Arthropoda > Insecta > Coleoptera > Chrysomelidae > Chrysolina > Chrysolina americana. Next base: position 39,750,019 of record OY293416.1, read on the forward strand.
CTACAGGAGTATTCGTTCACTGTGGAGCACGTCGCAGGTCGAGACAATCAGCTAGCTGATTTCTTGTCCCGTAATCCCTCGGGGTCTCACAGTGAAGACTTGGATGCTGATGTAGAGCGTATGGGGTTGCCACCTATGAAGGTGCAATTGTCTGAACACCAAGGTGTGGTGAGCGTCGTAGAGACGCCGGCTGAAGTGGTCGTGCGGCGGCAGGCCATAGATAGGGAGACGCAAAGGTTGAGGGCGCGTATCAGAACGATACAGGAGTTAGGTCCTAGGTCCAGGGACGATCTTCGTTTTATCAACAAGTTTTCAGATGTCCAAGGGGTTGTATATGTTTCTTCTGCTGGTAAACGGCTATTGTATGTGCCCGAGGCGCTCCGTGAGGACGTGTCGGCTTATTACCATGAACACCCGACCGCTGGTCATCCTGGTCAAGAGGAAACCTTACGTGCCTTGAAACGGCACTATTGGTGGCCGACCATGGAGGACTACGTCCGGGCCTACGTGAGAGGTTGCCTAGTCTGCCAGTGCGTTAAAGCCGTACGGCATCAGGAAGCGGCACCGCAACGGCCTAGTGTGCCGAAGCGACCGTGGCAGATGCTGGCTGTTGACGTCCTGGGGCCCTATGCAGCGTCAAGGAGGGGAAACAGGTTCGTGGTAATTGCCGTCGATATGTTTTCAAAGTGGGTTGAAGCCAAGGCCACTAAGACATGCACGTCGGATGTAATTTCTCGTTTTCTAGACGAAGAAATCTTATCTCGTTGGGGTTGTCCAGAAGTCGTCATTTCTGACAACGGCCCGCAGTTTCAGAGCAATCATCTGCTAAAATACTACGATGCGAAGAACATCGAGGTCAAATTTTCACCTGTTTTTCATCAACAGGCGAACCCTGTCGAGCGAAGGGTCCAGGAACTGAAGAAGTGCCTAAGAGCAAGGATGCTGGAAACCACTTCGGAAAGGTTTTGGGAAGAAGGTCTGGCTGCAAGTCTCTATTGCTTACGGAACCGTAAGAATAGAGCAACAGGGGAGACTCCAGCGGAGTTATTGTTAGGATATACACCTGGTCGTCCAGGAGATTGGAGGCTACCTATGTACCGAGATCCGGTACATAATAGCCCCGAAGATCGGCAAGAACGTCTTGCAAAAGCAGCCAGACGTCAGGCAGTTTATCAGAGGAATTTATTCCCTGATAAAGATCTACCGTCGCCACGGACCTACGGGGTCGGCGACCGCGTTTTAGTTAGGAATTTCGTCAAAGGGAATTTCGGAGGTACACTGTCAGGACCGCATCCGATCACGAGGGTGATGGGGCGAGACAGTTATCTCGTAGATAGGAACGGCACCGAGAGGCTGGTGCACGTAGACGATATCCGTTCTTGGGTAAGCAGGACTTTGCCGGCTGGCGTCCGTCACGACGATGGTGGCCCAGGTCCAGATCAGCCAGAGTCCAACGACGCTGACCAAGAAGTGACAGGGGAAGTCACACCTAGGCCGACGACTGGGGGCGGTCCGAAGCCACCTTCGTTAATCCGGGTACGAGCTGACGCACCCAACTCAACGAATCCACGGGAAGTAACGGTCAGCTTCGATCCAAAGGACAAAGCGGTCCGGCGGACAGTGAAAAGGTTGAGGAAGAATCCACAAGGACGGAAACGCGACTCAGACTGCGCGGAGAAGAGAGGAGTATCCCGTAGGAGTCCGTTGCCGGTGGTGAACTCTGGCCTTTTGGAGATCAGAGATTCTGAACTCCCCGTCGCAAACTCATCAGTAGGGGGGCGTGCTACTACTGAAGTAGACGCTCTTACCCGTCAAGCGGTCGTTCCAGACCGAGGTCCAGCGTACGATTCAGATTCGGAAGTGGAAGCTGCTATCCGAGAGTTAGCACTTCCAGTAGGGGGGTCTCCATTATCATTGATGGTCGACCCGGGAGAGAATGTGAGACAGGAAGGCTCAGTAAGGACTGAGATTCCTAGTAAGAGTACAGGACGGCGAAGGAGATGCCGAGCTGTGGCGCTGGACTCCGACAGAGCTCCGATCCAGCGGCCACCGACAGACTCCGCCCGTCAGTATGTTTCGGTGACCGGGTCTGACGAAGATCCCGTACCAGCCCAGAGCTACAGCGAAGCTCCTAGAGTTAGTAAAGACCGTACTGAGAACGATTCCGACATGGAGGATGACGCTCCAGTAACTTTGGTGGTTCCAGCCTTGGTTCATCAGAGTGCGGAAGGTGACTATTAGGGAGTTAACGTAAATTTAGCTTTTGTCGGTTGTTTCGTTTGGAAATAACTTCGACCAAGTTAAACTCTTTAGTAGGGGGGTGTCGCAGGGCAGGCTCGCCGCGCTCCTACGATGATTTTTTTTGTATATGGTCACCTTTAGTGAGCCATTTTTGCACATAATAACTCTCAATTTTCACCTAGAAGCCAGTCGAATAATATTAGAATTTTGCATTATATTCAGGTCACTAGTCTAGTCTCACCCTGTATGATGTAAAGTCCCAATCTCCACCCAGTGGAACTCCACTGTACGTAGTTTTACCGATTTACCGGAAATTCCTGACTAGTTTTCAATTTTATTAATTTGTGGCCCCAAACAGTCGAGCACCCGGTATACAGAACACTTAGAGCAAGGTTTCGACACGCTAGTCTCTTGTTGGGTGGAAAGATTCCGTGGCTCCATTTGTTTTCACAAATTATTTTATTTCAATTCGATTTCTCATCAGGTTGGCCAAATCGGAAAACGGGTATAGATTCCTCGGCGAAGGAATACGTGTATTTCTTCGGCGTTCAAGAATCACGTTGGTTTATGGTTTTTCTCGGGGCTCTCCGAATATCGGACCGCCCTAGGAATCGAGATATCTGAAATTCTGACTTTCAATATCTCCCTAGATCTGGGGAGTATTTAGTGACTTTTGTCAAATACTCCCTAGAAAACGCAGGTAACGGGACTTTAACGGTCATTTGCCCAAATCCCGCGCGTTTTCGCGAGCTAGGGTTTTGTTCAGCCAAGGGCGACGCCCACTTTGGCCCTCTAGGCCAATGGGTGTCGCGGATTCAGCAGTAAGGATTGCATAAATATGCAAGCAGCGGAGCAGCAGATAGCCACTCTTTCTTGTCGAATTGCAGTGTAATAATCAATTTTGTGTTTCCGTTAAATAACTTACGTTTGTTTGGCTTTGCCTTTTGTCTCTGCAATTCATCGTTTTGGCTAGCAGTTAGAGTCAGGTTCTCGGTAATAATAATTCAGTTCACAGTAGATTCATAACGTTTTGTTTCTATCTTAAAAGGGGTTAGACTCACTTGTACGGATTACAGGTGTTTTATTCGCGCTACGAAAGTACGTTGATAGGTAGTTTAACTCTCGAGCAATAATCAGTGTAAAGTGATCTTTTGCAACGGACACTTAGGGATTTAACTTCATCAAAGTTATTTCCCGACTTAATACCTGTACGCGACGTTGACGAAAAATCCCCATCGTATGAAAAGGGGTCAGGCACCAAAACGAGATCTCACCTGATACAATCGGCTCGATCGTAGAGTTCCACGAAGATTGTATCGTTCGAGCTTAAATTCCTCGGCCTGTCAAGACATCATTAGCTGCGACTTTGTCGTTGGCGAGCCACATTTCCTGTGGTACCTAGGGGTTTCGCGTCCTTCCCATACCTATTTCCTGCGGCTGTTCTCGGCTTTTCCACCTGAGACAGTCTGGTTAGGCTCCGTGATCCTTTACCCAAATTTCTGTCTTGGTTTTTGTCACATCCAGTTGTAATTTTTAAAGTAAAATTTTTCAAGTTTAATTTTCCTTTTTGGTGCTTCACACAATTTTTGAAGTTAGGAAATTTTATTTAGATAGTTTTTCTAAACCGTGAATCCTTCCTCCCTCGTCCATTTCCCGGCGAGGTCTTGTTAGGTGTTAGGTTAGTTAGCTATAGGGTGACCCTTCTCATCGTCACACTTGAGTTGGGTCGACGCGAGGTCGATTTTAGTGCACTTCTCCTTTGCCACACACTTGCACACGCAAGTAGCCCGACAATACATTACAGCCGTAATTGTTGTCCTTTAGAGCAATGACGAATATGAGATTGAGATCTCATATGCTCGCGGAGGAGAATACCCAAGCCGTGTTCGCCGGCGCTGGGCTTTCTCGGACACCTCCACCGTCGGGTGACTTAGACGCCAGGCGTCTATTCCTCGAAGCGTCGCGACGCCTCGACGGAGACGTCCCCCAGGTACGTACTACCGGGGAAAATCGTGAGTTGACGATGTCAACTACCTTGTCCCCGAGAAGTGTGCTGGACCAAGGTACTTTAGAGTCGAGCTTAGACGGAGGGAGGCAGCCTTCCCCGTCGGCTCAGGTAGGGTTAGTAATCGATTCCGCAGGAGTTGTCACAACTCCACCTTTGGAAGCCCGTTTAGAGCAATTTAGAATAACGAGAAATGTTTCTGTTTGTAGGTCGGAGGGCTACTCAGGAGTCCATGCTGGCGAAGCTCGTGAGGTACGCCCCCTCGGAATGCACCGAAGCGCTCCGAGGTCATTGGGTGTGCCTCACGCACAACAGCCAAGGCCAGAAGTAGATGTGCATACCCTAAGGGAACCGGGTGATGCTGAGGCCCTAGTGGAAGAACTAGGGGGTGGTGGAAGGCTCTCGGAGGGAGTTGGGAATGCTCGCATTCCCATATCTCTCCAGGGGCGGGTTCAGCGTACCTCCCAAGGGATACCAAATGCACGGCCTGAACAAGCAGTAAGAGCTAGAAAGGCAGATCTTGAATCAGGTGTCGGCTGGGACACGGAAGTTGCCACCCGAAATCCCTGGGTGACGACGTCCTTGCCCTCCAGGCAACTAGGAGCAGAGCGGTGGGTGGCTGAAGATGGGTTCGGAGGAATCCGAAACTTTGCGGAAGCCGTCCATCCACACCTTTTTACGAGACAAGCTAAGCATAATGTAAACTTAAGTCGGACGGAAGACTGAACGCTAAATAAAAGGGTGGGGGGTGTTGGTCTATTCCATAAAAAATCTAGTGAGCGAAAAACTGATTGGCTTCAAAGCCCCCAGTTTTCAAATGATGTGTGCTTCAGTTCTCATAAGAATATATATAAAAGTGATGCATTTAGCAAATATCGTGGGATTTGCATCATTTCTAGGCTTCAATTTCCATAAGAATGCATGTAAAGTGTTGCATATTATTTGACACATTTATGAAATGAAAAAAATCGAATTTCCCAGGATTTATGTTCAATCAAATTTCAAGGAATTCCGTTAAACATTATTTTCAAAGATATTCTAAAATAATAATAAAAAGTTTCATTCATTATTTAACGCACTGAGCAGTCGCATTGCCCGCAAGCATTGATATGACTGATTCCATGTTGCAGTATGTTCAATTGAACTTGATAAAAGCTTGTATTGAATAAACATTCATTAAAAACAATTATTGTGGAGTATGCCTTCCAGCAAGTTTTATTTTTAATGAGACAGCCAATAAGTATGGAATAACAACGAAGCTGTGTGTCGGAATGAAATTTTACTCGAATGGGGTTACAATTACACCGCATTTCTGGATTGAGCATAATCAAATAGTATATGATCCTACTGATGTAATAGTGAAAAATTATTTTCCCCATCAAAATATATCAACATTGAAGAAAGGAATGTTTATGCGTAATACTGATGAAGATACCAAAATGATTATTATTTATCATGATTTCAAAAAAACCAAGTCCACAGCAGAGTACTCTGATGGAGCTCCAAAAGGTCTATTGGAAATACGAAAAAATATTCATGATGTTGTATATGAAATTATAAACAGAAAAAATGTAAGCTCTCTGAAATAAATTATTTTTAAAATAATAATTTGTGTGTGTGTAAGTTCCCTCGACTGATGACATAATATATTGAAACCTCATTATGATATATTTATTTATGCCTCTTGTGCTTGCCTGGTTTCCATACAGCTGAAAATACACCACCAAAAATCGGTAAGTTGCCTCGGCAAATAATAATAATAATAGACGTCCTCTACTCGCACATATTATATCTTTGAGTATAGTCTATGAGTGTTTATGATTAATGTGTAGGCGAAAAGAATCAAATCAGTTGATCCCAGGAGAACACTAAAATCCGAATCAAGCCAACTGAAGTAAGAAAAAGTGATACCAACTTAAAAGTGATATAATAGTCTTTAAATAATATTATGAGGGTTGGACGGAAGACTGAACGGTAAATCAAAGGAGATGTTCTTATCCTATTGTCGCAGGGCAAGCTCACCGCGCTCCTACGATGATTTTTTTTGTGTATGGTCACCTTTAGTGAGCCATTTTTACACTTGATAACTCTCAATTTTCACCTAGAAGCCAGTCGAATAATATTAGATTTTTGCATTATATTCAGGTCCCTAGTCTAGACTCACCCTGTATGATGTAAAGTCCCAATCTCCACCCAGTGGAACTCCACGGTACGTAGTTTTCCCGATTTACCGGAAATTCCTGAATAGTTTTCAATTTTATTAATTTGTGGCCCCAAACAGTCGAGCACCCGGTATACAGAACACTTAGAGCAAGGTTTCGACACGCTAGTCTCTTGTTGGGTGGAAAGTTTCCGTGGCTCCATTTGTTTTCACAAATTATTTTATTTCAATTCGATTTCCCATCAGGTAGGCCAAATCGGAAAACGGGTATAGATTCCTCGGCGAAGGAATACGTGCATTTCTTCGGCGTTCGAGAATCACGTTGGTTTATGGTTTTTCTCGGGGCTCTCCGAATATCGGACCGTCCTAGGAATCGTGATATCGGAAATTCTGACTTTCCATATCTCCCTAGATCTAGTGAGTATTTAGTGACTTTTGTCAAATACTCCCTAGAAAACGCAGATAACGGGACTTTAACGGTCATTTGCCCAAATCCCGCGCGTTTTCGCGAGCTGTCATGAAAACCCAATATATGATTAAAATTTTTAACGATGAGATTCAGAACGAATCCAATTCAGCATTCGCCAAGAAATTTCCGTCGAGAAATGAGCTCCAGAATTTCTCGACCGAGTTTTGTTCGCCGTTCTCGAGCGCGATTGGCTGAAGCCAGGCCACGCCCTCCGAACCGTGAATATAAATATAGAGCGCTTTGCGCGACTCGACACAGTGTTCCGGCTCACCACGTTTAGTAAAAAGCGAAGAACGTTTATACTCAGCTGAGTGAATATTACAAAGTATTGTGAAAATTAGTATTTTTGAGAATTTCAAAGTATTGAAATCCAATAGTACGAGAGTTCCAGAAAGTTCCTGAGAATAATTGGCGAAAGAGAATAGTACGAATTTGGCGAAACTGTGTTCCAGAAAAGTCCTTCGACGAAGGTGAAATCGAAAGTTCGAGAAAGAGAATTTTACAAGGCTGAATATTGGAAATATTGGGTTTTCAAAGAAGAGAGAAGATTCCAGAAGGTGTGCAGGCTCAAGAAAGAAGATCTTCGGCCAACATTTTTCTGCTAGGCCAACTTGTGTTTCTTGGAGGGATATCAAGAAAACAAACATCCCTCCAAAAAGAATTCGTTGATCGCATGATTGCTGTGGACACTTTAGTTCTTTTCAGAACTGAATAAGAAGTGTTAAATTTTGGGACTCGATGCGAGCCCACTATAAAAGAATTCGTATTCTTGAATATTTTATATTTACTAATCCATTTTTTTCTTTCAGCCTAGCCTGGCCTCCACCGCCGGTGGAAGCAGCGGCTCCGTATTGCCTGGATTGGATTGCGTGGTCCCGGAATCCATGCCAGGTGATGCCTACCGGATCACTGGGGTGAGTCTTCCGTAATAAGACGAGCCATTGCACTAAGGTGAGACGGGGCGGTAAAGCGCAACTTCTCTCCCTGGAGAGACACGGGTAAACTCCCTGGATAGGCGCGTTAAAACACTTAGTTTTATTTTGTAGATTCTGTTTAGCTATCGACTAATCATAATCTCTCTTTCAGCTACTCTGGTAAGTTAAATTAGGGACTTAGGGCTCTTGCTAGGAGTAGGCTAGTTGTAAAAATCATTGGTTGGCATTTTCCCTATCATTTGCAGAATTTTCTCTTTGTAATTTTTTTTGTGAAAATGGAGAGATTCTGGGCGGCGAGAATGAGGTCGAACCCGGAGCTGGCCGAGGCACCTCAAATTAACAATTCTATTTTTTTTAATAATTCAACCAACTCCCATTCTCGACAGAGCTAGGGTTTTGTTCAGCCAAGGGCGACGCCCACTTTGGCCCTCTAGGCCAATGGGTGTCGCGGATTCAGCAGCCAGGATTGCATAAATATGCAAGCAGCGGAGCAGCCTACAGCCACTCTTTCTTGTCGAATTGCAGTGTAATAATCAATTTCGTGTTTCCGTTAAATAACTAACGTTTGTTTGGCTTTGCCTTTTGTCGCTGCAATTCATCGTTTTGGCTAGCAGTTAGAGTCAGGTTCTCGGTAATAATAATTCAGTTCACAGTAGATTCATAACGTTTTGTTTCTATCTTAAAAGGGGTTAGACTCACTTGTACGGTTTACAAGTGTTTTATTCGCGCTACGAAAGTACGTTGATAGGTAGTTTAACTCTCGTGCAATAATCAAGTGTAAAGTGATCTTTTGCAACGGACACTTAGGGATTTAACTTCATCAAAGTTATTTCCCGACTTAATACCTGTACGCGACGTTGACGAAAAATCCCCATCGTATGAAAAGGGGTCAGGCACCAAAACGAGATCTCACCTGATACAATCGGCTCGATCGTAGAGTTCCACGAAGATTGTACCGTTCGAGCTTAAATTCCTCGGCCTGTCAAGACATCATTAGCTGCGACTTTGTCGTTGGCGAGCCACATTTCCTGTGGTACCTAGGGGTTTCGCGTCCTTCCCATACCTATTTCCTGCGGCTGTTCTCGGCTTTTCCACCTGAGACAGTCTGGTTAGGCTCCGTGATCCTTTTACCCAAATCTCTGTCTTGGTTTTTTTGTCACGATCATTTGTAAATTTTTTAAGTAAAATTTTTCAAGTTTCAATTTTTCCTTTTTGGTGCTTCACACAAATTTTGAAGTTAGGAAATTTTATTTAGATAGTTTTTCTAAACCGTGAATCCTTCCACCCTCGTCCATTTCCCGGCGAGGTCTTGTTAGGTGTTAGGATAGTTAGCTATAGGGTGACCCTTCTCATCGTCACACTTGAGTTGGGTTGACGCGAGGTCGATTTTAGTGCACTTCTCCTTTGCCACACACTTGCACACGCAAGTAGCCCGACAATATATTACAGCCGTAATTATTGTCCTTAGAGCAATGACGAATATGAGATTGAGATCTCATATGCTCGCGGAGGAGAATACCCAAGCCGTGTTCGCCGGCGCTGGGCTTTCTCGAACACCTCCGCCGTCGGATGACTTAAACGCTAGGCGTCTATTCTCCGAAGCGTCGCGACGTCTCGACGGAGACGTCCCCCAGGTACGTACTACCGGGGAATACCGTGAGTTGACGATGTCGACTACCCTGTCCCCGAGAAGTGAGCTAGACCAAGGTACTTTAGAGTCGAGCTCAGACGGAGGGAGGCAGCCTTCCCCGTCGGCTCAGATAGATTTAGTGATCGATTCCGCGGGAGTTGTCACAACTCCACCTTTGGAAGCCCGTTTTGAGCAATTTCGATTAACGAGAAATGTTTCTGTTTGTAGGTCGGAGGGTTACCAAGGAGTCCGTGCTGGCGAAGCTCGCGAAGTATGCCCCCTCGGAATGCGCCGAAGCGCTCCGAGGTAATTGGGTGTGCCTCACGCACAACAGCCAAGGCCAGAAGTAGATGTGCATACCCTAAGGGAACCGGGTGATGCTGAGGCCCTAGTGGAAGAACTAGGGGGTGGTGGAAGGCTCTCGGAGGGAGTTGGGAATGCTCGCATTCCCATATCTCTCCAGGGGCGGGTTCAGTGTACCTCCCAAGGGAATCCCTATGCACAGCCTGAACAAGCAGTAAGAGCTAGAAAGGCAGATTTCGAATCAGGTGTCGGCAGGGACACGGAAGTTGCCACCCGAAATCCCTGGGTGACGACGTCCTTGCCCTCCAGGCAACTCGGAGCAGAGCGGTGGGTGGCTGAGGATGGTTTCGGAGAAATCCGAAATTTTTCTAAAGCCGTCCATCCACACCGGATTACGAGACACTATGAAGAAAAATCCTCATCACTCAGTTCATTCCCAGCAATTACTAAAGATGGACGCAATACGATTATTTTTTGGTCATCAATCTGTTAAGAAAATTAGGCAGTTGAATAGCAAAAATGATCTGATTCAACAGTGGTATTATGATAGAAAAATCTCATGTTACATTATTTACTTCAACGATAAACCAACAGCATTTGCGTTACTATCAACCATAAATTTTGACCCTTTGAAGAAACATTCTAAGTCGAAAACCCTCAATTATATTCATACGTTGGAGGAGTACCGTAGAAAAGGATATGCAGCTAAATTCATCAATCACATTAAGAATCACGAAGAATTTACAGTGTTTTGCAGTAATAAGGAATCTGAACTGTTATTTGAAAAATGTGGTTGTACTTATTGGGATGAAATAATATGTCCAATGTTTAGATATCCATAATAAAAGATATAAAAATTTTTGAGTTTTTTTTTTCGATAATATTACACAATTTTAATATCAATGCAGTATATGTTAGTTGAGCTTTGGTAGGGTGTAGTTACGCATATATAGACTTGTTGGAGTGTAGCGAATTCAGTTGCATTCAATATGTCGTATAACACAACATTCAATTTATGCGCTGTGAACAACCCAATTCTTAAATGAAATGGAATCTCAGAGCAGCAAATAATGATCGACTCTGACACATATGGATATGTTATTGGCAATACCCCTGTACAATATGAAAACGATGAACTTATTATTGAAAGTAAACATTTTACTCTTACGAAAGGACTACTTCAACTATTATTGAAATGTGGTCCTCAATATTATACGGCCAAAGACCTGTGTGTTTACGAAAACATTTTGATACTAACGAGTGCCTACAAACAGAGATATAAATCCTATGAATCAGTGAACGCCAACCGCTCATGGAAATAGCGAAACATTATTGTTTCCTCCCAAAAAGAAGAAACACTCATAGCAAGCTCCCAGTTATGTTGATAATATAGATCAACGAAATGGTAACGTAGAACAACAAAATAGTTTATAAGCAAGCGGTTTCAGAAAAGAAAATGAACAAATTACGAATCATAGATTATGTAGAGGTCCTCTTGTAGACAATAGGTATTTAATATCATTCAAAAATATGTTTTATTCCATTCCAAGTTCACCGCATTAGCCAAGAAACTAGCGGTCATTCAACTTGAGGATGGAGAACACATCAACTCTCTCCCCCTTTTAAAATTATTGATATAAATTATTACTTTTCAAAAAGAAAGCTTGAAACCATCAACCTCACAAGATTTGAAGTTGTATATAGTACAAAAAAACAATAATGCCCACAGTATAAAATTATGAGACTCGCGGATATTGTATTGGTAATATACTTTATATTCCTTCTAACGTCCCTAACAACGCGTGCTATACATAAACGAAATTGCGATAAAATTGGTTGCGTTAACTATGAAGCGACCTCCTCAACACCCCAATCTGAATCCTATAAAGGATGTGATCCTCTCAACACCCTGCATTGAATCCTTTCGAAAAATTGTAAGGTAATAACATTTTTTCAAATTTTTAGATGAAACAAATGGGCTGATGTCCTAAAACATCTCAACATTTTTTTCAGTAAGAATGGTCACTTAAACATGTCGAATCTGATGTAAAAGAGATGACATCCTCAACACCGCGATTTAAATCCAATTGAAAAATTATAAAGCAAAATCAATTTTTTTAAATTTCAGCTGAAATAAATGGGGTGACATCCTAAAACATCCTAAACTGAATCTTGAATTTTTCAGTATAAATGGCGACCTAAACATGCCGAATCTGATATAAAACAGGTGACCTCCTCAACACCCTGATTCATATCCTATTGAAAAAAATTATAAGGCAATAACATATTTTTCTATATTTTCAACCGAAATAAATGTGGTAACGTCCTAAACTTCTCAAACTGAATCTTGAATTTTTTCATTAAAAATGACGACTTAAACATGTCGAATCTGATGTAAAAGAGATGACCTCCTCAACACCCTCATTTCAATCCTATTGAAAAAATTATAAGGCAATAACAAATTTTCTAAATTTTCAGTTGAATAAATGGGGTAACATCCTAAACATCTCAAACTGAATCTTGAATTTTTCACTAGAAATGTCCACTTAAACATTTCGAATCTGATATAAAAATTATGGATCAACGCTGCATGTCAATATAATTATTTGAAACTCATAAGGGAATGCTATATCAAATCGCTGGTTAATATTCCGTACAATTAGTTGTCACTAGTTTTACGAATGAAATATATCAATAAAAATTCTAACCAAGATGAGAAAAAATTATGTGTAGAAACATATGTGGATCATATCTACGAATATAAATGCTTCGGCGAATTAAATATGTCAATAAAAAATGGTCTGAATTGAACAAACAAAAAAATATTGTATGGAAACATTGCGTGAAAATGTATTGAAACACGAGTTTATCTAAATGAATAATAAACATTTTCCAAACGGTGAAAAAATGTTGTATAGAAACATTAGTGAATCATATTTATGAATATAACCTGAACAAAAAAAATATTGTATGTAAGAACGAACTCTTTACCTACTAACGAAGAAAAATATTGTATGTAATCACGAGTTTATATGAATAAAATAAATTAGTAAAAATTCTCCAAACGGTGAAAAAAATGTTGTATAGAAACATTAGCGAATCATATTTATGGATATAAGTTAAACAAAAAATATTGTATGTATAAATGAACTCTTTGCTTACTAACGAAGAAAAATGTTGTATGGAAACATGAGTTTATTCTCATGAAATATGGATATAAACACGAGTTTACCCGAATGAAATATATCGAAGATAGGTAAAAATGCAAACAACTAGAAAAAATACAGTTCTTTGATAGACTCCAGGCAACAATTTCCCCTAAACGAAAACCACTGTTTATACCTGACTTTTTAATGGTGACAACCCCAGTTTCAAAGAGGAATTACAGACACCAAAAGTCGGTACTCTCCCCTCGTAAGGGTACCTGGCGTGCTTTGTTGTGGGAAAAGTCGACCGTCTTTTCATCAATAGTTGTGTTGTTGAAAAAAATATCTGCTATTGTTTTAGTGAGACAAGACTACATTACCGTGCAATAAAATCAATTTCATTTTACTTTTATGATTAGCTATTGAATCGCTTCGAATTGGAAATCGTTATGAACTTTCAAAACACGCAAAAGCAAACGTACAAACACTTGAGCAAAAGTGAAAAAATCTCAAACACTTACTTTGCTGCACAAATCGTTGAAATATTATAAACTACTTCTATCACTGTCAAATAAAATGTTTTTCAATGGAATCAGAGCACTAAATAATTATGAACTGCTGCCAGGACGATCACAAATAAACTAGCTTTCAGAACCCCGTAAAATGCTGATTCTCATGGCGATATTTGCTTCTCTGTGGTTCAGATAATAAACAATTGTGTTGAAACTTCTAGTGTTTGCGGTTTTTTCATAACTGATAACGACAATATTTGTTTTTCCGCGGCTAAGATAATGACCAAATACGGATGGAGCGTCCGGCATCCAAGGTTTTCCATAACTGATAAAAACAGCTCGAATACCGCTTGTAACGGATAATAATAGTCCAGTACGTCTTGGAATAATTTTTCATGAACTGTTTGGAAAATTAAACAAAATTCAATTTACTAACATTGCCCTTCATTGACTGTCGTGAAACGTATTGTTTTCCATTCCTATTACATGACCGGATACTTCACACATATCGTCATGAGTTTTGCTTAATTCGGTACGTTTACTTACAAAACATAATTGCTGCTTGCAATCAAAGCTATGAAATTTGTTTTCGATAACGGAGACACATGAGGTTGGATTCTTCATACTGGATATATCGTTCCTGACATACTTTAGTAAGTATAGTAGTAACAATGTTTTCCTTACTGTTGTCAGCCATCTATTGAATAATCACTTTTACATATTTCGAATTCTTGGATGAAATGCTATGCCAATAGGGCCCTTAGATCTCCTATGATGCTCTGCAACTGAAATCAAACTGACCACGTAGGTAGTAGCTGAGCTACAGCTTTATTGGCAGTGAAGAAGCATTTGGTTGAATAAAAAACATCTGTTTGAAAATTCCTAAAGAAAATAGTTTACAAAAATATCAAAATTTTCCTTACTAGACTCAGATCTGAAACTCCTCAAAATTAAAATGCGATAAGAGATTAAACTATACCCATAGGGTTCTTAGATCTCCTATGATGCTCTGCAACTGAAATCAAACTGACCACGTAGGTAATAGCTGAGCTACAGCTTTATTGATAGTGAAGAAGCATTTGGTTGAATAAAAAACATCTGTTTGAAAATTCTTAAATAAAATAGTTTACAAAAATATCAAAATTTTCCTTATCACACTCACATCTGAAACTCCTCTAGATTGAAATGCGATAAGAGATTAAACTATACCCATAGGGTTCTTAGGTCTCCTATGATGCTCTGCAACTGAAATCAAACTGACCACGTAGGTAATAACTGAGCTACAGCTTCATTGATAGTGAAGAAGCTTTGGTTGAATAAAAAACATCTATTTGAAAATTTCTAAAGAAAATAGTTTACAAAAATATCAAAATTTTCCTTATCGCACTCAGACCTAAAACTCCTCGAGATTAAAATGCGATAAGAGATTTAACTATGTCAATAGCGTCCGTAGGCCCCCTATGATGCTTTGCAACTGAAACTATATCGACTACTTGGCCAATAAATGAGATACAGTATTTAGACTATAACTTTTCAACGGAAAGACTAAGAACAATGATTGAGGTGTCAAAATATAATGCTTTTGTCTGGAGTATATGGATTCAGACAGTCTTGGAGAAATAACTGGCCGCATACTTGCAATGGGCAGGAATTAATCAGATTGGTTTCAATTAAACAAGTCTTATGTCGAGAAGAAATTAAAGTTGCCTGACCCTCTCCCCCACCCACCTGATAATGAATACCAAAAAAAGAAACATAGTCAAACTACAAAAATGTGTCCAAAATAGACGTTTTTCACGTTCCAAAAAACAACTGAAAATTGAAACGCTCAAACACGCAAAAATGCGACCACAATAAACGTTTTTCGCGTTCCAAAAAAACAGCCTTAAATTAAACCGAAAAACTCTATGTTTCTTATGGAGATTTGACATTTCAAAATTGCTCAAAATACACGTTTTCGCGTTCGAAAAAACAAATGAAATTAGAAACGCTAAGACACGTAAAATGCGACCGCAATAACCGTTTTTTGCGTTCGAAAAAACAGCTAAAATTTGAAACGGTAAAACATGCAAAAATGCGACTAAAATAGACGTTTCATAAGGTTAGTTCATTCTGCTTCGATCAAACTATCTGTCACTCTACCTATCTGTCAATCTGTCTGTCTCCTAGCTCCTATCACCGAAAAAGAAACAGACACATACTGGGTATCGCACGTTAAAATGAAGTGGTTGATTTCTTCTTTTTATATTTTTGATGATATACTTCAATATGTCCTACCTACAATAGACTATAGTTTTTGAGAAGAATCGGAAAATTCCAACAGGGTTTTCTAAATTCTCTTCCGATGTCAAAATTTTAACGTTTAATCTTCGGGTAAACCATCGAACGGAACTGAAATTTTAAAGTTGCAATCGATGGAGCTTATATCCCTCATATCCCGAATGCTACGTTTCTTCTTTGAAAATAGAAAACGATGAATTACGTAAAAAGTGGTACCGTAATTGAACCATACCTAACCATACTGCGCTAAACGTTACCGTAGCATACCGCACCATACCTAACCATACTGCACTAAATGGTTGCACGAAAACGGTTGCACGAAAACGGTTGCATACTAAATACGATTACACGAAAACGGTTGACCGAAAACGGTTGCATAAAAACGGTTGCACGAAAACGGTTGCGCGAAACGGATGCATAAAAACGGTTGCACACGTGAACGGTTGAACGAAAACGGTTGCATACGTGAACGGTTGCACGAAAACGACTGCACAAAAAACGGTTGCACAAAAACGGTTGCACGAAAACGGTTGCGCACGGAAACGGTTGCATGAAAACGGTTGCACGATAACGGTTGCATGATTCTAGTACATTCTAATGGGTTTCTAGAAGGCAAACAGAAGGATTCATGATTTTTCTATCTACTACCAGGTTCGTAACTCTGCCTCCTCTTCTAGGTTATTCCGTCCCGGATAATATCATCTCCATCTTGATTGTCTCGCTGGAACCAATTTGAAGGGGCCGTGGCCTCGGTATTCTGCTAACCTCTCCACGTGAACAACTTTGGGTTTGCTCCTTGGGGTAAGCTGAATGCGGTACACCAAATCGTTGATTTTCTTTACGACGACATAAGGGCCTGTCCAGTTCCTCTGTAGCTTGGGACATAGTCCTTTCTTTCTTTGAGGTTGGTACAGCCAAACAGCATCACCTGGCTCAAACATAGTCCCTGGAGTATTCCTGTCAAATCTCTTCTTCATCTTGTCACTGGTGATTTGAAGACGATGTCTGCAGAATTCATGCACTCGATCCAGTCTTTCTCGCAATGCTTTGACAAATTCTGGAAGAACTTTGTCATCATCTACATTCCTGGCGGGTGGCATTCCAAATAGCAAATCGATTGGCAGTTTCATTTCTCTCCCAGTGATTAACATTGAAGGGGTGTATCCGGTGGACTCATGCTGGGCACTTCGATAGGATAGGAGAAATAGTGGCACCAACTCATCCCAATCCTTTTGATTCTTGAAAATGAACATCGACAGATACTGGCTGATGATTTTATTGTGTCGTTCAACCATTCCATCTGATTGTGGATGTAAGGCTGTTGTGCGAGTTTTCTTCACGCCTAAAATGTTCATCATTTCCTGCCATAACTCGAATTCGAAAGTTTTTTCCTAGATCTGAATGTAATTCTAGCGGAACTCCATGTCTGACTATCACATTTTCTAGGAAGGCCTTTGCAACTGTCTTTGCCTCCTGGTTTGGAATGGGCACAACTTCGGGCCATTTGGAGAAATAGTCCATGGCTACAATCAAGTATTTATTTCCATGCTCAGTAACAGGAAACGGCCCCAGAATGTCAACTGCTACTCTTTCGAATGGTTCACCAGAAAGATACTGGGCCATTTTTCCTCGACTTCTGGCTTTCGGTCCCTTCTTTGAAGAACATAGATCACATCTCTTACACCATTCTTCAACATCTCGACGGCAATTCACCCAATAGAATCGATTTCGAACTCTAGCTAGGGTCCTCTTGATTCCGAAGTGTCCACCTGCACGACTACTATGAAGTTGTTCAAGCACATCTTTGACATGAACCTTTGGCAGCACCAGTTGGTACACCACGGTTGCTCCATCTGGGCTCTCCCATCTGCGATGCAATAGGCCATCACGAAGACATAGGGAATCCCACTGAGCCCAGTATCCTTTGGCAACTGCATCAAACTTGGATACTTCCTGCCACTCGGGTCTTACTCCATTTTTTAGCCAGCTTAGGACTAACTTCAGATTGTTATCTTCCTTCTGACTTTTCCTCATTTCTTCTGTTGTCCATAAATCAGATTCTTCGGACTCGACTCTCACGGTAGTGGCTTGCAAAATTTCCTTGCACTGCTCTTCATTGTAGAAGTTGGCCTCTTTGTTTTCAAGTTTCTGACAATACCGGCATTCCTGCTCCAAGCATGGACGTCTTGATAAGGTGTCTGCATTGCTGTGTTTCCTGCCCCTACGATGAATTATTTTGAAGTCATACTGTTGGAGTCTTTCTATACATCTGGCAACCTGACCCTCAAGCTTCTTGAAGTTCATTATCCACTGCAGAGCGCTGTGATCAGTCCTCACGAGAAAACGTCTGCCATAGAGGTAGGTGTGGAAATGTTCAATGGCTTTGACTATCGATAAAAGTTCCTTTCTCGTAACACAGTAGTTCTTTTCGGCTTTGCCCAGAGTTTTACTATAGTAGGCTATAACTTTCTCTTCGCCATCCTGTTCCTGAGATAAAACAGATCCAATACCATGCTGAGACGCATCACAGACCAAAATAAAAGTGCCTTTCTCTTGTGGATAAGCTAAAATAGGTGTAGTTGTTGATTTCTTCTTAAGTTCAGTGAATGACTGCTGACAATCAGAACTCCAATCAAACAGAACGTTGTTCTCAGTCAAGCGATGGAGTGACTTGGCGATTTTTCCAAAATCATGTACGAATTTTCGATAGTAAGTGCATAGTCCCAAGAAACTTCTTTCTTCGTGTTTGTCTCTGGGATGTGGCCAACTCCTAACAGCCTCGATTTTCGCAGGATCGGTCTTGATTCCTTCGGCCGAGATGACATGGCCTAAGAAATTAACTTTATTTTTAAATAAACAGCGTTTTTTTGGATTGAGCTGTAGGTTGGCGTTTTCTAACCTCAAAAATACTTCTTCCAAATTTTTCAAATGTTCGTCAAACGTCTTTCCCATTACCATTACGTCATCCAAGTAGACAAGGCAGGTTTTCCATATCAAACCCCTTAGTACTAGTTCCATAAGTCGTTCAAAGGTGGCAGGAGCGTTACATAATCCAAACGGAAGAACTTTGAATTGGTACAGCCCGTGTCCGGCAGAGAATGCTGTCTTGTCTCTGTCATCGGGATGGACTTCCACTTGCCAGTAACCGCTTTTCAAATCCAACGTTGAAAACCATTTTGAACCAGATAGTGTGTTAAGCGTGTCATCGATTCTTGGCAATGGATAGCTGTCCTTCATGGTGACGTCATTCAATCGTCGATAGTCCACGCAAAATCGTGTTGATCCATCCTTTTTAGTTACTAAGACTACCGGTGAGGACCACGGGCTTGTGGATTCTTCAATTACGTCATCCTTCAGCATGTCGTTGATCATGTTGACTACCTCTCTCTATTTGGCAAATGGTAGTCTCCTTGAAGCTTGTCGGATTGGTTGGGCGTCGCAGGTGTTGATTCGGTGTTGGACTAGATTGGTACGTCCCGTTGAAGTTTCTGTCAAGAAGATGTCTCCATGACTATCGAGAAACTCTTTGACCTTCTGTTTTTCTTCCAGAGATAGGTGTTCCGTGGATTCCATCATTTTGTTAATTGTTGTCTGATCGATG
This sequence comes from Chrysolina americana, assembly GCA_958502065.1. Lineage (NCBI taxonomy): Eukaryota > Metazoa > Arthropoda > Insecta > Coleoptera > Chrysomelidae > Chrysolina > Chrysolina americana. The sequence continues at coordinate 39,769,302 of OY293416.1, forward strand.
TTGGTAGTTTTTCTTCGAAGTGTTCGAGTTTGGTTTTCACAATTGATGACTCGAGTGACGGGTTTGCAGATGCCCAATTGGTCGTTTTCCCTCAGGAAAACTTTGATATCTGTAGTATTGGCAACCCTGCCAGGAATTTGTTGTTCCGTATTCACAAGACATCGGGCAATTAGAAGTCCATCGTTACGGTATTCATCGTTTTCAATTATTCCAGTGCTCAAATCCCCAGGTTCACCTTCCAGTCTGGCCATAACAATGGTTTCGGAGTTTTTCGGAATATGGATGTCTTCCTCAACATAAATCTTCATTGGTTGGAGTTTTTCTTCGTATCTGCTCAGGAAGATTTCTTCATTGCCGATCCGCAATATTTTCTTTCTGACATTAAGGATGAAGTCGTTCTTCTCCATGATATCTAGACCCAAAACACATTCATGCTTTATGTCTGCAACCAACATAAAATGTTCCATGGTAATGGGGCCTATCTGGATGCGTACAAGCGTCTCTCTAATGATTGGTGAGGTTTGTCCCGTAGCTGTTTCCAAAACCATATTCCTCTTTATCGGCTTTACAGATTTTTGTATGAGGTCTGGACGAACAACTGTTCTGGAAGCTCCTGTATCTATAGTGAAGGTGCATCTTCGATCTTCTAATTGGCCTTGGACTAGTAGACTTTGTCCATTTCTCTTCAACGTCGAGATAGGAATCTTGGGGCTTTGAACACTGAAAATCGACACACGCTCCCTAGTGCCGACTAATTCTCGTTTTCCTGGTTGGAAGAGTCTTCTTTCAGGCGTTCGAGGTCTCCCTTCTGAAAGAAGGTGACCTCCTGTAGCCTCCTCTGATAAATCGACTACGTTGTTCCTTTCTTGGGCTTGGGGATCTCGATATTGCTTCATTGCTTGTAGATGTCGTCCTTACCCTCATTGGACTTCTGGAACTTGATCTTTCCCAGCAGCTTCTTTTTAAATGACCAGTTTTTCCGCAGCTATAGCAGAGCCTCCTTTTATTTTCTTCATAAGTCATTTGTTTACCCAATGCCGATATGGAGTCCAATAACTTATTCAACAGCACCTCGCTCGTAGAAGAATCTTCGATGAATTTGACTTCTCGTAACTTGGATCTCGTATTTCTTGATGCATTTTTAGCCGCTTCGAACTCCAATGATGCTATTAGTACCCCGCTTATGGTATGAAGACGTCCTAGTCGAAGGGCTTGCTGCATGTCAGGATCTCTTAGGCCGTCGATGAAGGTTTGCACTCCAATTTGTTCTATGAACTCTTTCGGTGCTTGTGGATAGGCCAAATTAATGAGTCGCTCCACATCTGCTCCATATTCCTGCAGTGATTCGTTTGTTTTTTGGGATCGACTCTTTAGCTGACTCTGGAACACTTGTTTAAGATACTGCTGCCCATATCTTATCTCTAAAGCTTCCACGATTCTAGAATACTCCTTCTGCTTATTCTCGGGGATATTCTGCAATATCTCTAACGCTTGGCCTCGCAGACACAGAACTAGTGAAGTGGCCTTTTATTCCTCGGACCAGCCGTTTGCGTTTGCTGCCACCTCAAATTGACTTCGATACATAGACCACGAAGATTGCCCATCAAATGTTGGAGACTTCAAAATTTTTGCTTGAGCAGGCCTTGGATATGTCAGGGAAAATTGCCTTTCACTGGTGGGAGAAATTTCCTCAGAGGGTGCCCGCTTGTGTGGAAGGTGTATTGTTTCTATCCTCTCCTTGATCCTATCCACTTCTTCGTTGAATTTCTTGTTTACTTCTTGTGCCACCCGTTCATTCATTTTGGCCAGTTCAATTTCGACCTCCTGGACTCTTCCTCTGACTTCCTGGACTTCATCTCTGACCTCCCGGACCTCCCCTTTAACTTCCTGGACTATTTCGGTGATACCATTCTGGAAGCACTGTTGGCTGTGACTAAACTGTTGCAGGAGATCGACATGCTACTGTTGTAACCGTTGGACTAACCGCGCCTCTTGCTCCTCTTGTTCTTGTCTTCTTCTAGCTTCTTGTTCAACTTGTTCTTGTTTTCTGCGCATTTCAAATTGTTGGAAAAACTCTTCTTGTTCCTGTTTCCTTTTGAGTTCTTGTCCCTCTTGCTCTTGTTTTCTTTTAGCTTCTTGTTCCTCTTGCTCTTGTTTTCTTTTCGCTTCTTGTTCCTTCAAAACCTGGATTATGTCTAACGTCGCCATCTCGTCGTAATTCTGTGCTCGAGTATTCACCATCAAATACTGTAAATCTGCTCCACTCTTCTTTCTTCAGAACCACTTATCCCACTGCTGTCACCAAATGTTGCGTTTTTAAGGTTCAATAAGTGGTACACTTACTTATAAACTCGCCTTTATTGTCACAGAACAAATAATACAACTGACAACACTGTTTGACACTTTGCAGTTCAAATAAATACTTCAAACTTCACTTGGTAACGTTACAACAGTCAAATGTTAAAAAGTAAACAAAACTCAAAAACTTTCCAAACTTGGCAAATCTTATCGTATTTATAGGATAACATTATTCTAGAAGCTATAGAACTTTCAACAGAACATTCCATACTAAGTTCTCGAATAAACTTTAATGATTCTAGTACATTCTAATGGGTTTCTAGAAGGCAAACAGAAGGATTCATGATTTTTCTATCTACTACCAGGTTCGTAACAATATTTTTCATCGTTTCCTTAGAAACTTTAATTTTTTGAAATAGTATGGCGCATTGTCTACTACTAAAATATTTTTATTTATTTTCGGTAATAAATTGAAGTGAAATATGTTCCCTTCAATTTCTTTATGATAATCTTCACTACCTTTTTTTAGACAAGATTGTCTTATCAGTACCTTCAATGAACCCATTTTCGTTTGCTGCGTGAATGAAAACGAATTAAAATTTTCTACGTAGCCATTGATGTAATTTTTTTCTAAAGATATATTTACTCATATACCGACCGACTTGTGTTGATTATACTTTTGAACAAGCTATCTTTTCAATCACTTTCCTCATATAGACAATAATAGAACCTCAGCATTACTCAACAACGGAATTTTGTGTGTATCCTTTTCGAAAAGTATGCACCTTCTAGTTGTGGCAAAAATTTCATAAAACCCTGTTATATGATTAACATTATTCATCATTAACATTTGCATCAAAATCATTTTGCAATGAAATTATAATGCATGGAATATCACTTTGCTAATTGATCAACGCCCAAATATTATCTTCAAGAATAAGTATTGCATATTCATTGTGTTTTATTCCATGATTGTGGTTTTATAGTTATACTTTTTTTATCATCGTGTATAGCTTTTTCACCTCGTCTGATCCGAAAGTGATGTTATGAGAAACCACAAAACGTTTCTCTTCACTACACTTCAGTTCAATGGGGTTGAGATCACAATGGTAATAATACCATTTATTGTTTGAACAATTAATGATAACAATCATATACAAACTTTGTACATTTTGAACATTCCTAAAAAACGAAAGTTATTTTTCGAAACGTTTCAACAAATCAACTTGCTGAACCAAAAACTTAAGCGGCACACTTTATTGCTAGGCCGAACCTGTCAGCGACGTAGGCAACATTGGCGTGATATGTCCCATATGAAATGCATTGACGTATGTCTTTATTATAATCCATCTTAAATTAAAATTACAATATTATCTTATTTACCAAAAAGTAATATTAATTGAATGGATATGATAATTACATAACGTGGTACCAAATAACAGGTAAATTGTTTCAACAAACTATATCCATAATTTTATTATGTTTGCTCATATCTAAGACTTCATAGGCATTTAGTTACTTGTTGTTATTTACTTGTCGAACTAATGGTAATGAACTGAATCCTATACAATAGATTTGTTGCAAAACATGATGAGCGACAGCTGATTTTTCTGTTCTTCTTTATTTTAAATTTGCTAAATGGTCCTTATATAGATCTTTTAGACAGTATATAATAACTTCAGTCCTCACATTTTATTTAGTTATTTCCAGGTTTTTCCGAATTATTGACTTTGATTTTTGGTTGACCCAAAATACTCTATATAGTGTCCCACTTGTTTTGAACACCACCCTCATGCCCAGTTCTTTGAACATTTTTTCAAAGTTCTTGGTGTATTAGTGGTACGGAACCGATATGTAGTTACCTATGAAACCTTCCGAAAGAATAACTATAAATATCCGCAATCAGTCAACGTAGCGCAGTTCGAACCTTTCTGCAGAAGGCTTGGTCAGCCTGAGCTCAATGATCTGCGAAATCCGATAACTCCAGAAGAAGTTTTACAAGTCCTCAAAGGTTTTAATTGCTCTGCTGCTCCAGGCCCTGCAGGGATGAATAACTATTTCCGTTACGCTAAGGAAAACCCGTGGATTCAACTGCGGCATCCCCACCAACCGAAGCCTTGAGGTCATCAATCTATTTTACATGGACGACCTAAAAATGCTTTGGGAGAAAAAGATTCACATCAGTTCTTAAGGGTGGATAACGAGTGCACGCTTGCTATCGGAATAGAGTTTGGAATCGACAAATGTGCCATGGTTCATCTAGATGGAGGATAATGCAACGAATACAATGCCAGAGAGGCTTACCTAGGGGTGGAAAATCCCGCTCCTCAAAATTTTCTCCGTGGCATGTTTCATTATAAACTCCGACAGATCTGGTCATCAAAACTCTCGGGAAAAAGCAAAGTTGCTCCAACTAATATGCTTGCATTTCCGATACAACTCTACTCCTTTGGAGTGGTGAAATGGACTCAAGAGAAACTACGACAACTCGACTTAAAAAGGTGCATAATTATGCTTTTTTATAGGAGCTTGCATCCTAAATCATCAGTTCCACTGTTATACTTCCCCAGAAAACGAGGTGGCCGTAGAATTTTGAGTTTGGAGTGTCTACATAATAACATAATGGTACTCGGTGGAGCCTATAAAGTAATGGGGAGTACGGATCCTCTTCTCTGTTTCAATGAATTAGCATGTATCGGATCGTTTTTTTTAAGGCAGCCGATGAACTTGGTCTCGTTTTCGACACTAAACTCTGTTACCGAACTGGAACCCACTCAGCAACAATCTCACATCAGTTACATAATGATAAGCCAATACACAGGGTCTTCTTCAAGAACACCGAAGACTTCAGCTTATTCATAAATTTCACCTTTGCCTTCCTCAAGTCAGGTGGGCTGAAGTTGAAATCTGAACGATTCATAATGGCCTGCCTTGCCAGGACAGTATCATCTGGTCTACCATGGTCATGTGATGGGTATGGAGAACCCAAACACTAGAAATAGATCGTGTCGAGGGCGTCCTGAAACCATAATGCATTTGCTCTCACCTTGTCAGGCTTATGTGTTCTCAGCATAACGCTCTACTACAAGCATTATATTACTACCTACGCACGTATGATATAGACGAGATACCGGTGTTGCGTTATGTCCGATTCTATCAAAACTACTAATTCCCCATCCTCAGACCAATAATAAGCCTATAGTTTTTTTTACACTACAATAAATATTCTTGCAAGCAACGCGAAATGTGAGAGTTCCATTTTCAGCACATTACCAAAGAATGTAGAAGGTAGAAGGTAGTCGCTAACTCGCTGCCGCTGGTGGCACAGCCAAACAGGGTGAATTAGGGGAGAACGGGGTAGATACCACTTTTAGATATTGTGGTACATTTAGCAGGAAGTGGGAAAACTATACAGTTAAATCATTGAGAAGGCGTGAGTATAATCAAAAGTAACCGAGAGTGCTGAGACTGGGGCCACTGCGAGGTCGGCACAACTCGATATCAAACAAAAGACCGACCTCGATAAAGAAGGATTTTCCTACAGGGAAATGTTTACAGATAGAATGTAGAATTATAAGCAAATTGCGTCTCTTTCTCTATTTTCTATTAAGTGCATCGGTCTTTTTAGGCGACCACATTTCTTATTGTAAATCAAGTGTAATGTGAGTTACCTAGATGCCAATCCTGACGTCTGGTGCATGCTTGGAGTTCGCACCGACCACTTAGGGTGGTGCTACAGGATTTCTGGATTTTTCTACAGCTGAAGCGCTGAGCGCAACGGCAAATAATAATAATAATAGCCGTCCTACACTCGCACGGGCTGTGAGTGTTCATGAGGGAGTATTATTATTATTTTAATAGATTTATGTGGAGCACATAGGTTATGTCATGAGATAATTTCCTTTGTCTCTATACACGCAGTTGGTATTCTTTAGGCAATGGGTGTACAACCAATGCGAATAAAAAACAGACGATCTTCATTGATTCTCTTTTTTTAGCATTCGGCTGCTGTGAAGGATAGATATCAAATTTTACAGTTGCTTCCGCTCATGACAGACCAATAATACCCTATTCAATTTTTATTAATGAATCTTCGGGAACTTTCAATTCATTTCTATTTCATCTCAGGTTCATGTGGACTCGAAGGCACGTGTATTTTTCTTGATGTACCTGTTATACATATCTGAACTTGCCGACAATTCTATAGTACAGGAAATTTGCAAAAGGCTGGATCATTCATAATCAATTTTCATTATACGAATTTATTGCTTTTCGTCAAGTAAACCCTACTCCACATGCAACGTAATAAATATTCATTATAAATATAAATCCACCAAAAAAGTGGTTAATGCATACTATATATTTTACGTTTATTTTAATGAGTCTACATATTTCCCAAACTATTTCTCAATTACTTAACGGAACCGATACAAAAACTTAAAAAATAAATATTTATTGGACATTCATCGTACACGTCGCTGTGTTGAATGAAAAACTATTTTGTTTTGTATACGTTGTAAACACATGTTTGGCATACATCATTATTACAATAAAAAGCTCAGCAGCCCATGAACTACCCAAAAATCTCGCCCTAGACTTGGTACGGGGATGCAATTTAATATTTTCGTAAGGTGTCCAAAATCCCAATAAATTCCGTGAAACTCTGCATGTTTCCGAATGAACAAGAGTGAAACGTTAATGGAAAATCATCAAATAATATGCTTAATAATTATTTAAAAAAAAAACATTTCGTTTACTATAAGGTCAAGTATTTTTCTTAAGTAGACCAGACATTACTTTAAATTTTTACATTTTTATGTTATTCTTTTTTCAAGCAAATCTCAGATTATTTTCAGAAATGTGTCAAAATCGTTATTTCAGTGAAGTTGATAAATATAATATGGTACAATGATATTGATTCGAATGTAACAATTTACCTGGCAATAAGTTGGAGAGTCTGGATCAACATCCACGGTTGCTAACAAATCAGATTTTCCATTCCCTCCGTTCGGTTGGACGCAAACAACATACAGAAGCTCTTCTCTTGGACCATTTTTCATCGCATCTTGTGGGGAAGCGTATCCAGGACCTAATAACAACACACCGAATAACAACACGTGCCATATAGACGATATAGTGAGGTGTTATTAATTTATTTTTGGTGTAACAGCAGAATGCACATAAGGATTTATTATTCAACGAGCGTGTAATGATAGCTATTACTCATGAGAATCATTCGATAAATGAATAGCCATTACACGCAAGTAGAACAGTATATACTTTGTCCATGGCTATAATATCCAGTGTTTACGATTCAATTCAAACAGACAATGTGTTTCTTTCAGGAAATGAAAATAAAAATTAAATGAATTTGTATTTTACGTACTATTGTTGATATTGAGCAAAACATCGATTTGGCAAACAAAATTTTGATCATCCATCTGAGAGTCAAACCTCGACCTCCTCGCAAATAATCTGCATGTATTGCATAAAATTCAAAATTCAAGTTCAAATTATCTTATTTCCCAGAGGGAGACACCTGAGACCGCCCCCACGGTAAATATTCCGAGACTGAGTTAGTTGACGGGCAGAATCCATGGCTGCTGCGAAGCTTATGCGTGGGTATGAGGTGATTCAATACAGATAATGGACAAAACTCATCAATGCGGCTAACCGGAGTGAAGTTAGCAGCTGAAATATAGCAGCCAAAATGACGAAAACTGCCGAATGACCATTGGCGTGCGCAAATTTTTTTCAATTTTGTCTTCATCAACCAAAACGATTTAACAGCAGCTAAAATATATAGATACGTGCGGGAAGCAGCCAAAATGCATAAAGATCTTGCATAATCATTATAGATAGAAAAAACCGATTTCAATCATGTGCTAGAAGGAAAATGACTTGCGAGCCATCTGAGCGGGTCCAGAAGAGCAAAAACGAATTCAAAATTATTTAAAAAAATATTTACGGCTGAAATAACCGAGGTGTCACTTTGAAATAAAAATGTAAAAGTGTAAAACATCAAATTCAATCATGTACTAGAAGGAAAATCAGTTGCGAGCCGTCTTAGGGGGGTCCAGAAGGTCGAAAACAAACACAAAATTAATTCAAAAAAATATTTACAAGTGAAATAAACGAAGTGTCACTTTGAAATAATGATGAAAACGTGTGAAACATCGACTTCAATCATGAGCTAGAAGGAAAATGACTTGCGAGCTTAGGGGGTCCAGAAGGTCAAAAACAACTTCAAATTTAATTTAAAAAAATATTTACGGCTGAAATAACCGAGGTGTCACTTTGAAATAATAATGTAAACGTGTAAAACATTAAATTCAATCATGTACTAGAAGGAAGATGACTTGCGAGCCGTCTAAGGGGGTCCAGAAGGTCGAAAACTACTTCAAAATTAATTTAGCACATGATTGAATTTGATGATTTACACGTTTTCTTTATTATTTCAAAGTGACACCCCGTTTATTTCACCTGTAAATAGTCAAAGTCAAAGTCAAAATATACTTTATTGTCAGAAGTTCTAAAAACTTTTTTAAATTAATTTTGAAGTTGTTTTCGACCTTCTGGACCCCCTGAGACGGCTCACAAGTCATCTTCCTTCTAGCACATGAATGAATTTGATGTTTTACACGTTTTCATTATTATTTTGAAGTAACACCCCGTTTATTCCATCTGTGAGTATTTTTTTTAAATAATTTTGAAGTAGTTTTCGACCTTCTAGACCCCCTAAGACGGCTCGCAAGTCATCTTCCTTCTAGCACATGATTGAATTTGATGTTTTACACGATTTCATTATTATTTCAGCCGTAAATTTTTTTTTAAATAATTTTTAATTTGTTTTTGCTCTTCTGGACCGGCTCAGATGGCTCGCAAGTCATTTTCCTTCTAGCACAAGATTGAAATCGGTTTTTTCTATCTATAATGATTATACAAGATCTTTATGCATTTCGGCTACTTCCCGCACGTATCTATATTTTTTAGCTGCTGTAAAATCGTTTTGGCTGCTGAAGACAAAATTGAAAAAAATTTGCGCACGCCAATGGTCATTCGGCAGTTTTCGTCAATTTGGCTGCTATATTTCAGCTGCTAACTTCACTCCGGTATGCGGCTAGCAGCATGATGTAACACCCCGGAAAAAGCTCACTGCAAAAATCGTGTTTAGAAATTGGTCTTATTATCACCCTTGGCTACCCTTTACGACCCAGTTCTTCCGTAACGTTACTGGAAGCACTCTAGAGGATGATAGATCAGGTGTTTACGGGGAAAATTGTCATTCTCCCTACGAGTGAAATTGCTCGTACAGGAGCTTTCATGTAAAAAAAACTTGTTGAAGTTGTACGAAAACTTTATAATATAATTATGTCGGAACCGAGTCGACTCCGCAGATCTATCGAAGGTCAAACAGGCAAATGTATCGGTCACTATTTGTAACCATACCACCTTGTTCTGTATCGTATAAAGAGTGATGTCTAGGCTGTATATCACAAGACAAGCGTATAATATTGCTGATCTCACTATTTACTTCTATTCATAAATTTTCTACACTAGCTGGTGAGGGTAAATGACAACTATTATTATTATTCTTTATCTCAGCTCGAACACTAGTGACTACCCAATAGTATTGTGACAAATCTGAGTCCGGACCTGATCTCATTAGCCGGCTTCGGTTTGTTGACAGTGTAGTATGGCAACCCCAATATGACGCCACTCGAGTGGCGTCATATTGGTATTGCTCCACACGGTGAATCTCTCGATGGCCGCGTCCAACAAGTTCTCGCCGTTGGTGGAGGGTTGGGGGCTGAAGAACTGAAGAAGATAACGTGTTCACCGAAGAGTTTCGGGGGGGGGGTCGTCAGCTGCGTTGTTTCACCCTAATTGGCGCGCGTCATTTTTGCAAAAAATTATGGCGGCGATGGAGCGGGAGGCAAAAAATCATGGCGGCGATGGCGGAAGTTATGAAAAAAACGTCCCCGTAAAAAAAACATGGTGGCGATGGCGAGGGAGGCAAAAAAACATGGCGGCGATGGCGGAATTTATGAAAAAAAACGTACCCTCACGTGTTTCGCTCAGAGCAATTGGCTGGACGACAAAAAAACGTCACGTGATTCGCTGGGAGCAATTGGCTGGAAGAGAAAAAAACGTCACGTGATCCGCCGTGTAGAAAAAAAATTACCGCCGCCTTAATTGACAAAACGAAAAAATTAAATATGAAAAATGTCTACTGTCTTAGAACAACAGAAAATTATGATGGAATTATTAATTCACTCTTTCGCATGAAATTCCAAAAGAAAAATACGTCTCTGTCGTGAAATAGCGATAAGGCACGTTCCGTGCTTGTTTGCTGTCTGCTCCAGTTGAATGAAATCCTCAGAAAACACGATGATCCATTTGACCTTGAATTTGTTTTTCAGAGTTAATCGCAGAGTTTTATCTCACACATACGGTGTTTGTTTTCGCTATGTCTACTCGAGATAAATTGACCTTGGAGTTGTTTACTGTCTCGATCTGAATGAATTTCTAAGAATAATGCACACATCAGCTGCCGTTGTGTGACTAACGACAGTCAGATGTTGTTTTTCCAGGAAAATGAAGAGTCAGCAGAGTTGAGAAAGTTACCCCGAGTTACTTTGGAGTGCTTACTGAGGTTTTCTAGAGGTGGCGATGCGACTGTCTTCTTACGCGACACCGCATCCACTTCAGAGACTCATTTTAAGTATTAGTGAATTGCATGGCATGACCAAGGACGTCGACGACTGTAAATGTTGTCGGACCTACCTTGCACTGAAGAGAGGCAATACACCTCGAAACCGGTATGTAATTAGTCAAGTCCTTGATCATGTCGGCCAGGATTCTGCTACTTGATACAGAAAGCATTTGTGGCTGTCTCCCAGATTCTAGGGAGATCGCTGCACAGATATCTGTCAGATTTAATTCAACGTCCGTCGTGTTATTAGACAGGGAAGTAGTTGTTTTCTGTCAGATATCTGCCTAAATTGAGGAGAGCATAAGGGGTTTTTACTGAAGTTCTGTCTCTCTCCTGAATCCATCAGACTTTGTCTGATATTTTCAAACTCGACCCAGAGTTACTTTGGAGTGCTTTCTGAGGTTTTCTAGAGGTGGCGCTGCGACTGTCTTCTTACGAGACTCCGCATCCACTTCAGAGAATCATTTCAAGTATCAGTGCATTGCATGGCATGACCAAGGACGTCGACGACTGTAAATGTTGTCGGACCTACCTTGCACTGAAGATAGGCAATACACCTCGAAACCGGTATGTAATTAGTCAAGTCCTTGATCATGTCGGGCAGGATTCTGCTACTTGATACAGAAAGCATTTGTGGCTGTCTCCCAGATTCTAGGGAGATCGCTGCACAGATATCTGTCAGATTTAATTCAACGTCCGTCGTGGTATTAGCCAGGGAAGTAGTTGTTTTCTGTCAGATATCTACCTAAATTGAGGAGAGCATAAGGGGTTTCTACTGAAGATGAGAAAGTTCAGTTTGAAGCCAAATTGATCGATTCAGTGCATTTTAAGTGTCTCACTCTAACCCATGGCATTGTATGTCTGTCTTTGTCTGTTCGCATTTATTGAAATGAATACCGTCAGAAAAATACAATTATTTTTTACATAAAAAAATTACACTTCAGTGCCATGGTAATATTCACCATCTTTGTTCGAATTGTTGAATATGTATCTTTGTCGAATTCATTGCAACAGCTTGTACAAAGATTCGCCCAGTTGGCATATGAGTGTTAAAGATACAAAAAACATAAATCCATCGTAGGCGTCTGTAGGGCATCTTGACGTCGTCGTCGTTACTCGGGGCACTGCAGGCATCGTGCGAGGGGTCACCTCCTCCACCACCTGAGATGCTGGCGGTTGGAGCAAAAACCAGTCAGTTTCTTGGCAAGTTTCCTTGCAAAAGACTTTCCTCAGCGGGTGGCGGGGACATGTTTGGTAAGTCGTAAAAAGCAACGTTTGGTCTTCCTACCTCCACCACACCCATGCGATACGATTTTTTAGCGAAATTACCTCTCAGAAATACTCGAAGACGTGATTAATTGAAATCATCCCACTCACTTGAATGTTTCAATTATGTTTTTTTTCCTGTACTCGTCAGATTTGGTGTCTTCCCAGGATCGTACTTTTATGATGCGGACCTCGTCGCTACGAGACCATCGTTGTCTATTTAAATTACCATGGATTTCACTCAAAAATATTCCAACCTTCGAAGTCATTTATTTCTTCGGCGTAGGTTGGTTTTCCACTTTCCACGTTTAATCTGAATATTTCAACTCTTTCCAACATTGTCTTCAGGTGTTAGATGCTAGACCAATACAATTGCCCACGTTGTTCACGAGCTCACTTAAATAAAAAAAAGGATGAGTTTTATTAAAAAATGATTGGTGATTTCCCAAAGGTCTTTCCACGCCATCTCTCGCCCATGTCTATTTCAACTGTTCAGTATTCAACTTTGTATGAATTCGCAAAAGCAATCGACAAGTGGCAATTATTACCGCGATGATAGTTTAGCTTTTACCTAATAGGTGCTGCTTTATCATCCTCCAATCCAGGTATGACGTGATCAGACTCTAATTTCCAGAACATTCTGAGCTATTCAATTTCAAACTCTATTCAAATGATGAATGCAACGGGGGATGACATAAAATCCAATGGTATATACACCTAGAACCGGGGGCTTTGGTCTCAAAATCCGGTTGGTTTTGTTTATTCAGGTGTTCGATTGCATCAACATGGGATAGATAATTCTTTGGAATGCAAATATGGTAATAAACAAATTTCTGTACCAAATTTATTCACAAACACTTGAAAAATTCACTACATATTTCAACTTCCGATTTTTGCAAACAAATTCTCGGAATACGAAATTCTCTTAAAAATCATCGATAATGGCGTTTTGAGGAAACAGCAATGACAAATACGTATCAACTCGAGCATTCAAAACGTTCCAGCCACTGGGCTTATTTCTGTTGTGTCAGCAATACCTACCTACCTGCTTGAAATCAGACATCCTCTATCGAACATCTCTTTCTAACAACCGCTATGAGCAAATCAAAATTCGTTAACATTTGTCTGCTAAGCAAAGAATTATGGTATTGTGATGATGACGCACGGGTAAAGATAGGATAATCGAACTGTAGATATGAATATTAAGATGGTAAATAAACTCAAATTATATGCGGATAAATACTTGAAGTTTGTTTGATTCTTTGGCAAAAATTCAAATAGTATTTTGATAATAAAATAAATATACCGTGGTACCTATATGAATGAAATGTCTGAAAGTTCGATTATTACCTACCGAGCTCTCATGAAGCGGTTTGAGACTATTTATACAGGGTGTACTCACGAAAACTGACGGATTTCAATATATCAATTATTCGAATATGCTAATATAAACAACTGACAGTCGAAATAAACACGCGTGAGAAACATGCATTCTATCAAACACTTGGGCTTGGGATGGTGAATATTACCATGGCACTGGAGTGTGATTTTTTTATGTGAAAAATAAATGTATTTTTCTCGAACTGACGTTATTCAATTCAACAAATGCGAACAGACAAAGACAGACATACAATGCCATAGGTTAGAGTGAGACACTTAAAATGCACTGAATCGATCAATTTGGCTTCAAACTAAACTTTCTTGTCTCTGCTGACTCATCATTTTCCTGGAAAAACAACATCTGACTGTCGTGAGTCACACAACGGTAGCTGATGTGTGCATTATTCTTAGAAATTCATTCAGATCGATACAGTAAACAACTCCAAGGTCAATTTAGCTCGAGCAGACATAGCGTAAACAAACACCGTATGTGTGAGATAAAACTCTGCGATTCTCTGACTCTGAAAAACAAATTCAAGGTCAAATGGATCATCGTGTTTTCTGAGAATTTCGTTCAACTGGAGCAGACAGTAAACAAGCACGGGACGTGCCTTATCGCTATTTCACGGCGGAGACGTATTTTTCTTTTGGAGTTATTTTCTTTTGGAATTTCCTTCGAATTAATAATTCCATCATAATTTTCTGTTGTTCTAAGACAGTAGACATTTTTCATATTTAATTTTTTCGTTTTGTCAATTAAGTTGGCGGCCATTTTTTTTACACAGCGGATCACGTGACATTTTTTTCTCTTCCAGCCAATTGCTCCCAGCGAATCACGTGACGTTTTTTTGTCTTCCAGCCAATTGCTTTCGGCGAATCACGTGAGGGTACGTTTTTTCTTCGTAAATTCCGCCATCGCCGCCATATTTTTTTGCCTCCCGTGCCATCGCCACCATGTTTTTTTTTTGCGGGGACGTTTTTTCATAATTTACGCCATAGCCGCCATGTTTTTTTGCCTCCCGCTCCATCGCCGTCTGTTTTTTTGCAGAAAAGACGCGCGCCAATTAGGGTGAAACAACGCAGTTGACGACCCCCCACCCCCGAAACTCTTCGGCGAACACGTCGTCTTCTTCAGTTCTTCAGCCCCCAACCCTCCACCAACGACGAGAACTCGATGGACGCGGCCATCGAGAGATTCACCGTGTGAAGCAATACCACTCGAGTGGCGTCATATTGGGGTTGCCATACTACTAGTGTATGTATCGGTGATTATCACATTCCGATGCCCCATCGTTCCGAATAGTTCTGGAATACCCGAGAGACATCTGAACGAGTCACCGTATAGTCTCGGCGGTTCGAGACTGAAATAAGGAATCTACTTGCCGGTATATACGACGTTCAATATCAGATGGCAGGCAGTTGCGGCTATAGTTAGTCCGAGAGTTTGTAAATAGACAGCGACAGTGAAAATAAATTTAAACAGTAATAGTTATTGAGCTTAAAATATATTGCTAGAATTATAGGTAAGTGTATTTTTACTATAATATTTTCAAAATTTTACTGATTGAACAAAAAAAGTTTTACGGCTAAAAAGTACGGAATCTAAGGCAGAATAATAAGCCTACCCAGTCAACACTGGGCAAACATCCACATCTCAGGGATGTCAATATCGTCTAAAATGGGATTTACATGTCCTTGTGATATCATATCATTTACATTCCTGCGATATTACACCGCGACACCCCTTAGATATCAAAATCAATCATAGCCGGATATACATTTCTCTGCGATGTCATATTGTTGTCATTACTGCGATATCACACTGCGACATTCCTATGATATCTAAATTAGTAATAGCGGGGTTTAGATGTCTCTGCGATGTCAAATTCTTACTTGCCATAGACGTCATACTGCGACGTCAAAATATATACTTAGATATCTCTATATTTTAATGTTATCTCAAGATCAGGTAATAATAGGACTTTCACACACATTCACTTGACTGCCGACCACAAGGATGCCATCTGTCCTCCACCGCAGTAAGTTGGTAAGAAGTTGGCAACACAGATCGTAGGCATGTTGGCCAACCTGAAAGCGGGAGGCAACCACGTGACCGGCTGTTACCGTATCGTATAACCATATTTAGACCTAGTTCTTTGTATCGATGCATTGATCGTGGGTAGAATCCTTAATATACCATATGATATCAAATTGGATAAAGATGATACTATATCAGCAATAAAACAATTCATTCATAAAAAATTTATTGAAGACTGGAAAGCAGATATTCAAAAACGTAGAACATTCTACGGGAACATACAAGAAACATTTCCAAAGAAACCTTGGTTTTCAAACATGCAATATAAAGATCGTAGACCACTGTTATACGTATTCGCACAAGACATTGTCTTACTCCAGTACATTTATGTAAAATAGGTATGAGAGATGATCCCCTATGTACCTGTGGTACTATAGGAAATGTCCAACATATTTTGTTCGAATGTCCACTTAATTTCAATCCTCATATTGATCTATACACTGAACTGGTTAAGAGTGGTTTAACGTCTCCCATCTCTGTTGTTTCCATGCTCCACAAACTAAATGACAAGGCAATTTTACTTATCAACCAATTTCTGGCGGTGAATCAAATTGAACTTTAGAAAACAGGAAAAAATATATATATATACATATTAAATTAAAAAATAATAAAAAATACAAAATCAACAATAATAATAAAAAAAAACAATCATTACATCATTTCATACAATTTAATAAATCTATGAATAAAAAAATAAATATCAAATAATAAAAAAAATAAACAAACACTAATAAAAACAATATGTAACAACTAACTTACTCTTTACAGAACTCCTGATCTTTTGCATCCTGGGTCTCTTACTATCATCCGAGGCAACCTTTCGGGTTTGTGTAAATGCTCCTCCGTTGCCCGGGAGCGAGAAGAGTTTGTACCTTTGTTGTGAATGTCCCAAACCAACTTTCTACCTCTAGTGTATGACAAAGTATATTTTCTACATTCGCTGTCCAATTGAACATTCATGGTGTGGAAGAGGCAACAGTGCCGTCAACCTTCCCATCATAACAGAAGGACGGAATTCTCACATTTCGTCGGATCTGGGTAATGACCAGTGTAGTCGAACCCATGGAAATAAAGAAGAAGAAGATCGAAGCTTTGTTGCTCTGAATGCTTTGTATACCGTTCATACTCTGATATTTTCTACTGAAACTGATCACATTTGCGAATTTTAGTGTCCATAAACTGAAAGTGAAAAGTGAGTATCGTTGTTGAGTATCAACAAAGTGAGCTGTTCAATGGTGCCAAATTATACTAAGTATTCCATTACTGTCTGGATTATTTCATGTCCCACTACTATCTGGCATTGTAGCTTTCAGTGGTCTCATATTGTTTTATTGATTTCCAGATGTGGTGAAAAGCCTTCACGGAGAGAACGAAAAAAATGTGAAAGCAGCCTGTTCCAAATTGGTTCAGGCATGCCAAACAAAGGCTCGACAGGAAAAGGGACCAAAGTAATTGACTTTTAGTTTTTTAATTAATTATTTTTAATTTTCACTTTGTTAATTTTTAATTTTGTATTTTTATTTATTAATACTTTTGGTATATTTATTTTTTTCATATTGAAATTATATTTCCTTTTTCTATTTGTTGTTTCTGTCTGGAATATCGCATAGACGTTGACGTCTGTTGAATATAACAGTGAAGAAATCGCTGCTATGTCGCTATGATCCCTGATAAGTTATTAGGAGGCATCTTTGCGGCGTCTCAGAACTACACCGCAAAGAAGTCTCAGAACTACATCGCATAGACGTCGCCAGCATGTATCATGAGTGTGACAAAATTGAGTCGCTGGGACGTCTGTGCGACGTAACCATGTGAGTCGTAGGTCACGAAGTGACATCGCAGCAATATCTTAGAGATGTATCTGTGCTGGGTAAGGGTTAGTTCATGTAAACATAAGGCAAGGTAACGCAAGAAAGTAAGGCAAGGTAATGGAAATGTACGGTTCATAAAAAGGAATGAAGAATTAGCACGACTGACAGTTATTTATCCAATTTGTCATAAATATGACGGAATAGTTCGATTAAACTTATGAAATAAGTTTCGCCCATATTTATTCTGATTTTCTTACTTTTGAATTTTCATACCGTCTGACTGACGTTTTATACATTTTATACCTTACCTTGTGTTTTATCATGAACGTGTCTACACGATTCCAATAGTTTAACTTTCTTGCGTTACCTTACCTTACGTTTACATGAACCAGCCTTAAGAGTACATAAAATGTAAATCCGACCCTGACTATACGCTGTAAAGAGTCTCGTCACATATGACAGATTGGAGCAGTAACACTCTACATGGATTTTACAATATGTCAAAATTTCTCTACACCTAAATAATCCAACAACAAACTACCAGAAAATTTTCACGACATCAAAATAACCCTACATAATAATAATTAAGTACAACCTGGAAAATTACTATTTGATATTTATTTCTGAGCATTTTTAAAACAAATCAGCATCATTCAAGTTGTTCCCAATTATTTTATAGTATGGTGGTTTTGATATTGGGCTGAGTTTTGGTATGGAACCTTGATTAATGAAGTCACTGGAGATTCATTCCAAACCACTATTTTCAATACATTGACACGCGTTTCTTCTGGGCAAGGAAACCAGAAATTTGTATATAATCATCGATCAGTTTATAAATTTAAGTTTATTAAAAATTTTGGGTTAGGGGGTAGGGGCGCAAGCAAGTTCCTGCGGGGAGGCTCGTTGAAAGTTAGCTACGCCACTGCTCCACGGAAGTGAACCGACCACGGCATCAAAGCCCGGAAACCGTCCTTCTTAATAATAAAACATGAAGTCTGATAGAGAGGAAATAAAAACTTCCAAATTTACCCTGAAGAATATGCAGGGTGTCAATTTGAAAACGTCCCACCTTCAATATCTTTCTTCCAGTAAATAATATGAGGAATAGAAAAAAGGGTCAATTTTATTTTTAAGGGAGACACTTGGAATATTTGAAGCCCTCGTGGTTCAACCCCTTAGGAGGGGTAGATGTTGCCCTTAGAATCTTAAATCGTCCATTTTGCTCTATATAAACAGTAATGAAGACTGTTTTCGAAATTCCCTCAAACATTACGGAAAACTTCACTGGGAATTGACTGGCCTGCTGCTGTAATTCGTCTTTTAACTTCTGCAATATCCGAAGGTTGTGTTTTATAAACAACGGATTTGAGATGCCCCCAAAGAAAGAAATCTAAGGGAGTTAAATCCGGTGATCTCGGAGGCCATTCAACTTCTCCCCTTCTGTCAATCCATCATTCCGGAAATCTCTCGTTTAACCACTGTCGGACGGAAAGAAAATAATGAGGTGGGGCATCGTCCTGCTGGAAATGTACCAGATCCTCCTGCAAAAGTTCATTACCTTCTGCATCAATTTGAGTTTCTAGCTCGATAGTATCTTCAAGCATTTTAAGGCACAGATTGCCAGTCAAGTTTTCTTCCAGAAATAATGGACCAGTAATGGCATTTCCAAGAATACCAGCCCAAACATTAACTTTTTGTGGGTATACACTTCCCAAAAAATACGTGGGTTATCGTCACTCCAATAGTGACAATTTTGTCTATTAACATTGCCATTCAGAAAAAATGAATACTCATCGCTGAAACAGATGTTCAACAGAAGATTAGGGATGGTATTGACTCGATGAAACATAGTTTCACAAAACTCTATTCTTCTATCATAATCATCCTCGTGGAGCTCTTGAAGAATCTGCATTTTATATGGATGAAATTTATGCATTTTCAATGCTTTTCTTACAGTCTCGCATGACATTTCCACCTGTTCTGATCGTAAGGAGCTCGTGGGCTCTGCAGCAAATGTTCCCAAAACTTCAATTTGAGCTTCTTCATTTAGTACTCTGGGGTTATTTCTTTTTTTTTATTTGTCACTGAACTAGTTTCTTAAATCTTATTAACCAAATGAAGCACATGCCGGTGACTTACATTACAATTTGAATGTCTTTCGTTAAAAAGATATGCCGCCCTTCGTGCGCATTTTCCAACTTCTTCCTAAATTACAATCATTTCAATTATTTCTTGAAGAATGTAATCCATTTTTACACTTTTATACACTTATTGAAGTAATCACTAAACAGTCCAACAGGTAAAACATTATTCACAATACTACCACATCGTTTAAATTTTCCTAAACAATTATTTGCCTGAAAACAGAAACTTTTTGCAGCAGAAGTAGCAAAAACGGAATGCTATCTGTAAAATGTCTGCGATGAGAATTAAAAATTCAGCATTTAATAAACACAACTTTACTACCATCTACGTTTTACTATTAGGAATTTTTTTTAAGCTAATGGCTAATGAAGAGTTGGAACGGTACCACCTAATATTCTATCCAATTCTGTTCAAACCATGCATCTCAGTGTAGGCAAGTTCTAATAATTACTTCAGTTAGTTTAGAACGTAATTTTTCGGAAAATGCTCATCAAAAAGTAATAAGAATTGAACGCCAATCAAAATGATGTGCCACTTGACCCCCCTTCCCATTTAAAATTCTAAGGATATCATCTACCCCTCCTAGAGGGTTGAACCACGAGGGCTACAAATATTCCCTAAAAATGTCCCCCTTGAAATTAAAATTGACCTATATTTTAGATTTCTCATATTGTTTACTGGAAGGAAGATAGTAAGGGTGGGAGGTTTCGTTATACATGGTGCCATCATCTGAGCGGCGAGTTGTAAACGTTTATAAGTGTTTTCTGGACTTTATTTGTACGTCCATAGTGGTATCCTGGACGTCCATTGAATGTCCATTGAATCAAATCTGGACATCCATTGGATGTCTTGAACTTCCATATTCAACGTCCATTGGTCATCCATTGTACGTACATGTGCTGTGTGGGTTACCACTAAATTTTTTATATTTTTATTGAACGATTATGAAAAAAAATCAGTTGTAATGGTTAAATTTCATCATTTCAAAATTTTGTCGATCGTCTAATCAATTTCAGTAGCTAACGCTGATCAAAAAAATTATCCACAATAAATAAAAGAAATATTGATTTAATCCACAATTAATTAAATTGCCTGAATCATGAGCTCAAAATATACCTAGGTACCAATAATGTGTAAAACATTGAAAACTCCATTGAAAGTTATCTCCGAAAATAAGCCTCTATTAGAGATATTGATGAATATAGAATATTCAATAACAGAATTGTAAATTATTTTCGAGTTCGATATGTAGGTATTTCACTTAATTCTGTTACGATTTCCGAAAATAGACAGTTCAAATGTTATCGTAACAAGTCAACACTTATTTGGCATTCAATATATTGTACCTACCAGACAAATTTTCAAGGTCAAACTTTCCTCTGAACTCTGATGAATTTAAATTCCGTAAACTATAAGTACTGTCAAAAGAGAAAATAAATAAATGCTGTAACAACCAAGTGAAAATCGTATCAATAAAAGGTACAATTAACCTATTTGAGACTTCACTAGTCTGCCAAATTACTATAGCCCGTTTCATATCATACCTAGTAAAGAAAAATGGGAGAAAATACTTTGCTGACCAGAATTTAATATTTTGTTGATTTCAGACTTGTGCTGCGAATATCGATATCATGTTGTAAAACCGATATCTATAAACTAAAACCTTCTTGCCACCATATTCAAAATTCAAATCCATCCCCAATTGGGGGTGGTTTATACTTGTAATTTTTCGGAAGATTTTGCTGACCGGCGGTTTCCAGTAAAGATATTTCGTTGAAATGGTAAACCAGGATTGCCCATAATATACTTTTTATGCCACCATAGAAAAAATTCGAATCAACCCCTTCAAAAGGGTAGTTTGTACTTGCGATTTTTCGGAATACTCTGCTGACCGGCGGTTTCCAGTTAAGATATTTTGTTGAAATAGTAAACCAGGATTGCCCATAATATACTTTTTATGCCACCATAGAAAAAATTCGAATCAACCCCTTCTAAAGGGTAGATTGTACTTGCGATTTTTCGGAATACCTTGCTGACCGGCGGTTTCCAGTGAAAATATTTCGTTGAAACAGTGAACCAGGACTGCCTATAACATACTCCTCAGCCACCATAGAAAAAATTTTAATCAACTACTTCCAAAAGGTAGTTTGTACAAAGACGATTTATCGAAAAACTCTTCTGACCGGCAATGATGACAAACGGACAGACCACGGAAAAGTTTAAAGTTGCTCAAAATTCGATGGAATCATTTTTTCGGAAGTAACTTCAGCTCTATTTCAACAGAGACCATAGTATACTCCCCTATGAACGGTTTATCATATAACAAGGAATTTAAAAATAATACATTCGGAAATCTTGAGATTTGGCGTCAAGATTCAAGAACCCTTGCAATTTTAGCAAAAAACCCCTTATTCTCTCCTTAATTTAAAGCAGAGATCTGACAGAAAACAACTACTTACCTGGCTATTACCACGACGGACGTTTAATTAAATCTGACAGATATCTGTGCAGCGTTCTCCCTAGAATCTGGGAGACAGCCATAAATGCTTTCTGTATCAAGTAGCAGAATCCTGCCTGACATGATCAAGGACTTGACCACTTACATACCGGTTTCGAGGTGCATTGCCTCTCTTCAGTGCATTGAAACAATCATACACAGTCCGATAGCTTCAGGAGAGAGACAGAACTTCAGCAAAAATCTCTTATTCTCTCCTTAATTTTAGGCAGATATCTGACAGAAAACAACAACTTTCCTGGCTATTACCACGACGGACGTTGAATTAAATCTGTCAGATATCTGTGCAGCGTTCTCCCTAGGACGACTGCAAATGTTGTCGGACCTACCTTGCACTGAAGAGAGGCAATACACCTCGAAACTGGTATGTATAAGTGGTCAAGTCCTTGATCATGTCAGGCAGGATTCTGTTACTTGATACAGAAAGCATTTGTGGCTGTCTCCCAGATTCTAGGGAGAACGCTACACAGATATCTGTCAGATTTAATTTAACGTCCGTCGTGGTAATAGCCAGGGAAGTAGTTGTTTTCTGTCAGATCTCTGCTTTAAATTAAGGAGAGAATAAGGGGTTTTTTGCTGAAATTGCAAGGGTTCTTGAATCTTGCCGCCAAATTTCAAGATTTCCGAATGTATTATTTTTAAATTCCTTGTTATATGATAAACCATTCATAGGGAAGTATAATATGGCCTCTGTGGAAATAGAGCTGAAGTTACTTTCGAAAAATTGATTCCATCGAATTTTAAGCAACTTCAAACTTTTCCGTGGTCTGTCCGTTGGTCCATCTGTACTCTGGTTTGTCGTCATTGCCAGTCAGAAGAGTTTTTTGATAAATCGTCTTTGTACAAACTACCTTTTGGAAGTAGTTGATTAAATTTTTTTCTATGGTGGCTGAGGAGTATGTTATAGGCAGTCCTGGATCACTGTTTCAACGAAATATTTTCACTGGAAACCGACGGTCAGCAAAGTATTCCGAAAAATCGCAACTACAAACTACCCTTTAGAAGGGGTTTATTAAATTTTTTTCTACGGTGGCATAAATAGTGTATTTTGGACGATCATATTCTTCTGTTTCAACGAAATATCTTTCGTGGAAACCGCCGGTCAGCAAAGTATTTCGAAAAATCGCAAGTACAAACTACCCTTTAGAAGGGGTTGACTCAAATTTTTTCAATGGTGGCATAAAAAATATATTATGGGAAATCCTGGTTTACAATTTCAACAAAATATCTTTACTGGAAACCGCCGGTCAGCAAAGTATTCCGAAAAATCGCAAGTACAAACTAGCCTTTAGAAGGGGTTGATTAAATTTTTTTTTATGCTGACATAAAAAGTATATTATGGGCAATCCTGGTTTACAATTTCAACGAAATATCTTTTTTGGAAACCGCCCGTCAGCAAAGTATTCCGAAAAATCGCAATTACAAACTACCCTTTAGAAGGGGTTGATTCGAATTTTTTCTATGGTGGCATAAAAAGTATATTATGGGCAATCGTGGTTTACAATTTCAACGAAATATCTTTACTGGAAACCGCCGGTCAGCAAAGTATTCCGAAAAATCATAAGTACAAACTACCCTTTAGAAGGGGTTTATTAAATTTTTTTTCCACGATGGCATAAAAAGTGTATTTTGGACGATCATATTCTACCGTTTCAACGAAATATCTTTAGTAGAAACCACCGGTCAGCAAAGTATTTCAAAAAATCGCAAGTACAAACTACCCTTTAGAAAGGGTTGATTCGAATTTTTTCTATGGTGGCATAATAAGTACATTATGGGCAATCCTGGTTCACAATGTCAACGAAATATCTTTACTGGAAACCGCCGGTCAGCAAAGTACTCCGAAAAATCGCAAGTACAAACTAGCCTTTAGAAGAGGTTGATTCAAATTTTTTTTACGGTGACATAAAAAGTATATCTTGGGCAATTCTGGTTTACAATTTCAACGAAATATCTTTACTGTTACTGGAAACCGCCCGTCAGCAAAGTATTCCGAAAAATCGTAAGTAAAAACTACCCTTTAGAAGGGGTTGATTCGAATTTTTTCTATGGTGGCATAAAAAGTATATTATGGGCAATCCTGGTTTACAATTTCAACGAAATATCTTTACTGGAAACCGCAGGTCAGCAAAGTATTCCGAAAAATCATAAGTACAAACTACCCTTTTATTTATTATTTATTTATTTTATTAAATTTTTTTCTATGGTGGCACGAATACCTTACTATAAACAATTCAGTTCCAGAGTTTAGTTTGACTGTGTATTTCCTAAGGTTCTGTTCGGTAGAATAATTTTTTGGTCAGCAAATTATCCACACTCAAGAAAAATTAAAAACACTTTACGTGACTTTACTAAATCACCGAGATACTTTAGGACGCGTATAATTGGGCGATCTGTATAATTAAACTACTATTCAAAGATCACATCCCCGTAGCACACTGGCGGATTTGTGCCATGCCCCCCCCCCCTCAGAGTTCTGAATAAATTGTTGATATTGGTTCAACAACCAGTCAGGATATGCTACTAAACCTTGATTGATTTTCAACAAGAAAACATGCGTTAAACAAACCAAATTATTCGTATTCGTATTTTTCCTATTGAATGTTTCCTTAAACACTCAAACATCCCAAATCAACACGTTTTTAAATTTAATAGGAGACATCCATTATACAATACAACCATGAAACAGAAATATTCTTCTATACAGTACGAATATGTGAAAAGGACACAGGTGGCCAAATCAAAGGCGTCAAAACAGATTACGATAAACGATAGAGGAAAAATAATTATTTTCGGGGAATTTTCGGGACTGCGCTTTAGTAAAATGCATATTGCTATTAGCGGTAAGCCGTGAATGGTAAGCCGTGAGCGGTAAGAATTAATAACAAAGGAAATGAGTAGTTGTTTTTTATTGGAAACCGCACTTGTGTTTGAAGGAAAACGGTCATCAGGTCTTCAAACATATCTGTAAGATCCAGTTCATATTCCTGTGGATTTTATTACTTTGATTATAGGCGCGTATACAAGGGCGGGGGTTATTCCCCTACTCCACCAATCGAAGGAAATTCAGTGTTTCAATGAAAATTAACATGAAGATTCAAAAAATTTATCTTAATTCTGGCCCTATTTCATAATGAACTTGAAGTAGTATTTAATATAATTTGAATAGCTGTTAGACTGTGACTACCCTTATTGAGATACAATTGACAGCTTGTCACAGTCTGACAATTATTTAAACTAAATGACACTCTAAGTTCGTTATGAAATCGGACCTCATTTAACTATATAAGTAAAAGTTAAATGTATTTAATTTCAGAATGCATCTGTTAATTTCGTTAAATCATTATATTCTTTTCTTATTGAATAAAACAAACTGAATCTGACATATTTTATTTCCACCTTTAAAATAGCCCACGGACTAACCCAACTATCAATTCAGGGCCGGATGTACTTTAACTTCGAGTTAAATTTAACTCATGGTTAGAATGTGAGTCAATTCCTTCATTTAGCAAATGTCATATTCATTCTAACCACGAGTCAAATTTGACTGGGAGTCAATCTGCATCATTTTGAATTTTTGTTTTATCGAATTGAAAAAACCCAGTCAAGGCGTAGTAACAGAAGAAAACAAAATTAGTACCTAACTACTGGAGCTTTTAGAAGTTCGAATTCCTCATATTTACTCTCTGGATTTCAATCTTCATCTGAGGGACAATATTTTATCAAGTTGGTCGACGTTCCCAGTAAATAAATTTGATTATTTGGCCTCAACTTTCGAATACAAAGTAAATAAACATGAGCAGGGAAAAGTGGGGAAATATCAATCGCCGGCGTCAGGCAAAATCGACCAGTTTCAAATCTGATAAACTTGCGACATCATACGAACTAAATATACCAACCGACCGAAATATGGCTTCGTAACGTGCCTTCTTTTTTTTTCTTTTGATTATAGGTTTAGTATGGTACCAGACAAGAGTTCTATGGTGCCATCACTAGTCCTGTGTGCACATTGGCAGTTTCGCTCATTTCTAGACTTCTCCTATTCCAAGTGTGCTGCTCTTTTTGGGATGAGAACATTTTTATATTTTCCAAATTTAATGTATTGCATTTTACGTTTCTAGGATATCACGGATACGTACTTTTTCACAGTTTGAGTCTGATACGGTACATTTTTTATAAATTGTAACGTCCCCCAAGCTAGACCTGACCGCGTCTGATTGGATACTCACGCTCAGCCTGCCCAGGTGATATCATCTCTAACGGTACACCCATGACTCATCGTTCTATCCGCATCGAGAATGTACAAGAGTAAAGATAGTTCGAGAATGGTAAACGGAATCTATTTGCCGGTATATAAGACGATCAACATCAGATGACAGGGAGAGTTTCAGTTCCAGATATAGTTAGTTCGAGAGTTCGAAAATCATTGTTGAATTAAGTTATCGTTTAGAGTTAAATAAATTAGCGAAATATAGTTGAGTGTAATTTTACTACAATACATATTTCTCTAATACATTTTTGAAGTGAAGGTGTCCTGGTTCTGGTAAAGTCGATCACACTAATGAATGTTACCCTACAGGCATCAATATAACCCTTGATAGGTATGGTATTATTATAACTACTTATATACCTATGCCCGAAAAATCGAACGTTTTTCGTGGACGGAGGATGAAAAAAGAGATAACGGAGGTGAGAAAACAAAAATTATCCTTCAAGAGTGCCGCTTAAATTTAAGTTCCATAAGGCACACACCAAGATAGGCTAAGAGGTACATACCAACAAAAAAGTTACGTTGGAGAAGATAACATTTTTTAAAAAATTAGGAAAAAAACTGTTGAATTATTTTATGGCTATGCATACATACGCATTTGTGTGGTCGGTGGATCAGCGGTCTAATGCACAGGCCGTTCGAAACTCCAGCATAGCGATAGTCGGTTCGAGGCCGATGTAGGTACAAGAGAATTTTTCTCAACTACTTTATATCGGATCGATAGGCAACCGCATGCCTTCCTTGTTGAAAAGCAAGTGTATTGTGAGTTGTCTAGATGCCAATCTCGTCTGGTGCTAGCTTGGAGCGCACACCGACCACCCGAGGAGGTGCTGTAGGTTTTACCGGGTTTTCCTACAGCTGAAAAGTGAATACGCCACCAAAAATCAGTAAGTTGCCCCGGAACGCCACGGCAAATAATAATAATAGCCGTCCTCTACCCGTACAGGTTATGCCTTTGGGTACACTCAACGAGTGTTTATGAAGGGGTAATATTATTATTATTATTATTGTTACTTTGGTGTGTCAATATGCAGAGAAAATTAAAATTCCACACACTTTTAATAATGAGAAAAAATGTGTGACAATATTCGTTCATGCGACGTTATGCGCAGCTTCATTTTCGCAAACTGGAAGCCACTGTTTTGGTTGGTTTCCGGGTTTTCCCGTGGTCTTCTTTGGTTTAAATCTCCAAAGGTTTCGACTGCAACTGCGGCAGTCATCTTCAGTGGCGTGGTCGAAGTACTCTTCTAGACGTATCAACTGAAACTAGCATCATCAGAATTACCGCATTCAACTAAGGCGAAATTGATGTTTTTCAATAATCTAGGGTTATTATTTGACAAATTCCATTTTGAAGTTCATGGAATATAAAACGTTGACGAAAGGGGTATTTCAAATGTTCACTCTTGCAGTTGTATACATACAGTGCGGATTTTAATAGTACCACCCCCTGTTAACAGAAATTTTTTTGAATGGAACGATATTTTAAATTTTAGATGTTTGTAAAGGGAATTCAATTATCGTGAAAAATTTTTAGTTGATGTGCCCCCACGCGCCATCTATCGAGCAATCACAATGTGTTTTATTTCAAAAAGTAGTATCGGTGAAACCTTCCAAACGTTTTTTTATGTTTGTATGTCAAACCGTTCTAAAGATAACAGGGGGGATTATTAAAAGCCGCACTGTATATATTAGCAAAAAGAGAGGAAACAAGTTGGTGCGATAACAACCTATTATTCTTATACTGGAAAATCAATCTACTTATTCCTGTTTAGCTTATTATAATTCTGGCATTCATTTACTTTCACTTTCACCTCACAGAAAGTATCTGAATGTTACTTTATGAAAAAACTAAAGCCACTGATGACATTGCCGATCTTTTTGTAAATCTTACAATAGACCACAATGGAAACAATCATTATCTATACGTTTCCTGAGGAAGACCCCTAATACCTATCTACTTCGAAGATAATGGAGATCGGCAAGAGACAAAGGCCACAGTATAATGCTGTTCTTTTAGCATTATACTGTGCGCCAGAAAAACCGCATCGTCGATATTCCACCACTCTCCCCTACCTAATTCTCCTAGTCGGAGTAATGTAAACAAATATATTTCTCCTAGTCAGAGAATGAGTAAGATTTATTTCATGAATTTTCCATATTTTCAAGTTTTGTTATTGAATAAAGTTTATATTAAAGGAGTTGAGCCTTCCGAGGATATACCTATCTATTTCCCGTCGTTTCTGTAATTATATAATATTACTGCTGCTGATAAAGTAATGCCTATTGTAATTCTATAAGTAAACCTATTTGAATTCATTTTATATTTTCATTTAATCTTATATTCATACGTCACTGCGCGCTCTATGCCCAATTGTTTTATATTGAACAATTAGGTAAGTATTCATCTATCTATACTATTTGAAAATTTGTTTATTTATAGTACATATATATGTACTTACCGGTTATCACCATTTTGTTGAACAACTTGCTACTGATAGGACAGCCTTACTTCTCCAAACTGCAGCTGATATTGTTTATATTCATTTCCATCGAATCACTACTGTACGCACACTAAGAAAAAAATTCGCAGAGATGTAAGATGGTTAATTCATTAATGCAAAATGTGATATCGGAAATTTTCACCACAATGAGATAAAAGTTTGATATGAGTTCGAATCAAATTCGATTTGAATCATTGATATTTTGCAATCAGCTCCTGCGGACTCGTGTTGTTTTTTCTAATCAATTCCAGTTTCGTTCAGAAATGAATTTTGAAAAAAGAATAATATAAAGATATTTGATTTGAATTTAACTAAATGTTTGAGTATTTCCAAGAGATGAAGTAAATGAATAGAAGATTTCTGAAGTTATCATAACCATTCAGAAAATGGTATATTACATTACAAGTGGGAAAAGTGGCATTTTCCACAAGAGTGGGAAATATTGTAGTCCGAGATGCATCTCGATTGCAACAATCCCACCAGTGCAAAAATACACAGGTAATGTTCACTATTTTTGCTACGATTACGAGATCATTTCACCAACTAATATCGATGTTATCCTGACATGTGTACAAGAAAATCGAAGAAAAAGGCTGACTGAACCATGTATATCTGAGAGAATTACATATTATGACGATTAGCTCAGTCGGTAAGAGCAATATGTTTTTGGAATTTGATATGTTCCGACTAGTAAGAGAGATCTCAGAGCTAATCAATTACCATAATAGGTTTGTTTTGGTTCTGAAAATTATCAGTCCTGGGACGTCAGGATCATGCGCAGTTGACGAGAAGTGTGCTCTTTAGGTTCATATTCGCTCACTTTTTCTCAAATGCGCATGATCCTGACGTCCCAGGACTGATAATTTTCAGAACCAGAACAAAGCTATTGACACACAGTAGAAGAACAAACTGGAGAGGTTGAACGTTCGGGACAACTCGCTGTGGCGGATGGCGAAGCGTATTTCCAGGCGCTTCGAACCCATCTCAGTCACAGTGAGGGGTACCGACCGACCGTGCAGTCACGGTCGTCACGGACCCTCAGAAGGCGGAACTGTTCGTCGAGTATTTCGCAAATAGCCAGCAGCCATTCATTTACAGATTGAATTCTGCAGTGACGTGACTGATGGCGTTTCAAATCGCATAGTAAGCTTGCACGTGCATGTTCTTTTGGCTGTTACGACCAAGGAATTCGTGGAAATAATTGAATCTATTCAACTAAGTACTTCATAAACAATACCACTTTGCATTTTAAAATTATGAGAAATGTATTTTCTGGCACAATGAAAAAACATGCATGGGTTACACTTGCCCCAAAAACATTTCAAGTGGGGTAAGTGTAACCCATGCATTTCTAGTCTACGTAAATCATAGAATCAATGCTTTAGTATATGATTTCTATGACATAAAGTAAGGGAGACGAACGAAAACATCAAATTAATCGACCTAATACAACTAGACATGACAAAAATAATTATGGGTGATTGGGTTGTTGTGAAATTCGAACAGAAGAAACAAGGTCAAGATGTATGAATACCAGCTTACCGAAAAGAAAATATGTCTCTAAGTGGAATTTTGTAGAAGAATCGGAACAGTATACAACAAGACTAGTTTTTTACACTTGCCTCGGCAAACTTTTTCCAGTTCTGAATGATAAAAGTGTCATGCCCCGGTGGTTGGGGCAACGACGAAGAACATGAAAAATATCATAGAAAAAAATTGGTTATTTTCTATATTGGTACAAAAGTTAAAGAAATGTCCTTGCAATCAGTTTGCCAAAAATGACGAAGGATAAGGAATATATATGGTTTCTTGTTGAGTCGGGTCAAAGTGAAGGAACTGAAATTCGCGGTTCTACTTACCCCGGTGTACCTTAGATTGTTTTTTGTGACCAGAAATAATAAATTTGATAGCTTAAAGCGGGAAATCTGAACAGAAATTACGCATTTGACAGCTTTATCCACACGCGTGTGATTCACTTTCCGCACATGAGCGAAAAGTAACTTACCGCACACGTGAAGATATGAGCCTCTTTCCGTAGGACTGCACACATTGCGATATACGTTACTTTGCAATGAGGTCTTAAGAAAGGTACCTTTCCATACACGTGTGAATATATACAAAGCCACTTTTCGTGGGAGTGTACATATGTACACGTTACTTTTTTACGTGTGGTCGTAGGAAAATTTATTTTTACGATTGCCATTCAATATTCAGCGACTGATCAAGAATTATCTGACCGCCCTATAAAGTAGTATATTAGTTTTGACTTTGCGTCCCCCCCCCCCCCGATCCTCACGCCCTAGGCTGCAGACTAATCAGCCTAAGGGTTAATCAGGCCCTGTCAATATAACATTCTATGCTTGAGTTAAGCTTGTTTTGCTTATCAGTTGCCCCCGCCTCTTTTATTGGTATTTGATTGACTTATTTCATCGAAGTATTCCTTTGATTAAAAGAGATATGCACTTTTATTTCTGTTGCTCATCAGAATGGTTATAACAATAATAATAATTTTGAAACCAATGGTGGGAACATAATTTGAATATAGTTTCTGGGTGTATATTCAGATTGTTTATTCTATTTGCGCAGATAGCTTATTTGACCCCTTCTCATAAATTCCTAAAAATATCAGATAGGCAACACATACTCTTTCACTCTACGAGGTTGTCTAAGGATATGTTCATAATATGCAGTGCAGTATATGTATTACAGTATCACAAAATATGGGATACGTATAGATAGATTGACTAGAATGCATATGTAAGATTAAGATATTCATTCCTCTAAACTGCAGAAGCATTTTCCTATCAGAAGTGTTTAAAATTATTTTCGAAATCGCTAATCTTTGAGTGCGCCTGTTTCCTTTGTTCATTCACTTCCTAGGAAGCTATAGCGACTTATGTGGATATACATATAACAATGCATAATTAATAATATAATAATAATAATAATAATAATAATAGTAATAATAATAATACTTCCTCACAACGCGGCCCAATTTGTACGATAATTTATTTATAATTTTTGTTCACATATTTTGATAGTCAATGAAAAGTTTCTATCGGAAAATACCAGAAATTTCAAAAAGTATTCGAAAAATACTAAGTTATAGGCAAAAGAAGAATATCGAAATATTCGATTTTTCTTGTATAACTCCAGAACTAAAGACGCCAGATGAGAAGTTTTTCATTCATATAATTGACCTCCAGAAAACGCTACTTTGTCCCATTTAACCACGCCTCTATATCATACCGTTGCCGAAATCCCAATGCGACTTCAATTTTTATAGCCCTGTATAATATTCTATATTGCTTCAACTCATGCAACTACATCATCGCGTGACTAAAAATAATACATCATCAGTACAATACAATAAAACAGCAGTATTTTAGAGCTGCTAAAGATATCAACTTGTTGAATCGTATTTTCATTTCTGATCATTCAAATGAAGGAAAAAACAGTGTAACGGAATTTTGAATAATTCCATACTAACTCTAGTTGGCCTATTCACACAAATCAATTGAAGATAAAATCTCCTCCAAGTAAGAATCATCCTCAGTTTAGCTTATGATGGGACAGGTAGAGGAATTTTCAATTCGAACAACATGTTTACTGCAACATTTTAAATCATATATAAACAGTATTTGTACAACTATACGAAAACTGGTGATCGCAGAACTATATTCAAAAACAATTAGTGACCAAAGCCCCCAGGTTCTAGCCCCAGTCAGAGCTGGGATTTTTTGAATGGCGTATGGAGTTTGCAACACAGCCTACCCAGAATACAAAGTGA
This sequence comes from Chrysolina americana, assembly GCA_958502065.1. Classification (NCBI taxonomy): domain Eukaryota; kingdom Metazoa; phylum Arthropoda; class Insecta; order Coleoptera; family Chrysomelidae; genus Chrysolina; species Chrysolina americana. Next base: position 39,802,095 of record OY293416.1, read on the forward strand.
CTAATGACCACAGCAGCAGTCAATGCCACTATAAACACCAAATTTAAAAATATATATCATCCTACACATGAACACTTTGAGAAAGGATCGCTATACATATAAGACAATTACAATTTTCAACAACATTCCTGTTTAAGTAAAATGAACTGAAAACTCTAGACAATTACTAATGTCACTGAAAAATTGTTTATCCGGCATAGTGCCCTAATATTGATCTATAAATTATTTTCTATTGTTTTTAATTTATAAAGTAATCATAACAATCACATTTTTCATAATATAAGTAAACATCCCTTACCTTTTAAAACGTGTGATGCCATGCATGAGACCGGTGATGACCGTACTGCCGTTCGAACCTATAGACCTACCGGATGATTGGATTAAGAAATGAGCGCTTAACCCGCACGCCCCAAGGCCCATATCAACTAGTAGCTATAGTTTCGCTCATTACAACATCTTCATAAGTCAGCAGGTTACTGATTTTGATGAAAATATAAACTTAATGTTCATAAAGTCAGATGTGGAATCATCTACGACTGAAAGTCACACTTTAGTCGCCTTTTTCCACTTCAAATAATTTTTCGAGATTTTTTTGTTATATCTAACAGAAAATAACTACTTCCCCAGCTAAAGCCATTCTAGAAAGAAAAAATCTGAAAGTGAAAATTTGCATTTTTATTCAGTTTCCATTGGAAATGCACATAGACAAAATATCACTCACAGAAATCGTTCAAATCATTGATGCGAAAATTGTATCTCTTTCGCAAGGCCTCCAAATAAATTTTTGTCAACGACATTCTATTTCACTTTTCAGAGGTCATCAGGGAGGTCGGAAGAATTGAGAATCATACATGTGAATAAATAAATCGCTAATTAATAATAATATATAAGTACCTTGTAATTATCAATGGAGAATGTCACCAAAGTTTGATTTTTACCTTACAATACACTCTATTGAAAATGAAAAAATAATGTACAATTTTTTTTTTTTTGATAAATCTTATAGTTTTCGAGATATTTGATTGTTTAGCTAGGCATGCGACAACTCGTACTCATCAGCCGCTGTGACTTCACCATAGATAAATTGAAAAGAATATTGTCGTTGGACTTCACTTTACAACAACCGCTTATTGCGTGCTCGTCTCTCGTTCTGTGTGTTTGAAGTCTGGTTCGAAAATTGATAAAAATGTCAAATCCAGAAGCTATAAAATCGATTATTATGCCACTGTTTAAATATAACTACTAATGCACCAAAAAAATGTTTTTTTTTTATTGTTCCTTTCAAAAATGATGGATGCAAATCATGAAGAGGGTTGATACACCCGGAACCAAAAGTTGTGTCTATTGTTGGGAACATCATTTTGATGTAAGTATATGTTACTGCAGTGCACGTAATAAACGTAGGTCTTACTAATATTTGATAGAACCATTCTGCGGACTTGGAAAATCTTACTTTCAAGAAGAACCCAATAAAACTGAAGAAGAAATGAGAGCAACATACTGGCAAAGACTTCCATCAGGGCTAAGGCCTGTCAAAGATCTCCTCGGCAACTTCAACCGCGCAAGATGGAAGACCCTGATTAACCTTGGCAAAACTAGACAATCACAGGATTTCTGACGGGGCAGACTCAAAGAACACCTAAAGAAGCTAGGTATTAGAGGAGGACAGCACCTGCAGATTCTGTGGGGAACATCCAGATACACCACACCATATATTGATGGAATGTTATGCTGTACATCACACGAGATTGAATATACTGGAGTCACACCAGCTGATCGTGAGAGAAATACGTCACGAATAGACCCCCTCAAAATCCTTAAATTCCTCAAGGAATTGGGGCTTCAGGGGCTGCTGTAAACGAGAACACCTTGAAATAGCAGAAGAATAGGCACAATAGATCTATAATAAGGTCGCAGCGCATCAGTCACCATCCATACCTACCAATACCACTACCGATATTTGATAAATGTTGAATATTTTGTAATTTATGTGGATTAAAAGTTGTAAAACTTTTTATTGTGTTTGTTTGCTAGAGGGAATGTTTTAAAAGAGTAGTTAAATTCACTTTTTAGGTACTCAGGTTTAATAATGGAAGTTTTACCTATTCTTATATATTTTTTCTTCGTTTGAAAGTGACATGTAAAATAACGTGAAGTATAAGTTAGTTGGAGACGAAATTAAACTTAAAAAAGAGTTGTACCACAAAACGTTAATTGCCAAAAACCAGCAAACGTGAAGCCTGAACGGTCTGCAGTTTATAAAAGCAAATCGGCAATAGATATTATAACAAAAAATAGCTGACATTGGGGCAAAGCTACTTGAAAAAAAAATCCCGCGCGCCTCTGCAATTCTGTAGCTTTTTCATTTTCGCTCCCCCCTGGGCAGATTCATAAAACCGCCCCTGTCGCCCCTCCTAAATCCTAAGCTCGCACAAGTTTCGACTTCTGAGGGCTGTCGTTCGTAGGGGGATGACAGCTGGTTAACGGAAAAAACAATTTAACAACAACAAAACAAAACAGTTCTTCATTATCATCCATCAACCGGTTTCAAGAAGTGACATTAATTAATACATCAAGTTTTGAGTTGCATACAATAGATTCAAAAGTGGGCTATCATAACAATCAAGTTGCAATATTCACAAAACCATGCAGACATTAGATGTTGGTATTAATTATGCAGGGAAAATTACAGGCGCGTCGATAGGATTTTTTCCTGGGTGGGGTACTTTACCTCCTGGGGAGGGAGGGTACTCAGTACCGGAATTCAATATAAATTGGTGTTGGCTAGTACTACGGCTTTCTTTACTCTCGACTTTGCATGCACTGACATACGACTGATTCGACTGTTTTGGAGTTGGACTATTTATTGGCCCAAAACACAAAGAGCGATTTCGTTCTTGACCATGCGCGGAAAAAGTAATGCCGAAACCAGTGGCGGGCGGTTAGAATTTCAAAACTTGAGAATAATATAATGACATTTTTTTCCATCGAATAAGATTGGACAATATTTTATTGATGAAAGTATTTGTATCATTTATAAATTTTTCCGATATATTTTACAATTTTTCTGTTCCCAATGCTCCTCCTGGGGTGGGTACTGTCCCCCACCCAGTCAGCCAGCGAAGTCGCAGTAAGTGGCAGGGAATTCAATTTAATGTCTCTATATGGATCAACAATCTGATTTTACAGATAAGTACCAGCGATTTGGCTTTGCGGATAATGATATGCAATGAATATTAACCTAGTAATTTCGCAAAATACCATTCGAAAGCAGTTAAAATCAATACGACTTTCACAATGCTACCACCATGCCATATATTTTTGACTGTTTTATATTAACGTTCATTTTGTGATATTTATTGAATTTTCAATAATATACTTCTCGAGAAGTTCCATGGATTATGATCGGGCGACTCTTTTGAGAAGTGAACAGCGCCTCTTTCGACACTAGCGGCAGAGGATATCAACTGGCAATGGCCGGCCCATGGCAGACATTTTGACTTTGTCATTTGATGTTGATGAACTTGTAGCTTGTAGGGCTATTTTGTTTGTTTAGTTTTAAGTTGCTAACGAAACTTCGGTACTTTATAAAGTTGTGTCTTTTGTAGGTATTCGTGCATAGTTCAGTCCCTTGGTGTAGAAAAGTTGCAAATTTTCTGAAGGTAAGTGAAACTTTTTGACTTCGTTTCGTAAAATAAACAAAATTATATACATATTCGATGAAAAATTACGCAATTCATCTTCAAGTGGAAGGTGAGGTAGCAGCAGAGAAAATCTATACTGATGAAAACAACTATAAATAACTGAAAACGTTATTGATTATGATTAGGTTAGATACAAAAATGTACTGATGGGCCATGGGCTTCTATATGCAGATGCAAATCGAAATAATAGAGATATGTGATATTTTTGATCCATTCTCATGCCTTTAAATTATACAGGGATTTTAGTGAAATGAGCAACTGAAAATAAAAAAAATTCAATATTTGTTTTCTGTTGAATACTTGCAAACGAAAAATGTATAGGTCTATGCGGATATGCCGTCAAGTAGGGTCGTTCACTCTTCTTTGATAAGAGTATTCGATGATTTTTTCCACCCCCACTTTATAATTTTGACTTCATTTCCTGATTTCTGATGCTCCAAATCATTATATTTTTCACTCATATATTATATTCTATTTGAGAAGGAGTAAAAATATTGAAGATTATGTAGCGCTGGTGTAGTGAGGATGGCTTTACAGGCAGTGCCTTTAGGATAACACAATTAAATGTATTCCCCAAACTACTGCCTTAAAATAGCTCAGCAACTTATCCTCAACTTTTCATTTCAGGTTTGTGGAGGCTGCATGCAATGAAGAAAGTTTTTTTTAGTTGCGTCGATTTCTGTGATTAGCCACCATTGAAAATGTTGTTTGTATTCGTTATATATATATAAATATATTTTTTTGAAGACTATATGTTATTATTTCGTTATTTTATGTTATTTTATATTAGTTAGTGTTAATAAATATGTTGAAAATTATATCAAATTGCTTTCCATTTATTCATTCCAGAAAAATTCCCAAATCTACATTTACTTCATCTATTTGGTAAATATAAAAGGAATGCTTTCAAAAGTTAAAAGCAGTAATTACAAATGTGTACATTCATTTAATTTCCGTGAGAGGTGCATTCAAATTCCGTTTGAATATTTATAATCTTTCTAAAAACCGCTGCTTTGTGAATTCGCTTTAAGGCTGTCTATAGAAACTTAAAAATGTACGCTTCGCGACGTCTTGGGTAGTTACTGGCGATGAGCGTGTTTGCACTCGCAAATAATTACTAGTGTCCCTATTCTGTATCCACATTGCGAAGTCGCAGATCCCAGCAGTAACTCTTTGCAACTTCTATGCGATCGATTCTGGTTCACTGGGCAGTACCTCCCCTTATCGACGCTGGTGGAAAATTTAAGATAACATTAAAAATATTTCAGCTTAATTTAATTTAATATCATTCACAAGCAATGGCAATTTATCCAACGAGTTGTTCAACGACAAACCTAAGGACATATCGATTGGAATATGGTGTATGTCCAGCCATACATACAGGTCAAACAGGTAGAAATTGTGACATAAGGTACAAAAAACATGTAAGCCCAGACAAAAATACAGTTAATAGTACGCGAGCCCTCGTACAAAATCTGAAGTTGTAACTTTATACACTGTTTAAGTGTGCCAAGTCTGACAAGATGTCGCAGAGAGAAAACCTTGAAAGTGGTAAGTTTTTCTTTGTTGTCAAATCGACATCTATGGAGCGTCGGACTGCTGAAGATCCTTATTAATTTTGTCGGACGATGATGCCATTGAAAATCTCATTTAATTTTTGTATTTTGCCATGTGATCATTGGTATAGCGGCAAATTGGAAAAAAATACGAAAATACCTTGACTACATTGAATTATTTACTCTACACTTGAATTTTCAAAAACTTATTTCGTACGGACCCTGTCTGTTACATTGGTTCGTATCTAATAGTGATATCAGAACTTCACAACTATTATGATTATGTGGCACTCCAGAATCATCATGTTTTCTATACTATAATCAAGTTTCGAAGGTAATCAAGCTTGAACGTTTCACTTCACATAATAAATTTTACCCCGCACGGAATACATGGGATTTTGGTTTATTGCGGAATTCAATGAAACTTTGGTATGTTGTAGATCACGATATGTAGGTGACACTTTAAATGGACCATAATCAAATCGTATGATTAGTTTCGGAGAAACAGGGTGATTTTGAAAGTAGTTACGAAAACAGGAAATAAAAGTAATTTAACACAAATTGAGATTATTTCTGATTTTTTCTCGTGATTTGGTTAAAATGTTTCATGCTTTTGGAAACAGAACGCTATTTTGATTAAAAACAGTAATTAGTTTACCAGGGTCATCACAAACGTACCCAAAAAATCCTATTTATTTCGACGTTTTTTACTTCACTTATAATGATTGATTTTTTTCTAGTTTGATTTCGAGATTTACCTGACTAATGTTGACAGTTCAGATTCTGATACAAATACGTTATTTTACCATATCGGCATCATCAGAAAAGTACTTAAAAATATCCTATTCCGAAGTTATTCACTTCATTCTTTCAATAGAAACTTAAAGACCTATATGTTTTCAACTTTTAACGTTAATATGTGAAAACATTCGAGCAATTTTGAAAAATGTTAAGCCAAACTTACATTTTTAAAATACAAGTGCTCTGCAAAAAGTACCTCTACATAAATACTCATACACGTACATAAGTGACTACTTGATATGCGTATAATAATTCATTAGAAAATTACTTAAAAATATCCTATTCAGAAGTTATTCACTTAATTTTTCCATTCCCAGCTCTCACAAGTCTTCTGAAGAAAACGTTGCTGGTGTTGCTCGTAGGGGTGCAGCCGGATGACGGTAGAACATTTTTTTTGGACAAAATAGAAACCCTGTAAGGACCATATGTTTTCATCTTTTAACCTTAATATGTGAAAACACTCATGCCATATCTGAAAGTCCTAAAGCCAAACTTATATTTTCAAAATACAAGGGCCTCCTCAGAAAATGTTTGCCAGCGGCACTGTATATTTGGAGTTTCTGTAAAAATTCGCATTAGGTGCAATTTTTATAGAACTTTCTGTAATATTATTTTTGAATATTTTGCCAGCGGCGCTATTTTGTCCTGATAACCTAATATTCTCTTACCTATCTTCAATAATCTATGATAATATATTTTTCAGCACTATTTTGTTCCCTATAATACTATATAACAGGTTAAGTATAATATATTCGATCAAGTAGGATATGCATGACTTTAAAACAAGTGACATTTATTGTCAATAGTTATTATAAATGACGCGTTCTTCATAAGAACTGTTCATTATTAACATGGCTTTTCGAGCAAGATATGTTTGTTATGTGTGCAATGATGCTGTTGGGGTACAACATTCTATTATTTACCAACAAAATGCCGAAATAAGAAGAATTGCGGTGCAAAGAAGACATGAACTAGAATTTCTAGAGGAAGATCTCATGGCCGCTAACTCGAGGTGGGTACAACGTTCATTTTGTTTTGTCAGGTTCATAACTGTGATGCTAAGAAATAATATGCTACTGTACTAGTTAGAGTTGAAAAAATAATAATAAACGAAAATCAGAGAATAGGCGTCAATCAAAAATGTATGTTTTTTATGACATGTATATATGCCTTTAATTCTTGCTAAAGGCACACCGGGCAAACATTGTTCGGGGCATGTGCACATACGTGCTCGAGAGCCGAGATTATTTATGGTGAAAAACGTTCTCGGTGTTACTTTCCGGAATGTTCTAGATAGTCATAGTGGGGTGGGGCGGGGTGGTGATGCACTTAAAGATAGATATAGGAATATTGAAAATGAATAGCGGGAAAAAAATGATTATTGAAAATAATAAAATATAAAATATTAGATTATCGGAAAAATTGCGTCGCTGGCAAACATTATGAAAATAAATCATAGAAAAGGTAAATCTGTGACAGAAGAATTTTTAGCAGAAGTCCAGAGATATATGGGGAGCTGTGGAAGTATTTACTCACTTAACTGCCCCCCTTGAAACCGTCATTTCCTGAAATTCTTTTATATTTTTTAGGATATGTCTGCGTTGCCATCGAAGTATAGCCGAAGAAATTCGCCTATTTCATGAAGATCCGGACCCGACAATCCTGAAAGTATTATTCCGACAGAAAAACTGTATTGTTTGCCATGCCCAGGCTTTTACGAGGCTTGATTTGGAAGCCAGAGTAGATATTTTTGTGCAAAAAGAAATATATGTTCCAGAAAATTCAAGAACTTGTCGAGAGCATCTGAATAACAGCGGTCTAATTCTGCGACCGTTGCAAGATGGCTATCAGAAAACCAGTAGTCCTAAAGGGACGAGAACTAACAACATTTATGTCTTGTCTTAGGAGCAAGGCTAAAGATCCCCCATTGAAAATGGATAATGAAGAAAATTTTTCCGATGAGGAAGTAAGAGCACTAACATCTCTAACCAAGGCCCAATTTAGGGACTTATTTGTTTATTGTGCACCAGTTGAGTTATATGGAAGTGTATGAACAATAGCCAAGCAGGACTTATTTTGTCTTTTATAAAAGATCAGTCAAGGTCTTTCTGATCATTTTCTTTCTGCCATGTTTGGTCACACAAGTCGGCAGAAAACTAGCTAAGTGATCTCCGCTGTGATGTGTTCGCTGAAGCAGCATTTTGTACCACACTTTCTTGGATATGGGCATATGAATAGAGAAGAATTCGTGGAAAATCACTTGACTGCATTCGCTAACCAACTGTATAATACTGAGCCTGAAAACCCAAAAGCTATTGTTTATATCGATGCAACATATTTTGAGATTCAGAAGAGTAAGAACTTCAGAGTTTTAAGAAAATCTTTTTCCATGCATAGCAAGTACCATCTTCTCAAAACAGTCATGGTTGTTGCTTCAGACGGTTATATTTTATGTACAAACGGGCCATATTTTTGCGATTCGGCAAACAATGATGCTAATATTTTAATAAAAGAATACCAAAATGATATCGACAATCTACGGGAATACTTTCAGGAAAACGACATTTTTATACTGGATAGAGGTTCAGAGATAGCGTACAATTTTTACAAGATCTCGGAATACAAGTCGATCTTCCTGCCCATTTGGGAGCTCGTAAACAATTGTCAACAGAAGATGCTAATCATTCCAGAATCATCACAAAGACTAGGTGGATATTTGAGTCGAGGAATGGCCACGTGAAAAGCATTTCAAAATTTTTAAGAGACTGTGTCTCGAATTCTCAAATTCATCATTTAAAGGGCATTTTTGAAGTAGTCTGTGCCATGATAAATAAGTATCACGAAACTATCGTAATGCAGGATGCCACAGTTGAGTTAGCAAACGAGATGCGCCGAAAGGCTTTGGAAGAAAACCACGTTAAAAACCTCGTCGAACAAAACAATTTAATCAGGCGTCGCGGGATTTGGCAGAACCTCATCGGACATCAGATTTATTTTCCCAGACTTGAATTAGAAGCCCTTACAAATCTAACTTTTGGAGTTTTTCAGTTGCGGCTGTGTCCATCCTATATTCAGGATAATATGGACCATGACGGAAGACACTGCATTGATATAGATACGAGACTCAATGAAAATGGTTTTATTAGAGTCAGATTATTTTCCAGACATGGAAACAATACTAAATATCAGTTGTTCGTAAGTTTTGATATGGATGCAAATAAAATAACAGGATATTATTGCATATGTCGGTCGGGTGCCAGGGTGGTGGGAATGTGCTGCCATGTGGCAAGTACCATTTGGTGCCTCAGCTATAGTCGGCATATTATGGAAAATATAAAATTTCCATCTAATAATACTTTGAAATGTGTTCAAGATGGCGCTGTTCGTGAGGTTGCGGAAGAAGAAAATGAACTTCCTGAAATAATTTGAAGTTTATATGTACATCAAGTAGTCACGTACATAGTATTTACGTGTAATATGTACGTGTATGAGTATATATGTATAGTTACTATTTGTAGGACCCTCGTACTTTAAAAAGTAAAAAAGTTTGGCTTAATTTATTTCACATATAATGGCTTGAGTGCTTCCACATATTAACGTTAAATCTTGAAAACATATAGGTCTTTAGGTTTCTATTGAAAGAATGAAGTGAATAACTTCGGAATAGGATATTTTTAAGTACTTTTCTGATGATCCCGATATGGTAAAATAACGTATTTGTATCAGAATCTGAACTGTCAACATTAGTCAGGTAAATCTCGAAATCAAACTAGAAAAAAATCAATCATAAGTGAAGTAAAAAACGTCGAAATAAATAGGATTTTTTGGGTACGTTTGTGATGACTCTGGTAAACTAATTACTGTTTTTAATCAAAATAGCGTTCTGTTTCCAAAAGCATGAAATATTTTAACCAAATCACGAGAAAAAATCAGAAATAATCTCAATTTGTGTTGAATTACTTTTATTTCCTGTTTTCGTAACTACTTTCAAAATCACCCTGTTTCTCCGAAACTAATCATACGATTTGATTATGGTCAATTTAAAGTGTCACCTACATATCGTGATCTACAACATACCAAAGTTTTATTGAATTCCGCAATAAACCAAAATTCCATGTATTCCGTGCGGGGTCCTTTGACACATTATTAATCTAAGATAGACATTCTGAATATTTTCACTATATTTGAGCATCGTTTGATGGCTAATTAATTACATAGTGGTGTGTATTTTCATGATTATATATACATTTATAACCCTTGTCAAAATGATAACATGTAGTTGTGAAGTCATTCTGCTGAATCGTTTTTTTTTATTTCATCAAAGAATCAAAATATTCTACAAACGACAACTATAAACTCACAACTGCTTCTATATAATAATTCATGTATTAGTGTGCCTTTCTTCTCTTTCTATACATAAAATCGTTCTATGATATATTATCTATTCTGCAGCATTAAAAAAAATTTGGAAACATTTTTGCTGCACACTAACAGATAATTTCTTTCGAGTATCAAGTTTTTCAGAAAAGTCTGAACATATACACAGTATTTTGCGAATAGTCCAATAAGCAATCGTCACATGGAGTCTGGTCAGGTGACCACGACGGCCAAGGGATATTTGAATATCTATCTTCCCATCCACTTTCCAGGAAAAACTGTGTCCAGCGAGTATATTTTGTTTGGGAGCTTCTTGGGTTTTGGATTCGAAGTAAAAAATTATTAAGGTTTTTTTTCTCATTTACATAATAGACGTTTCTCCTCTAGCCAGAGGCTTCTTCAGTATAACTTTTTTCAATGGGTAACATTTGTGATCTTATTTCTTGGCAAATGTTTTGTTCTTTTGGCAAAATTCATTCTATTCTTCGTTTGTGTTTTCCTTTTATCATGAAAGTGAATTATAATTTATATGATGAAGAAATAAATCTAAAATCATGTGGAATAATTGCTATTATTTACAAAATCGACAATAAAATGAAAAACAATTAATTTCTTCTTCGTCGAACCCTAGATATCCTCCATGCATTTGGTTCTTCATATTTATTATATAACGGTTCCAGTCGTTGGTTCTTTTTGAATTTGCTGAGTTTAGTAGGATCTGAAAACTTGAAGAAAGCAGGAGCGAATTCCACTAACCATTTGGGATCTATTGTAGTCACTTCTCTCATATACTCCTTTGTGGTTTGGACCAGCTCATGATAAATTACCCTATAAAAATAATACACAAAATGAACAGAACAAATATTAAAATTATAGTCAAAATGTGCTACAACATCAAGAAGTTTTGTAAATCATTGACAGAGCATCATCAAACTAGAAATCAATTTCAAATCGATCACATTATATGAAAAAAAATTGTTAATCCCCATCACTTATATATAAGCAAAAGTGAGAGATAGAACATATATATAACAAATAAGTATTCAATATTTAAAAAAATCCGACAAATCCTGAAGTACCACATTAATGTTTGAATGAGGATAAAAACTTATGTATTCACAGTTTCTTTCTCCGACAGTACTAATTTAATTATAATTAACGGATGGAAAAACATAAATATAAAAGCAATAACCAACAAAGTTAATTTATATATAGTACGATATCAAGATTCATGTTGACCTCTATTTCCTAAACATAAAATGCCATTTCAAGAAACACCAAACAACTTCAATACCACTCAATGCGCGTTTCGCAAACAAAGTTGGCGCGTTTCGCAAACAAAGTTGGCGCGTTTCGCAAACAAAGTTGGCGCGTTTCGCCAACAAAGTTGGCGCGTCGAGTGGTATTGGCGTTGTTTTGGTGTTTTAGCTTATTTCCATTTCTTGAATTTTATTCACAACAAATATTCCAATCTTCATTTATTTGATGAAATTACAACAGTTATTGCAATTTCACGTTTTTATTAACTCGCTTTCTTGTCCGTTTGTTTGTTTCTTCTTTCCGGTACAAATTTTTGAATCTATTTCAATCGTTTTCCCGGTGAGCGAGTTACTTGAAATGTTGAACATAGATCAGAACTGGATGACGATGCAATATTATGTCATAATATGTTAAGAACAGGAAATTGCAAATGGATGCACAAACAAATTTAATTCAACGGTCCTAGGGGGCAGTAATTGTTTTCTGTTCGATACTAGCGGATGAAAATACCTATTGGGAGGACACTAAGTGGTAATTGTTATTAGGCACTGAATACCCCATTTGGTTGGGAATGACCACCTCTCATCAGTGCTAGGATAGTTCATACAACAATAGAGTCATCCTGTTTCACCCAACGACAAATAACAACCAAAGCTCAATAGCAAGAAGCACTCAGATGCATAAATTCGAAAAGTCTGTCAGATAATTTCAAATAAATTATACAAATAAGTTCGATGTCAAAATCTCCTTTTCCCCACATATTATGAAGATTGGACTGCTCAATTCAGTTTTTATATTAGTTCAATGGTCTTCCGTCAAGTAGTGACCCAATCATGGGTGCTTTGAAATGCCCTAAACTTGATAAAAAAAAGTATTAATGTGATTCTATATTCTCACATACTTGGTCGCCTTGGTAATCATTCGGGGATGTCGTTCCAAAAATGTCTTCAATAAAATATCTGCATTACATAGGAAATTTTTGAAAGTACTCTATCATCTCCCATTTGATATACCATCTAATAAACTATATGAAATTACAATAAGAGAAAAATTTATCTTTAGATAAATTGTATTGAATAAATACCCTAAACATTTCATTCGATGTCATAAATGAAAAATAAAAATCAAATTTCATTTTGATGAGAAACTCTGAAATTCATAGTTACCACACTAGACAGCAGAACATGTTTCACCTTGATTCTGCTACCTCTACAGTTGGTCAAACAATATTCACCCGCGCTGCTCTAGCTGAATTCATTAAATTACTGAATGATTTAAAAAATTGCAGATTTTTTTCAAAGTTAGAAAACTCTGTGAAAAAGCACATAATTTCCTTACGAAATAGATAAAATTAATATCCTGCTATTAACAATTCGACCTTTGTTCACAAATCTATGATGTTATTATGATTTCATTATTATTGAGAATGTTGACTGTTTATCGGTGATTTATAACTTTCATTTCAATTGCTATTGATGTTTTTTAGTAATATAATATGTAGAACTATCTCATACCACAGCTTGTTCTGACTGGAAGCCATACATTCAATAAATGAAGACTTAACACAAAGCTTAAGAGCAGAAAATGATAATTTATATAAAAAAAAAATAATTTAGTACGTTTTTAAAACGGACTGAAAAGAATACATTAATTTCAGATTGATAACCCTAAACAAACTGATCTGAAATTTATATAGATTTAAAACGAAAATCGTGAGATGCAGGCGGGTGAATCAAGCATAGTTATAAAATTTTCTTTGCCACTTTTTATTTGTATATCATTCACACTTTGAATAATACTTTTTCTGATTTCATGTGCATATACTTCAACTGATGATGAAGGTATTCATCATTTGGTTGGTCTTTTCCAACCAGATGAGGGACAATTAGCACTTGCAGTAGTGTCCTCCATTTTTGAACTTTGTTAAAATTCATGCAGTTTATCAACTGTCAAAAATTTGTACCACTCACCTGAGAACCCAGAAACAATATCTTGAATTAATTTTTTTAAATGCTTTAGCTCATTATGAAGCTCATAATATTTTTTTTGTGAATCTATTATAATTGCATTAACTCCCACCATTGATTTGTGTATTTTACTCACCATTCAGGTTGTCTATTGAATAAAGCACTGGAAGGATGTATATAAACCACTTGACTATCCACCAAGGTCCTGTATCCTTCTTGGGGGTCCTTTTTTCCAGCGTTTCTGAAGAATCCTGAACATATTGCCTTTTGTACTCTAACGGTATTTCTTCCAGCAGACACTACATCCAGCTTGTGTCTGTCCATGATTCCCAACAGCTGTTTTCTCACATCTTGAGCACGCTTCAAAGTCCTAATCTGGACAAAGTTCTCATAACACCATGCGTTGGAAAACTTGTTGTTTTTCCAACTATTATAGACAGCTAGAAGAGTAAGATGATCACCTTCGGGCTGATTGAACTTTGCTTTTTTTTGATCAGCCAAAGCTTGTTTATCCTTAGGTCGATAAAAGACATTTTGTACAGACAGCATACTGACAATAGTCAAAATTTCATCGGAGCACTGAAGAGCAACTGACATAATGAGCATCTTGGAAAGATTAGGTTCTAGAGGAAACTCGGCCATCTGAAAATTAAAATCATCATTATATATTAGAGAACCAAATTATATTATTTATATTATGTTCCTTAAGATGCTCCCATTGAATCAATGTTTCTGCAACCATCAAATTCTCATGAGATTGAAAAACTTATGAATGGATTGGATGTTAAAAAAAAACAGGCATTGATAACATTAATGTCAATTTTATAAAATTAATCAAACCCGAATTCAACTTATGTTTTGAATCTGGAATATTTCAAAAAAATTGCAAATTTGCAAAAGGTCTACCAATTTTCAAAAGTGGCAAGAAATGCATTATGAAAAATTATCGACCTAGGTATTTCCCTTCTTCCGATTTTAGAGGCTTATTGAAAAAGTTATAAGTACATAAATGGTTACTTAATTATTTGACAAAAATTAACTATCTTTATGAAAAATCAGTACGACTTTCGTTAATCTTGTGATACAGAGTGTGTTACTGTGGATCTGATCACTAATATTCGGATGAAATTAAATTCGTTTTTTTTTTCTGCGGGATCTTATTTATCGCTGGATTTACGTAAAGCATTTGACACCGTAAAGCACGATATTTTATTAGTTGAAATAAGTTGAATTGATATCAAGGGCAACTTTATGCTTTATTTAAAAATTACCTCTTTGGAAGAGAAGAGAAGGGATTTCTTGTGGGGTACCCTAAGGATCTATCCTTGGACCTGTTTTGTTCCTCATTTACATAAATTCGATATTTTTCCTGAATTTGAAAGGTCATTTGACATTATTTGCGGATGATACTACCCTTTACAATTATGAAAAAAGTGTTCAGGCAATAAAGGAAGGTGACCTCAGTTTGATTTCTTTATGGTTGAAAGAAAATAATAATTCTATGTACATTTCCAGAAAATCTGATTAACCCCCTAATGTGGATAATTCTTGAATTCGATACAGAAAATATTTGAAATTTATCGGTTTAACCATTGATCAAACACTCTCTTGGTCTACGCATGTTCTTAATCTAAGAAAAAAAAAAACCATTATTGGCATTTAGTACAGACTGAAGTATTATATTCCACCAAAACATCTCCAAAATATTTAATTCAGTTTGAAAAATTCAAAGCTTTAGTAATTAATTTCAATTTGTGACACTGCAACAAAATCAATTTTGAAACAACTGAAAACCTTACAAAATAAGATTATGAAATGCATTTTCAAATTATCCTTCTTGGAACCAACCTCAAACCGAGAAATCTAGATATTTATTCATTGTTCAGAATGAAAATTTCCAAGTTTACTCACCTAACAAAAATTAATGAAAAACATTCCAATTTATCCTATGTTGTTACTTCTGATAGTCATAGTCATCTAACCAGACAATCTGATAGTCTAAAAACTGTGCAGATTAAAACTCAATTTGGTAAAAATAATAAAAAATAAGGTCTATTAATTACCTCACCAAATTCAAAAATGAATTGAAAAATTTCATAAAATTTGTAGACATGATACAGTAGAGTCCGATTTATAATATGAGGTATCCGAGTCTCCATCCGAGGACAAAATTGGAGGCACAGTAAATGAAACCAAATTCACGGACAGTATTAAGCAGAAGCCACTGATCTCGAATAACGTGGTTCTCGCGATCTGCTCCCAACAAAAAACTTGAGACTATGCAAAATTGATGAAATACACAGATTGTCATGTCAGTACGTTCTAGAGAATGATGTTGAAAATGGAAAAATTTTCAATTGAAATTGAAAAAAAATTATTTTTTCTAAAATGGAAAAAATCTACGATGAAAATTGAGAATTTTTTGTAATAGTTTTTGTTAAAAATTTTTGTTAATTGTTAAATTTTAATTTTTAAATTTTAGAACATTTTCGAACATTCTACATTATGTAGATAATTTTAGAACATTTTTAATGGTCCTATTACATCTGGCAAGATTCTTTATTTGTCACTCATCAAAATTGTTAAAAACATTTAGTCTTGTTGCATAAACGAGTCGTTTTCGAGGAAATATATATTTTATCGATATAAGTAATAAGGATATGCACCTTCGAAATAATATAAATTAGGTGATCAAAGCAGATTGATTCATTCAAAAAGTTTTCTGCAACATGTACATTTTTCAATGTCCGAGTTTTTCAACAATTCGATTACGAATTATCAATTAACTCTACATTAATAAGATTCTATTCATCAACTGCAGTGAACCATTGGGATATTTCTCTTCAAATAAAATACTGCATCATGACAATCTCGAATGGGATAAACATTTGATAAAATAATAAATTTACCTCTTCCTCTTAGAACATTTTGTATATCCTGTATTCTGGTGAAAATTAATCAAACGTTAGTTCTTTAATAGATATTTGTGTATTTAGAGCGTAAAGTATTTGATTATTGCTCAACAAAGACATTAATCTTTGTAGAGCGACAATGAAATAAAGGAAAATAACTTGTTTAAAAAAAATACCGATTGCCGAGATTGAACCCGGCACTTTCAGTTCACTAATCAGCGTCAAATTCAAATTCAAAGTTTTTTATTTTTCAGAGCTGTGGTTTGACATATCAGTTCTGAAAATATTTACATTTATTTATTTATTCTGCCTCCTGCAACACCAAGCCGCCTTCTAATCCCCCAAAGGGAGACACTTGAGACGACCCTCACGAAGACAATGGGCAGGTCCGTAAATACTTCGAAACTAGGTAGTTTACGAGCATAATCCACGCCTCCTGCGTCGCTTATGCGTGGGTGTGAGGTAACTCTATTCATATACTGAACGGATTTAATCGGTGAATCTAAACCGGGTTTAGAAATTGGTCTTATTTTTTACTCTTGGCTGCCCCTTTATGGGCATAGTTCTTCGAAACGCTCCTGGAATAAATCTAGACATTGCCGATGCCCCCTGTGTTTACGGCTTAGAAAACATGATCTTTGAAAACCGACGATCATTCAGTGTGAGTTATCCGATAAGAATACACGTGATGGAAATTTTGGTCGTTATTGGACGATCGTGGACGATGGTCATAAATGCTCAATGTGCCTGATGCCTTTGCGTTGAGATATGAAAGCGTCGAAGGCTACTTTGGTAAGCGGTTATAGAAAAATTTAAATTTCAACTTCAGGAATCTCAGCTATACGTTTTTTGAGTTAAGAATAAGAAAAGCAATGTATGCCGTGGCTCACTGACACTAAACATGGCGATTGACTTGTCGCTATGTTCATTAAACTTAATTGAATTTTTGAAAAATTGAGAGCGGTTCAAGATGTTTTGAATTTCGAAAAACACCACCTAATATTGAGGAACAAGCCAACATAGCGTCATTAACCTTACTACTACAAAAATCTGATTTTATTAGGAAATGATAACCCTCACTGACCCTGAATCATATACAATCTTCCTTTGGTGAAAAAAACGTAAAATTTGTTTCAAGGAATCACTCAGGTTTTCGGAGAAAATCCCTCAAAGCAGATCCGGTACCTACAAGTGAATTTCAAACCACTTAAGCTCCGTGGCGATGTGAATCGAACCCGGACTGCATAGGTGAAGGGCAAACACTCTAACACCACGACAACTTCGCTTTTGTAGATATCTCAATTCATTCCTGAGATATTTAATAGAAACCAGTTTATGGAGGCATTTGCGGAACTATATTTATAGAAACTTTTTTATAATATTTTTGCATGGAGAATCAGTACTCGAAGTTTGTTACTCTACATCTGAAACACCATGTGTGTTAATAAAAAAGGTAATCAGAAAGGGAAACCCACAATTAAACTGTTGACTATACTGACAATAGTCGAAAGTTTCAAAACGGTGCTTCGTTTCTAGCTTATGTATACATTTCCATAGTTACGACAATCACGGTAAATATAGAAACGTCAGTTTGACGGTTCAACTCTTCAACTGACATTAATGACACATGATGAACCGTTCCTGCAATAGGCATTTAGTCCATAATAATTTAATGTATTCGTGAAATTGTCTGATCGAATATCCTTTCAAAATGCAGAATTTTCAAAATACTTTCACCTTGCCAGTCGCTCAAACAGTATTGCTGTACAAAACACCACTCGAGCAAGCTCTCGTGGTGTTTCTAAGCAACACAGTTTTCGTGACAGCAAGGTGAAAGTATTTTTTGAAAATTCTGCATTTTTTCGGAATATTACTACACAAAACACTAAAATTCCCAAACTCAAGGAACTATTATAGCAGTAGTTACCGTAAAAGATTTAAAGTATAGTGTGACGAATTCTCCTAAAGCCGGTTCTGACGGAGCTCGTAAACAGCGCTATTTATAGCCGATGATGTCACCATTAACTTCGCCGCTGGCGATTGACACAAGATCATTCGAGAAGCGACATCTAGTCGCCAGTAGAAATTCGAGAGATTTCCGGAACTCATTCAGCACGCTATATAAAGAAATCTCCAGTAAAGATAAATTAAAATAGTGACTTATGATATAAATTATTGTTTAAGACGTGTGTAAATAAATTATCAAAAATTAGTTAGTGCAGTTTTATTACATTGGTGTCAGAAGTGGGATTCGAATCCTCGCCCACAAAGTGGATCAGAAAATTAAAGCTGTTAAAGACTGGCCCATTCCCAAAGATATCCATCAGCTTCGGAGTTATCTTGGCCTATGTACCTACTACCGTCGGTATATGCTAGGGTTTGCTAACATCGCCAAACCATTGATCAGGCTCACGGAAGGACAGACAAAGCTGAAGGGGGCATTAATCAACACTCCAATTTCAAGTTATCCTCTTCCGAACGGAAAATTCATTCTGGACACGGACGCCAGCAACGTGGGACTTAGAGCTGTCCTGTCTCAGATCCAGGATGGACAGGAAAAAGTCATCTGGTACTTCAGCAAGACCCTCAGTAAACCGGAGCGAAATTACTGTGTTACCGACGGGAGCTGCTGGCTGTGGTCAAAGGAGTAGAGCACTTTTACAAGTATGTGTATGGCAGGAGATTCCTGCTGAGAACTGACCACGCCGCCTTCTAGTGGCTTCTACAGTTCAAATCCTGAGGGTCAGGTGGCACGTTGGATTGAGAGACTCCAAGAATTCGACTTCGACATAGAACATCGAGCAGTGACCAGCCATAGGAATGCAGATGCCTTATCACGAAGGCCATGTACAGATGACTGCTCACATTGCCGACGAGCAGAGGAGAAAGAGGCGACAGTTTGTAGAACAACGGCGGTAGATGATAACTGGAATGACAGCAAGCTCCAGAAAGACCAAGAGAAAGATCCAGATCTTGGCTTAGTTATAGGCTGGAAGAGGAGTAACCGAAGACCGACATGGCAGGAAGTAGCAGGATACTCGCCAGCCATCAAGTCTTACTGGGCTCAATTGAACTCCCTTACTCTGGACAACGGTGTTCTGAAGCGTGTGTTGGAGTCCGAGGATGGAGAAGAAAGACGTCAGACAGTTGTACACAGAAGCAGAAGACCGGAAGTGCTTCGAGAAATTCATGATGGGGGGGAGTGACGAAGACTCTCCAGAAAGTGAGGCAACGGTTTTACTGGGCCAATTGTCAGGCAGACGTACAAGACTGGTGAAGAAAGTGCGCTGTATGCGCCGCAAGTAATGGACCTCGAACACGACCTAAGGCCCCAATGCGTCAGTACGACGTTGGTAGCCCATTTGAAAGAATCGCTATCGATATTGCCGGACCGTTTCCAGAATCTGACCACGGGAACAAATACATCCTCGTGAAAATGGACTACTTCAGCAAGTGGGCTGAAGCCTATACCCTGCCCAACCAGGAAGCCATAACCGTCGCCGACGTCCTGGTGAAGGAGTGGATTTGTCGATTTGGTGTCCCACTGGAACTGCATTCAGACCAAGGCAGAAATTTCGAATCCAACTTGTTCCAGGAATTGTGTCGAATGCTGAACATCCGGAAGACGCGAACTACGGCTTTACATCCGCAGTCTGATGGAATGGAGGAGCGGATGAACAGGACGATGAACCGCCACTTATCCAAGGTAGTCTCTGACCACCAAAGAGACTGGGACCAGTATCTCCATTTGTTCCTGATGGCATATCGTTCTGCAGTACACGATTCGACCGGCCAAACCCCTGCTAGTATTATTATGGACCGAGAGCTGCGACTACCATGTGACCTGAAGTTTGGGACGCCACCAGGACAAGACACTGCGGGAGAGGACTATGTCAGCAAACTTCGGCAGAGAATGGAAGGCATCCACGAAAGAGTCCGTTTGAACATCCAGAGTGCCAGCGACCGAATGAAAGAGACCTATGACATCAAGGCCGATGCCGGAGGATTTAAGGTTGGTGACCTGGTTTAGCTACAACCCCAAAGGAAAACCCAGAGTCGTCCATTTCAATAGGTTGGCCCCTTACGCTGGAAACCACGACCAAGTCCCCACCCTCAGACCACCGGAGGATGCGATGACGTTCCAGAAATTCATGTCCTTGTACTCAAATGGACAGAAAGTTCAACATGGGGTTGACTCGAGAGGAACCACGAGCCTTTTTCAAGGTACCTGCCGATGACGCGCTAGCCCACTGTGTAGCAGAAGATCTTCAAATGTCCAGAGGCATCGCTGTAGTGTTCTCCAAGAAGTACGCTCGTCTCCATGAACTACGGCAACAAAACCCGGAAGTTGGAGGGGTACTACAGTTGCGGAAAGGCCAGAGAAGCATCTTCTATCTAGTCACCAAGAAGCAGTCTCGAGACAAACCGTCCTATGAAGATGTATGGAACAGCCTTGCGAAATTAAGGGACATGATGGTGGAGCAGAATCTCGTAGACCTGGCAATCCCAAAATTGTCCTGCGGGCTCGACGGACTGGACTGGAGAGTCATAAGGAGCATGTTGGAGACGATATTCCAATCCACTGGCGTCAAGATTTTGGTATGCTGTAATCATCGTCCACAACCAAACCTGAAGACGGTAGAGTGCTACTTCCATCAAACAGCAAGGTGCAGATATGGAGAATCATGCAAATATCGGCACACCCCAAGGATGACATTTCGGGACGAAATATCTCTAAGAAGGGGGCAATGTGACGAATTCTCCTAAAGCCGGTTCTGACGGAGCTCATAAACAGCACAGAAAACAGCGCTATTTATAGCCGATGATGTCGCCATTAACTTCGCCGCTGGCGATTGACACAAGATCTTTCGAGAAGCGACATCTAGTCGCCAGTAGAAATTCGAGAGATTTCCGGAACTCATTCAGCACGCTATATAAAGAAATCTCCACGGCGAGACGAGTTTTTGGAATTAGCCGATATTTGAATAATAGAGAGTGTCAGTAAAGATAAATTAAAATAGTGACTTGTTAAATTATTGTTTAAGACGTGTGTAAATAAATTATCAAAAATTAGTTAGTGCAGTTTTATTACAACAGATTCGACAAAGAAACCTATCAAATTATATAATAATTATTCAACTGCTTTTGAGCAATTAATAGTAACTGTAAACAAACCAATTGAGTTATAATAACTCACTACTATAAGTCACTATAATAAATCGAAAAACATTCTTGCAATTATTTAAGAACCGAATAAGGTAGCTCTCTACTTTAGTACTCTGACCAAAAACTAAAATTGACAGAAAATTCACTGTTGAGGAAAATTTTAATATCATACTCAAGAGCAAGTTGTAGCATACCATAAATAGTGTTTGCATGGGTTTGGTAGTCCCTAACTTTTTTGGTTCATTTTTCACTTTGAGTGAATCAAAAAATAAATACATATTGGCAAAGATGTTATCTATGTTCTTGTTTTGTCACTTTTTCAAAATTTGTTTTAGTTTTTTCTGAAAAAAATCGCAAAAGTCCATGTTTTTTGATTTCCCTATTTTTTAAAAAAAGAACCAAATAAAATTTCGAAAAAGTGAGAAAAGAGGAACACTGATCAGTTCTTTACCAACACGCTCAAATTTTTTCATCCATTAATAATGAAAAATAAACCTAGAAAGTTAGGAACTACGAAACCATTACATGGCAACATTTTGTAACCGGAGAGTGGCGCCGCTCTCAGAATTCAATGGAACTGTTTATTTATGAAGTGAGATGAAATACATTCACGTTTCAACATGTTTACGAGGAATTGGGTATTGGGGCATTGAATTCACAGTAGAAATTGAACAAAACAAGGAGATTAACTTCTTATATTTGAATATTTCAATATTTCAAGGGTTAACAATGGGTTTCAATTTAATATCTACCGAAAAAACACCTTCACAGACTTTACAATTTCCTTAAATTCTTTCAGTCCAATCTTATATAAATTATCCGCATGTAGGTCAATGATACACAGAGCTTTCGCAATCCCGTTACCTGGAAAAAAATTCCAGAATGAACTAAAACTAATTAAACGAATTGCCGTAAATAATCAGGTAATACCAGTTTCTCTAATAAAAAAATTAATATCAGATAAAACTCGTAAAACGATTATAAGTGGATTATACACAAATATAAGAGAACATGATACATGTAAATATATTGGTAGCATTAATTACCCAGGTAAACTTTCTGAAAACGTTCAAAATTAATTTTCAAAATACAAAATAACAACAGCTTTCACAGGTAATAATAATTTAGGCAGAATTCTGTTTAATGCAAAACCCAAACGAGATGGAATGAAAAAATCTGGAATATATATAGAATAGAATGCGGGGAATGCTCGGCAGTATATACAGGCCAGACCGGTAGAAATTTTTCCTACGAGAGTGCGCAAAAATAACTTTTCCGCACGATTTTTCGTTTTGAAAGTTGTACTTTTTCGTACGATTTTACTTTTCCGCACGATTTTTACTTTTCCGCACAATTTTTACTTTTACGCGCGATTTTCTCTTCAAGGCACAATATTTTGATTCAAGATATACTACTTTTTACTTCAAATCAAATTTCTATCCATAGGTACCATTTTTCATTCAGAAAACCTAGATCTGTGTATTAAAATTCATTATACTTACTACTACTTCGAAAATTCATACCCTCAACCATTAAACCTAAAAAGTCAGGCACTCTACCAAAAAACTATCAAATACATTGACAATAATAATGGTCTCATTAAGAGATAAGTGATGATAATTGTTGGCACTAAAACTTACCCATAGCAACAGTCGTTATAAACTGACAGTCAACAAATTATCAAAAATATACGCTCCATCGACTTTATGGTTTAAATATCGACATCAGTAAATATAATAAATTAGCATCTTACTTAAAGCGAGTCAACAATGGATTAAAACCGAAAAAATCCGTGGTTTTAGAGGAAACAGACGCCGAAAATTTCATCTTTAATGCTCCAGATAACATATATTTGATGACCAAAGTAGCCATTATCTTTGGATAAGCTATTGCTTGTCGTGAGGAGCTAATGAAGATTACCACCAAAGACAATGGCAACATTCTGATAGTTACAATACCTTGTACAAAAACCAACAAGCCCCTAAAATTTGTTGTTTGCGATCCGGGAGAGAACAAACCAAGATACATTAACTTATATCAAAAATATAAAGCGCTCCGTCCTAAGAACTGTCCAAATAAAAGATTTTTTTTGTATTATGAAAAGGGAAGTGTACAAGCCAAAGCGTTGGAATTAATACTTTCGGTAAAATGCCTTGCAAAATTACGGGTTATTTTGGAATAAAAAATCCGCTCTGTTGCTGCTGAAAAGTTACTTTTCCGCACAATTTTTGTATTGTTGACAACAAGTATATTTAGTACTAACTAAATGATCTATGTAACCATTCTGTCTTATGTGTCATTTTGTAGCATTATTATAAAATCTTATTTATAAAAAACCTTTTTTTTTCAAAAATAAGATGGACA
The DNA here is from genome assembly GCA_958502065.1 of Chrysolina americana. Lineage (NCBI taxonomy): Eukaryota > Metazoa > Arthropoda > Insecta > Coleoptera > Chrysomelidae > Chrysolina > Chrysolina americana. The sequence goes on from OY293416.1 coordinate 39,826,202, forward strand.
AAAACACTGATAGGAAAACTTGTACCTAACTCTTGCGGAAAATGTCTTTTCCACCCTTGAAGGTTTGCGCGAACTCCGCTCAGCGTCGTTCGTGCAATTGCCGTCGCGTGCGGAAAAGTACTACTTTCCGCATTTGTTAGGTGAATAACTATTGAAGTAAGGCTCTGTGAACACGTCTGTTTAGAAAAAAAATCTTAAATGTATTAATATTCATTTGACCCCCTTCCACCACTCTGGAAACATTGAACTACAAATTCTAGCTCTCACATACACGCTTCCGCGATAAGAAGCATAGCTTTATCGAAGCGTAGCGCTGTTCGACTTGCTGGCGATGTCTTATTGCTGCTTTCATTGCGGTATGAAAAATTTGAAATTCCTTACCTTTTCTGCAATTCTCTACCATGCCATATATTGGGCACATTAACTATCTGTATTTTCAGCTCTATACGATAAACTATTGGAGTTTGTCAGATATCTCGCAAATCATTCCGACAGCTTAATATACGATGTAGACAACAATAATTGTGCAGAACAGTTCAACAGTGTAATCGCAAGGCACTCTGGGGGAAAAAGAGATAACTATATCATGAAGAGATCTTACCAAACTCGTTGTTGCCATGAATACCAAAAAACATTTGAGCACTCTCAAAACGAAGTATGGAAGATTGAACAATCCCTTCGTTTTGAAATATGAATCCACAAGAAAAAAAAACAACGAGAGCACAGAGGAAATCATCTTTTCTACGGAGAGCACTGTGAGAAACCAGATATGGATGATGCTTCTTTTGCCATTGCAGCAAGAGATTTTTTGAAAAATTCATCAATATCTGTTGAAGATGCTAAAAAAATTGAGGTACTAACACGAGATCAGGCTGATTTTGCTCTGTGGCATAGTGAAAGACGAAAACGCGTTACTGCCTCAAAATTTGGAGAGATATGTAAAAAGATGGAATCGTCTTCAGTAAAAAATTTGGTTTAATCTATTGTGCATCCGGTATCATTTTTCTCGAAAGCCACTCAATATGGCAAAGAAAATGAAGTAAGAACACGGGAAGATCTAGAACAAAAAATATCAACATGTGGACTATTTATTGAAGAAGAATTCAGTTACATGGCTGCCAGTCCTGACGGAATTTTGGAGGGAGAAAACTCCATTGTAGAAATAAAATGTCTATAAGGAGCCAGGACTATGACAGTTGATGAAGGGATAATTCAAAGAAAAATTACATTTTGGAAAAAAGACAAGACCATCAACGAAGGCCATAATTGGTACTTTCAAATTCAGGGTTAATGCGGATCACAAATATGAATTTTTGTTTTCTATGTATTTAGACCCCTCAAGGAATTAAAGTGGAGAAAATTAATCGAAAAGACGAATTCTGGAGTGACAAAATGGAAAGAAAAACAACAAAGATTTATATTGAATACGTTCTACCCGAACTTATAGATAGTAGGACAAATAGAGGTATGGAAGTGCAAGTCAGAATAAAAAATTAAAAATGAGTTGTAGGGTCTTTCCTACAATGAAATTTTATATTAAAATTCGTTATGCTCAACGAATTTGTGTCTCATTTTCAGTTACAAACTAGAACAATAAATTGTTACTTTTAAATTTTGTCTTCTGATTGAATTATTTGATGGTAGTGGTCATCAAACAATTCTCCGAAGGTTTATGTTACTTCCGGTGAAACCAAAAGTGACATGAAACTGAGCCACTTGTCGAGAAATACAGTTTAATGTCTTATACAGATCCTTCAAATTTCATTTCTTTATTTTAAAATCCAGTTGAAGGGGCGAGCCACCTTCCGCGGACACCCGGTATGTATGCAATAAAGCAAACGTTTTTAATACTTCAAAAAATTCACCGATGCTTTGTTATTTAATTATGTTGCATTTGGTAAACAGGTAATCGGAATGTGTTTTCAGCTATTTGCAATCAGACATGAATGCTCGATTCTAATGCACTCGTCCATCACCCAGATTCAGTATATTCTTCAAGCTTATGATGACGGTAGTCGTCAGACGCATCCGTACCGCCAAACCGTACCGAACTTCGACTCCCCCTCGTAATTGTTGACGTTCGGTCTAGGGAATGGGTTTACAAGCGGTAATCATGTTTCAGTAGTATTTAGACTCCACCCACCAGTGGCGAATTTTGTACCTCTGCCCCAACCGCTGCCCCGCAGGTCTTTCAGTTTGTGAGGTATCACAAAATCTTGAGAAATATTTGAATTTTCGTCCTGCCAATATATCACAAACGATATTATTCTTTAAATTTCAAAATGAAATATACAGTTCTATAACACGTCAACCAGTTAGTACATCAATAACATATATGCAGCAAACAGAAAAAGAAACAATAAACTTGCATAATTCAGTTCACTGGTTGTTCAGTTTATTAATGAACAAAATGAGGAATTAGAATTAACATTATTATAGCATTTTTATAGGTAACTATAACTATTTGTGAATAACGTTCTTTCTCTGTACTTGTATCTCAGTATTTATTATTATAGTCGTAGATAAAGTATAGTATTCAACTTACGGTAATGGTCATAACTCACTTGATGATTTACAAACTTCATCTGCTTGAGTTATGACCTACAATACCGCTCGTTAAATAATATACTATTATCACTAATTATAAATTATTACTCACAATGGCTTTGTTACACTGATAAATGTTAATTTGATAAAATATCAAACAAAAATAACAAAAATAGTAAATGTTGTTTTTTTTATTTCACTTACCCTTCTTCCTAACCTGGTTAACAACCCTTCATCGTCCAATGCTGATAACGAGTGAAGCTGTTCTAAAGCCATTATTAGCGATTCAACTGGTGGTGCATCCATAAAATCGAAATGTAGCAAATCATTGATACCCATAGTTTTGAGCTGAAGAACGGTAGTAGCAAGGTTGGTTCGTTGAATTTCAGGCACTGGTGTTGGCAACATTTCATCTCTATATGCCCTTTCCGTATATAACCTATAGCATTTTCCAGGGCCTGTGCGACCAGCACGACCTGCTCTCTGTTTAGCTTGTGCCTACAGACAAAATTCACATACATAAAAATATGTATTATTTCCTGCAGTTCAAATAGCAAATGCGCCACCTATATTGCCATGTCACCCCCAAGCGTATATTGTGGTTGTGTTCCCCCTCATCTGAACTGATAATGATGATAATAATAATAATATCGTCTGAAAAAAGGAGGCAAAACGGACAAAATATCGAGACCTAAAATGATGGTTCTGATTATAGAGGTACTTGATGGAATGATGGACACGTTACTCTAGAATCTAAAAAAATTTACAGGCCTGCCGTGATGCGGCAGAAATCTTAGCCAGAAGAATCCAGAAGGTCGTAATTATTCCGACTACTCAGGGTACATGATTCTCGGGCCCGGTAATCAATCACCCACGGACGTGGTGAGTATTTACTGGGGTGAATGACACTCCCACAGCGCGACCTCCGGGAGAATCGTGGAATAAGCGAAAAGGTTTATTACGGAATTTCATGTTTTCCGCGGTGCTTCCCGCCCGCTTCATTAGTGACTTCTTTGTAGCCATCAGAATTCACAGATAGGTAGATGAATATTTTTTGGATCTCTTTGAATTATGTACGTAACATGAGACAAGTCATACAGAAATACGTTTAAAATAGGTAAAGAGTAAAAAATACAGTGTGCTACGATACAATTCAAAACAAAAACATGAGTAATATGCGCACTAACAACATAGTATATTATAGTCAAGAACACATTGAGGAATAAAAAAAGGGCACAAGATGATATTTGTTAATATACTGTGTATAAGTACCATTACGAATATTAGTTTATAAATTAATAATAATAATAATACAGTTTAATCAAAATTCAATAAAAAGCATGAACATCGATTTGTAAAAACGGTGAATAAACGGTTTAATTATACCCGCGAAGTTTAAAACTTGTTACGAGAAAATCACAGTCAATATATGTGTTTTATACATTTTCAAAATCAAAACGATAATATACAATGAACGATTGTCGATCAGCAATGATTTCAGAATGGATTTGAATGGGCAATGCCACTATATTTAAATTTCGTCATGAATGTATAGCTTTTCCAAAAATATGGGATACGTATTTTGTATTTTATCATTTTTTTCATGATCTTTGTTAAAAAAGTGAAAAATCAAATTGTGACGTCCTATGTAGTAAAACCACATTTGGCAACGTCGTATGCCGAAATGATGTATTCCATCAGTTTTGACACCATAATTCTTGCTCCGTGGTCCCTGACGAGTGACACTAACACACGTGTCTGTGTTTCTTCACTCTGACAGCTGACCAAATCAAATGATTATTTATGTTATGCGCGTGCGCGAACGAACCCGAACCGCAAATTCAGTAGACACCGTCGGTCGGTGGCTCAGTGGCTAAGGTCTCTAGCAGTGGAACTTCTAGGTCGCATCAGACAGACGTTCGAGGCTCGGGTACGGAATCTTTTTTCTCAAGTACATGGGCCTCTTTAGGTGGACACATGCCTTGTTGTGAACCAAGTGTGATGTGAGTTGCCTAGATGCCAATCCCGACGGCAAGAATTCCTATCCACAACACTTCCTGATAGACATTCCGGATGGACCAATCAAAACTCTATTTTAGTTGCGCCTGCGTGGTGTGCAATGTAATTTTAGGTTAAGTTGAGGAAGGAAAAATTGCTACTTTTTTATACATAGTGTTAAGTTTATATCTCAAATATAGCTCTCAAGTACTGTTTACAAAGTGCAAATATGCAGTCAATAGTAGATAAGTTGAAATATTGGGAATTATTTTGGAAAATGTAGCAATTGTTCATTCAACTTAATTTAAAATTACAATGAACACCACGCAGGCGCAACTAAAATAGAGTTTTGATTGGTCCATTCGGATTGCCTATCGGGAATTGTTGTGAATAGAAATTCTTGCATCCTGACGTCTGGTGCTAGCTTGAAGTGCGCACCGACCAACCGGGGTGGTGCTGTAGGTTTTCCGGGTTTTCCTACAGGTGAAAAGTGAATACACCACCGAAAACATCAGTAAGTCCCCCCGGAGCGCCACGGCAAATAATAATAATAGCCGTCCTCTACCCGTACAGGCTATGCCTTTGGGTACACTCTACGAGTGTTTATGAGGGAGTATTATTATTATTATTATTATTATTATTATTATTATTATTATTATTATTATTATTATTATTATTATTATTATTATTATTATTATTATTATTACCGTCGCCATATTGACTTTGTGATCAAATGACGTCACATGCAGTAAAAATTGTTTATTGTATATAATGAAGCATCGCCAAAAGAAAATAATTCAGTGGTGTCATTATTTTAATGTCTTCTTCCAATATATTCAATTTCCAAAAAACTTTTATCAAACGTGGCATTCCCCATTTGATAACATTTGTCATATATTTTATTTCTGGTAGCATGTTATATAGTGGAGAGGAACTTTCATACCCTATCAAGATAGTGCTGTATGATGGTAACCAGCACACCTTGATCATACTCTTTTTACCATTCCAGTTTTCATAATTTAGTGTTTCTTAATATTTTCTATGTTTTATGAATGGTGCTTTGACAATAAGATATTCTTGGATAATAAACTACGGTTTTTCTATCTCTCTCCTTTTTTTGGTCAGTTTTCCCGATCATATTTCGGAAACATAATTTTGTCACCAAATCAATATTATTCCATATATTATATTCAAAAGTAAACCAAATGATAGCATACCTGCGATATGGGCGTAACAACTAAAGAATCCATTCCAGTCTTAGAATTATACACTTTTTGCTTCACAAAACCGGGATCTACAACATAGAAAATCCCATCTATTGTAAGAGAAGTTTCTGCTATGTTGGTAGCAATTACCACCTTCCTGCTCCCAGGTGGTGCAGGTTCAAAAATTCTTGTTTGCATTTCAGAGGGCAGTGCCGAGTAAACAGGTAAAATGATCAGATCAGGAACATCAGGACCTGGAATTTTATTTAATAATTCAATTATCGAATCATTTTGAACAATCTCATTGAGTATCTTATAATAACATAGTTTCTAAAATATAAATATGTCATTGTTTAGTCAAAGTCTAAACGGCGGGTGGGGGGCGGATTTTAATCAGATTTTGTATACACACTACTTACTCCATAGAAAAGAGAACTGTGGGGGTAAGAATCTCGTAGCCCCAGTCTCAAGACAATAAAGTACTTTTTAATTTATTGATTGGTTGATTGATCACCTACATTATAAAAGGAGCTATGAGATGTCAGTTGCTTCAGCTATCCTGAGGGATAAGGGCACTGTTAAAGATTCATAGGGAAGGGTAATTAACTTCTCACATTTTTACCACCAGCTCCTACCCACTATAAGTCTGAGATCAGATATTTTTAACCGGCAACGCCGGGAATTGCAACAAGTGTCTAAAAAACGAATTAAAGTATGGAAATACAAAAAATATATGTCTATTAATCGACAGAATGATCTAAGAATTATTTTGATACCGTCGAAATGCTATACTCTACAATAATCCGATTAGATAGGATTTGACACATGCAAGAAAACGACTTCCCTGGCTAATACCGCGACGAAAATTGATTTACATCTGACATATATTAGTGCAAAGATTCTCAAGAGCCCTCAATAAACCTGTTCAGTCACAACAGAGGCTCAGAAACGACTCAGTCCTGGAATGATCCTCAAGAAAGTGCTCCTTGTAACAGGAACATCAAGATTCGGATAGGGTTATCTACTGTAATCACTGCAGAATGGGTTCTGAGATATCACCCTTCATCAGTTCGAAAGAAGTCGACAATGTGGCCAATTGTTTTTCCGATCATAATCCGGCAAGGCTCTGGCACTTTAACATATTTGTCTTGAGCTAATGAGAAGGTGTCTACCGTCAAATTATTCCCACTTCATCTTTCGAGCATGGCAAGAAGCAGTGTTTCCAAACAAAGAGTCCAGGCAGAGTAAATGTGGGGGTTTTGTACTTGAAGTCTGATAAAGTTGAAGAAGACAACGATTTAAATTCTACAAATAATAGTGTGATGGCCCTCTAGTAGTACACTATTGCAAGTGCCTCTTGTGATCTAACAGTAAAACTTAATTTGATTTGATACAAACAATATTGAGATTCTTTGTTTTCGCTAGTGTTTACTTCTGTGAGAATGAACCACACAGAAGTTCAAAAAACAAACCAGGTTTTATAGTCTGAAAATATCTAAGACAAGTGAATGACATTTTTCAACTTAGGTGTCTTTTTGGGGGTAATGCCACGAGTGCTCGCAATACTATCGATAGTAATTCTGTCGGAAATCAACAAGATCAAATTGCTTGGTAACACCACGAGTCCGCTAGGATGAGCAATTTGATCGAGTTTAAGATTTCTGACAGAATTAACGATAGTATTGTGAGCACGAGTTGTATTTATTGAGATGATTTCAATAGCCAACGAAGTTAGGAAAACGTATATTCTTGTTCATTTTAGTTCAATGAATAAAAGCTGTCAGACTGACATTTATAATGTCATCTTTGCTAGCAAGATATATTCTTCATTGTTGTTTGCATGTGTAGTTGCCCATGACGACGTGGTAGCCCATGACGACGTGGTATTACCGGCTCAAAAGGAAGGAACTATGTACTATCAGTGAAGCACCGTTTTTATTGGTTCTCATATCGCAGGAGAAAAGACTTTTATGTACAATTGGCATGGATATTATAAAGAACAGAGAACTTTTGTAGATACCAAAAAATATAAAATAATTTCTCTAGAACTCGTTAACAATAATAATAATAATCTCTATTAACCCAAGAAACATAAATGTTTATAATAGGGTTCTAATTCTCTACTTAAAACAATAAATTACAAAATTCAAAGAAATGATTGCAACATGTAAAAAATAGGGTTGTCAAAAGCATCATTGTAATAAATGTTTCTTCAATGTTTTTTGAAAAGATTTTTTATTTGATATTCTGTGCGTGACGAGACTATTGGATTGTTTAGTTTGATGGTATGAATGGTATTGATTGAATGAAATTTCCTGTTATTTATAACAGAATGTATGAATATACATATTTTCAATTTGTACAAAGAATTGATATCTAAAAGATTGTTTGGAACATATAAATGGGATGTTGATTCAAAGAATAGTAATTTAAAAATACATTTAATACTTTTGTTGTGCAAACATTAAAGTGGACGTAAAATTGTAGAATTTGCAGTTCCCAGTTCCCCCTACTGAAATTAAATATTGTAATTTTGAATAAATTAAACCAAAATAGATGTTAGTTTTAGATAGATGATCGTTCTAACGTTATGAATCTATTTTGTTTTGGATGAATATTTTTGTCTGAAATTTTGCTGTCGCAGAAAAAATGGAAAGTTTTGAATGAGGTATCACTTGACCCCTAACTTCAAAAAAAAATCTTCAACGTCATTTCGAAATATACACATTTTTTATTCTTGTCAAAAAACATTTTATGAGGTACCATTTCACAAAAAAAAAACTCAAAGAAAAATTTCAATCCATTCAAAAGTTTACAGGGCGGTGGTTACTTTATAGACAGACTTGTATAAAGAACTACGTTTAGCCACAATTCATGCAGGAAAAAATCATTAAAAAATATGAAGACAAACAGGTTCAAATATTGGCTGGTCTATACATCCATATTTCTTTATATTCATTTAGACACCTGAACTATTGTTTTTTTTTCTATTATGCTAATAGGTTGATTTAAAACTATTTCAATCCTTACCCAAAGATTTCATTCTCTCGTACAATATTTCACAAGCAGTATCAATTTCTTCTTGTCCAGTCAAGAACAAAAGAATATCACCAGGAGGCTCTCTCAAATGTATCTGCATCACAGTAATCAAGCTGGCATCCAAATAATCAGTCTCTGGCTCTTTCGTGTACAAAACCTCTACAGGAAACGTCCGACCAGGAATGGTGAATATGGGAGCTTTAAAAAAATATTGAGAGAACTTGACAGCATCAAGAGTAGCTGAAGTCACAATGAGTTTCAATTCCTCTCGTTTCAATACAGCTTGTTTCAGTAGCCCAAATAGTACGTCAGTGTGAATTGTCCTTTCGTGAGCTTCGTCCAACATAATAACTGAGTACTGTTTCAAATCCAAGTCCATAAGACACTCACGCAATAACATTCCGTCTGTCATGTACTTAATCATTGTTTCTGGACTGGTGCAGTCCTCAAAACGTATTGTATACCCTACTTCCTGTCCCAATCTGCACCCGAATTCTTCTGCAACTCTTTTTGCGACTGACATGGCTGCCACACGCCTTGGTTGAGTACATCCAATTTTACCCCTGGCGGTGAATCCTGCTTCAGCAAGATACTGAGTGATTTGTGTGGTCTTTCCTGATCCCGTCTCTCCAATAACAATTAGGATCTGATTGTCTGTAACTGCTTTTCTCAGTTCCTCTTTCAATTTGTAAATTGGAAGAGATTGTCGTTGTTCAATTATAGTTAAGTTTGTTTTCTTTCCGAATGAAGACTTTTTACCACCTGTGAAGAAAACAAAGTTCAAAATTTTGTGTAAAAGAAACAAAACTGTGTAATATTTCAACAAACCTATGACATGTTTCTTCCACTCTGGCAAGTCTTGCGATTGCAATCCTATCCCCCGTGCCATCGTTGTCTTGGTTTCCTCTTCAGGAAGAGGGTCTATCCAATTTTTATTTTTGCCAGATGGTTGAGAATCAACTTCCTGCTCCCTCTGAAGCATCTTCTGTTCCCGCCTTTCCTTGGATAATGCAGATTGCATCATTGCGGCCTGTGCTAGAGATCCATCTGGATTTTTTACTATTCGCACTGGACTCAGATCATGCACAGCTCGACCATGTCCTGAGAATAGTTAGGTTTTAGTAAAGTATACAAAGTGAACTATGAAGTGCAATTGACGACTAGTCTGATTGATCAATGTCTAGGTCAATTGCTGGTATTTTGAATCTTCAGAAACACGATATCAATAATTTATACAAATTCGGAAAACACGACGGAAATAAAGGAGTCTTGATACAATTTGTTTCTTTCTTGAACAAAAAAGATTTTTTCAAAAACATTGCAAAACTAAAAAATACAAAAATATCTATTGTGAACGATTTATATCCCCAAGATCGTGAGAATCAAAAAAGTTCTCATAAAACATCTGAAAGTTGCAAGAGAAAATAATAAGAAAGCAAGAACACGAGGGTTTAAATTAGAAATTAATGGAAAACTGTACTCTGTGGAAGAATTGGAAAATCCAAATTCAGAAGGTGACGTTGAAATCCGGAGATGCTGATATAGACGAAGAGGACGAAAGTATTTTAAATCAAAAGTCAACCGAGAAAAAGAAAAGGAACAGAACTAGTCCAGTATCAGCGAAAGATACAAAAAAAAAAGAAGAGGACCTGCTGGATATAACCCAAAAACGCACGTGCCAAAACATCAGAAAAGAGTGCAAAATAATCTAAGGCAGCTCATATCGTATGTACCAGTTTATCCATTGATATCTTATAATTTACTATCGCATTTTTATATTTGAAAGAAATTGTCCAGATCACTATACTTTTCCGATTATTTTCATGTAATTTACCGAGATAAATAACTGTTTACCTATATTGTTTAGATTTAAATAAATTGAAACACCTAAATGAACTTGAAATGAATCCGTTTATACGAGAATATGATCCAATAAAAAGCAAAATTCTCATTAGTTTACCAGATTTCAACAATATCCGTGATTTAAAAGAAAAGCAATTCAAAATAATTCACATGAATGTGCGCAGTATCCCCCCGAATAGATGGACTGAGAGCTGAATCTCTGACACAAATTTCTGATCTCATTATTTTGCCACAGAACTTTCTGATTAGTAAATACTTTGACTCAGCTTATTTTCCGAAATCGTTAAAAATTGGTCTTATATAGCCACTACATAAGGTGTGAAAAAATGTCTTATAAATAATTGTTTTCACAGTTTACCAGTACACTTGAGCCGTTGTTTTATTGAAAAATTTCATTTTGTTCAAAATAATTTCAAATATCGAAATCATTGAATAGTTGAAAATATATTGGATACGAAAGAGAAAAATATTTAATTTTGTTTTCAAACAAAATTACTATATTAACCGAGTCGTGCTATCCATCTGTTTTCAAATTTCTCCTCAAGATAATTTCTTACATGGACAGCATAATGAGATGCTCTGTCTCTTTGGAATGATATGTTTGTGTCAATAGTACCGTTTAATGAGATATAGATGAGCAAATGATGAAACTAATGAATCAGAAGATTTAAATGGTGTTTATCCACAATAAAAAAGTGTCTCATCAATGTATCGCAAATAATACCTGCCCAAACATTTCCTAAATTTTATCAGTTACTCCATCAAAATAAAAATCAATCAATAAAAAGTATTTTCAGATTCATAAGATTTTGTTCTATCCGTCATAGATCAACATGGTTACCTTGTAAAAATGGCGGTTCATCCTCAACCAGCTCAATTTCTATATCAGCTTCTCCTCCGTCCTCATCTTTCGGTAACAATCCTGTGTCTTCATCAAAATCAGGCAGCTCGCTCTTGTCGATACATCCTGATGCTATCATCTGTTTAATTTCCCATCTCTCTGGGCTAGAAATCCTCGTAACTCGCTTCCTTGAGTCCTCTTCGCCTTCGTCGATGCTAACAGGAAGTCTAAGCACAGATGTGCTGTTCATCATTGGCCTATCTGGATTTCTATCTTTATCCTCTGGTTCAGCAGACGTGTGAGAATGTGGATTCAAATCTTTTCCGGTCATCTGACAGACATCTTTCATTGAAAGGGAAACTTTTTGACCTGTCACAGTAAGTACTTTCACCTAAAAACATTAATAATAAATACGTCAAGATGTTTATATTACATATCGGAGGAGTTATAAAAACCACAGTGATACACAACTTAAGTTTTAAGAACAGATGACTTTATCCCTTGCAGACTCTGAAGTACGTTGGCAAGCTCACTGTGCCTAATTTCAATCAAGTCATTACTATGCAATTTTTAGAATTTAAAGAAAATCCTAATCGATATACAGGCTGATTCATGGAGAATGGCATATTAGATATTTCTGGTGAACCAAACATCGGATCTCTTTGAAAATTTAATGGAGAGCATATTTGGACATTCTCTACCCATCTCTTGAGTTTTAGTAATAGATAATCTCGTGGACAAGCTAATGCAAATGTACCACTTCTGCAACTTCATCAACCTGCTGAGGAGGAGCTCTGACATAGCCTCAATCCCAAAGACAAAATAAATAATCTCAAAGTTTTAGGCGAAAAAGACAGCATGATCTGGCTGTCTATCACACCACAGAGCTTGTATTCTCACCATGTATCCTCTTCAGGTTGTCTCACTGCTCTTATAGCAAAGCAGAAGATTGTTCCATAAATAATTTATCCATTCAAATCTCCCATTGCTGTCATTATGATCATCCCATATCAAATCAACATCATTGCCTCCACCACCTTGATGTCTTCAATTGCTAATCTGATGGGGTCACTTGAATTAGTTGTGGGGGATTATTGCTGTTTTTCTGGGAACAGTTTTGGGATTTACAGGGGGGTTAACCTTGTATACCTAGGACCCACACCAGAGGAAAATTTTTTCATCATCCTATTATCAGGTAAGATGTGTCACAACTCACTAGGGCCTCAGTTGGGCCTCCCTACTTAGTTTTTTTTTTATTGTGTTTATAGTGGTATCGATTGATGTGATCATTAGCTAGTCATTTTGTGCTCTGGACTGGCTGTTACTAACTCCATACACTATTATAGGAACAACACTGTTTATTTAAATGCAAAAATTAAATGGATAGTTATTATTACTTCCAAAAAAAAAAAAAAAATTCCAAATGATGTTCAAAAATGAAATATTTTCTGTTACCTTCACTTTGCTACCTCTAGAAACAACTTCAGAGACATTGGTCACTCTTCCCTCAGCTCTAAGCTGTGATATATGAACTAATCCTTCCCATCTCCTTCTAAGACCTTCTAGCTGTACAAAACAACCAAATGGTACAATATTGGATACTTTTCCTGGATAAACCTGAAAATAATAACTGTAAATCTGAATTTCTTTAAAACAATCATTCAACAGACCTTACCCGGAATAGGGTCATCCTCAAACTCAGAACTATCTCTTTCTCCTTTGAACTTGGCACTTCTTTCTCTCTTTTTTTCCCTTGATTTATTTCTTTGTTGTCTCTCTCTTGAAACACTTCTTTGTCTTCTAGTTCTAGATCTACTTCTACTCCTTCGATCTCTAGATCTAGTTCTATTATTTCTTTCTCTTGATTGTTTATATTCTTTCGACCTATTACGCGATTTTTTGTCTTTTCTAGTATATTTATCTCGAGATCTGGATCTTCTTTGTCTTCTCTTAGTTGATCTACTTCTTGATCTCCTATTATTTGGAGAATGTGACTGATCTCTTTTATTTCTGATTCTATCATCCTTACTTTTGCTCAAATCTTCATCATTTTTTGAAGGTGCATCTGCTTCAAATTGGTTCATCATATCTGCAACAATATCAACATCTTCATTTTCATGCTTTTTTTCTTCAATTTCAGGATTGAATAGTGGTTTCTGTGGTTCATTTGGGATGGCTAATCCTGGAAACTTGTAAGCCATCACATCTTTCTCAATAATAGCAGCTTCTTCCTTAGATTGGTTCTTTTTGGGTTTCATGTGTTGGATAATACGTAGTAGATTAGAGATGAAAGAATCTGAAAATTCAGCACCATTTTCCAGAAGTGCTTTCCTAAATGTCTGCAAAGTGTCGTTTTTTTCGGATAAATGAATAATGAATTCAGCTGAAAGATATATAAAGTATTATTGTTTTGAAATAACCTACAATAAGACTAAAAATTTGCCATAACTTGCCCACATAGTTCAGCTATATAATAAGTTTAAGATGTATCTGTGATAAACATACAGGTGCACACTTATTAATATCAAACTCAAAAACGTTTTCTGGCAGAACAAATATTTTAGTGCAGAATTTTCTCAACTTTTGAAATATTTTTTAATTTCATTGTATATTTATATTTTCGACTAGTTGTATAAATATGCATCTGTCTTTGGTCCCTGTTAATTGAATTAAAATATTTGTGATGAAGGAAACTAATTATTTTGCTTAATAATACTCTACCTACCCAAGTCCTTATCGTTCATTCCAAGATGATTTTCCAACTCGGTACATACTTTAGAAACAAGGGAGAGGTATACCAATTTTTCTACTTCATTCATATTTGCATTTTTCTTTGGAAATCGCAAAATCCGCAAAATTCCCAAACTTTCCAAACAAAAACAATTCACTATTTGTTAATTGTCATTTGTCAGTTCTGTGTGTCACTCTCATGTGTCACTTGTCAATTTGTCGTGACGAATTCGGATGAATTCGTCGGATCAAACAATCGCCTGTTTTTCAGTTAGAGTGTAGCGAATATCACGTCAGAACATGCACGACGTGATATTCGCTGACAGTATAAAAACTCTCAGCCCCACCACAGATTATTTTTTGAACTTGATCCGAAATCCCTCTGCCGGCTCGAGGTGAGGAACATACCGGAATTTGTTATCGGAATGATTCGAACATAATATATTTCTTCGTTTGTAGTTTGTTCTTTTGAAGAATAATATTTGTGATCTAGATCAGTAATTCATGAACTTGAAACCATAATCATGTTCCCAATGTTCCTTCATCATATCTTGGGTATAGACAAATCTAGAAGAGTAACAAAGAACGCAATGCTATTCTCCCCTCCTGCCACCCCCTCGACTCTGTGTAGTGTAGTCACAGTTGTTAGCTAAACGAATCAATTCGCTCACTTGGCGTCGGCACTTTGATCTTTTTGTGCACGTTTGTGCACTGCGCAACCTGCAACCTTATCCCTAGCGCAGACAGGCGCTTAAAATTCATACAATGCTCAACATAAAAATGGATACACAGCTGGAACTAAAAATAGGTACCTAAACTGTGGGCTTTTGACCGTGATGAGGTCTGTTTTTTTTATTGCAGATTTTTGTTTTTTAACATCATTCAGTTGATAAAATGTATGCATTATGGGCTCCCTATTAAAAAATTGCTGAAAATCTAAAAGTTTTGAGGAAGATACCAAATTTTGTGACAAAAACTTTAAAGGGGTAACAAAGTTTTGTGGTTACTGACTTCTTTCAAAATTGGGTAGGAGTTTGTGATGGAAATATCACTTATTTTTTCGTTAATTTGAAAATGCCGGAAAAGTTTTGCGATCAGTGTGTTCTAGCTGACGATGACGTATCGAAATTAAATATTCAGAAGCTAATTTTGAGAACATATATAAGTTAATGAATTTAAGCAAGATGAGAAATTTCGTATGACACGATTTATTCCAATATTAGTGATTACCACACTTTAGTAATTGTAATTTTATAGGAGAAAGTATTTCAATTGAAGGACAATTTTTAAAATTCTATCCCATACCTTCTTTTGTGGCCAAATTTTCAAAAAGTTCACATGTCCTTTAAAATTGTATGGGTGCAGAATTTCCGCAATTTCCACTTTACTGCCTGATTTTACCGAAAAAAAATTCTAAACAGGCCTCTGATTCATTCTTTTTGTATGAATTTTGTTTTCCTTTATAACAGCCCACATTTGCAAAAAGGCCGAGATTGACAATTCCCACCCAAAAATTAATTTCATCCCTTTGGTTATATTTTTGTTTCGTTAGACAACAAAAAGATTCATAGAACGCCAACATATCTTTAAGAAATTGAATATGTGTATCTGTCCCCATGAAAGTCCTATATTGAATGATTATGCCTTGTGGACTTTTGATGAATTGAATAGATCAAATAAATTATCAATTTTTTCTATGAATTCAACTGTCTTGAAGTCTGCCAATGGGAGTTTTTTGAAAGATAAACAAGCATTTGTTTCTGCAGAAACAGTGGCACTGAACGCTTGAGCTGCATATGTTGCTCTCATTTTCTGAAAATTGCCTGGAAAAATAATGGTATTTCATGAATAAAGAAGTACTCAAATATGTTTGCAGTTTCCTATAGGAGCCCAGAAATCGTTTCAATGAAAAATAGAACACGCGAAATTTATATACTTCTGGAAACCGAATACTTTTAGTACACTTGACAACTATTTAAGTTTGTGTACAAATCTATTGCGCAACCCGAATTTGTTTCCCCTGCGCTTATTCTATCTTGTACACAAGATGGTGGTGAGTGAGCGAACTGATCTTTTAGCTATAAACTGTGGTGTAGTGAAGTCGAAATCTGCGTGGTCGAACGACAATTCGATGCTTCTTCTTTGAGCTATTCGAGGAGGAATCGCAATGCTTTCTTAATATTTATCACGCTATTCTTCACGCTCCTATACACCATTTTAGTGCTGACGTCAGAGCTGATGTCAATTTTGTTAAAATTGTTACAATTGTTTTTTCCGTTAACCAGCTATCGTCCCCCTACGAACGACAGCCCTCAGAAGTCGAAACTTGTGCGAGCCAAGGATTAACGAGGTCTTACCTTTTAACGTGCGATTCCTAGCTCTTGTCATATGCATATTATCCAAAAACAAACTTTTCTTGTGTTTGATTACTATATCAGCTGTTAGATTTTTGTGGATATAACAAGGTTACAAGGTCGATATATGGATCAAAAAACGGATGAGGTTGAATATTATTCCCAGACGGCACAATCATATTGCATGAATATCCTTTGCATATTTCACCGGAATATTGGCATATTCCAGGATATGCCATATCCTCCAAATCATGTGCTATGCATATTCCATGGATATTCAAGGTCACCATGAAATATGTTCCAGGAATATGCCATACATCTTCCACTGCATATGCCAGGAATGAATGTAGTAGTTTTCCAGAAGTATTGTATACAGAAACTGTTGTGGATTGCCTCAGTTAAATTGATTTTGTGCTACAAATGGTTCTTGATTGTAGCTTTGTACAGATCACCAAGCAGCAGCTGTGCAATGTTTACTGAATACTTCAATATGTGGGCTGAAGATAATTTATGTGATGTCAATTCGACCGTCATCGTTGCTGGGGATTTTAATGCTGAATTTGCTAGTGACAGAAACCTATAGTACTAAATTAAGAAACATTTGCACTGAAAATGGTTTAAAAAATATTGTAAATGAATACACAAGGCCAAACAAGAATGGAGGTGGTACTATGATTGATTTGATACTAACAAATAAAGATCATAGTCATGCTGATATCATTGAAACCCCAAGAGTAAGTGATCATTTTATGATTTTAGTGGAAATTATGGGTAATTTCAATAAACCATGTTCCCCAATCAATATAATAAGTAGAGGTAGACAAATCGATTATGACTTAATAAATGCCAGATTAGCTGCAGTATCCTGGAATTTCAAAATAACTGATATCAATCAAAAATATGTTCACTTTATTATGCTGATCTTAGAGGTATTAGATTCGGTAGCACCGAAAAAGGAAATGAAAATTTTACCCAAATACAAAGTATGGTGGAATGAAAAGGTGAAAGAAGCAACAAATAGTAGGGATCTGAGTTATAAAAAGTACTCGCAAAATAAGACTGAAAAAAATTGGAATGACTATAAACAAAAACGAAATATTGCTGTTGAGATAATTAGAAATGAAAAGAGCAAGTATATGGAACAAAGAATTCAGGATTCCAAAGGGAATTCCAAAGAAATGTGGAAAAATTTAGAGTGTATGTTACCTAAAAACACTAAATTGAGTAGTATTTTGGAATTGGAATTCGAAGACAACGTTGTGATCACTGACACTGATAGATTGCCTAATACTCTTAACAACTTCTATGTAAATAGTATACAAAAAATAATTGATTCGATAGATATAGGAATACACCATGACATTGTAGACAAACAAAATGAAAACTGTATATATGGTTTTCAACTTACTAACATGGAATCACTCAAAGACGTCGTATTCTCACTTCCCAATAAAAGCAGCCCTGATAGCATCGATATAAATATTTTAAAACGTTGCTTCAATAATATATGTGACCCACTCTTGAATCTGATAAATACATCATTGGAAACTGCTAAAATGCCTGATGATCTTAAAATAGCAACAATTGTGCCAGTACCTAAAGTTAATAATTCAAAAAAAGCTAGTGATCTTAGGCCTATCAATGTACTTACCGCAATAGATAAGATTATTGAAAAGATTGTATATGAACAGATTGTAAGTTTCCTAGAACAAAATCAAGTTATTACTATAAATCAATCAGGGTTCAGGGGAAAACATAGCTGTGAAACTGCCATCCAATGCGTACTAGATGACTGGAAGATCCGATTAGATAAAAATATTACAACTCTGGCAGTTTTCCTTGATTTACAGAGGGCTTTCGAAACAGTGGATCGAAATATACTGGTAAAAAAGGGTAGGAATTATGGGAATGGCTTTAAAATGGTGCATAGACTACCTGACGAATAGGAAACAGAAACTGAAACTGAACAGCATCATATCTGATGAAATAAATTGTGATAGAGGCGTACCGCAAGGAAGTGTATTGGGCCCACTTTTTTTTATTATTTATATAAATGATATTGTTGATGTCAGAGGTCATTGTATTATTCATATATTTGCTGATGACACACTTATATACTTCTCATCGAAAGACACTGAATCTCTAGTTGGAACTGTCAATGACACATTGAAAAATATAAATAAATGGTGCTCTAGTAAACTACTGAAGTTGAACTCAAATAAAACAAAATATATGGTTATTGGAAATAGTCCTATTCATTCACAATTTATCGATAAAAACTACACTATACAAATAGGTAAAAATAAAATAAATATGGTCGATTAATTCAAATATCTAGGTATAATCATAGACCGGCAGTTAAAATCCAAAGATCATGCAAACTATATCATTAAAATCATATCATACAAGCTCAACTACCTATTTAGCTGTTCCTATGGATTATCAAAATGGACTAAAGAAGTAATCTTCAACACTATAATTCTTCCACACTTCAACTACTGTTCTACAGTACTGTTCTTGTTGAATCAAAATGAAATCTCCAGATTGCAAAAAATGAAAAATAGGGCAATGAGAATACTATTGTCCTGCTCTAAGTATACTCCCATCCTGGACATGCAACTAATATTACAGTGGTTACCAGTCAAGGAATGTCTCTTATATAATGCCATGATATTTGTGCATAAAATGAAAACAGGCTTATCACCTCCTTACTTACAACAAAAGCTTCATTACAATGTGCATAGCTACCCAACTAGAAATAGAAACAACTTCTATGTTAGTTCTGTTTCTAAAAGTGCAACGCAAAACTCGGTATTCTTCAAAGGCCTCATACATTATAATGAATTACCAAATGATATTAGAGGTGCTGATTCAGTAAATATATGATGATGGTCAATTGACAAACTATTTGTCTCTATTCAATCTTGTTTGATTGATATTATTGTTGTAATGTGTTTTATCTTGAAATTTATACTTGTGTTGTATTAATTGTATAAGTATTGACAAAAATTGTAAATCGACATATAATTAGTGTTATAGCTAAATAAACAATAAACAAACAAGGAATATTCCATATTCTGCAAAGCATGTGATATGCATATTCCAGGAATATCCTGAAACATATTCATGGCACATGCTATATACAGGCTGTTTCTATTATCATGTGGTAAAACATTTTGCTATATTCTAAACCGCAATAGATGCAAAGACGATTAAATGGGAAAAAAGGTATCTATTGTGGCTAGCAGTAAATTGGTCCCAACTTATACAGGGAAAACTGAAAATGCTGTTTTCGGTTTTTTACTGATGATGCCAGTTATTTTATATGAAACGCTATAAAAATGTTAAGTGTGATATATACAACTGAATTATGATTTCACCGCTTTATCAATATTTGTGATGAAATTGACACGAATCGTTTAATTAAAAATTTATCATTACGTAGTTCTGGTACATTTTGAATACAATAAAACTTTCCTCTTTCATTTTTTTAAATTTTCTGATCTAACCATTCTATTCGTACAAAAACGAAAACAGCATTTTTAGTTTTCCCTGTATAAGTCAGGAAGGGCGAGAGTCCCCGTAGATTTTCTCTGACCAATGTACTGCTCACCACAATAGTTACATTTTTTCCCATTTAATCGTCTTTGTATCTATTACGGTTTAGAATATAGCAATGTTACCACATGATGAAAAAAATCTGTTTTTTGGGAAAAGGATATTAGGGCTCATTTTAGATAACTTTTTTTATCAGAATTAGAATCAGCATCCCCAAAAACCCCCCAATCCATATTTTCGAAATCTCAAGAGCTGATTTGAGGAGAAAAAAAAATCACTTTTTTCGTCAATGCACCCGAATATCTGTTATTAGCGATTTTCTTGAGATTTTGGGGGTGATTTTATGTTAGAAAAATTAAGCATTTGGCATAGTGATCATATTCATTCACCATTGGCGTGCGAAGTTGGGGAGAGAAAAAAGGCATTTTTTGAGAAATTAATATTAATGCTTATTTAAGACAACTTTTCTTATCAGATTCGGAATCAGCATCCCCAAAAACCCTTTAATTCATATTTTCAACATCAAGAGCTGATTTGAACAAAAAAAAAAGTTTAAGTCTTTTTTTTAATAAGTTCTTCATTTGTAACAGTGGTAACAAAATTACGAATTACTTTATTTTAGATTCTTGTGTTTTCAACATAACTACCTTCTGAAACAATACACTTTTCAACAATTCTTCTCAAACGTACATTCACTTTTCTTAAAGTTTGGGGAGTTATTTCCTGACACGCTTGCCTAATTGCAAAGCAAAGTTCCTCTCTATTACGCGGCCGAGTAGCATACACTTCATTCTTCAAATGCCCCCACAGAAAAAAGTCAC
The DNA here is from genome assembly GCA_958502065.1 of Chrysolina americana. Taxonomy (NCBI): domain Eukaryota; kingdom Metazoa; phylum Arthropoda; class Insecta; order Coleoptera; family Chrysomelidae; genus Chrysolina; species Chrysolina americana. The sequence continues at coordinate 39,847,158 of OY293416.1, forward strand.
AAGGGTTAATATCTGGCGATCTAGGGGGCCATGGTTCCAAAGGAGAATTTCTACCTATCCACTTCATAGGGAAAATTGCATTTGAAAAGTTCCGAACTATCCCAGAATTGTGTGCGGGGGCCCCATCTAATTTAAAGATTAAGTTTTGTCTTTGTGCTAATGGCAATTCCATGAGAAAATCATAGAGACCATTTTGTAAAAAATTTAGAAAATTTTGTCCGGTCAGGTTATCCAGGAAATAAGGGCCAACAATCCGTTCGTTGAATATGCCACACCACACGTTAACTTTTTCACTGTATTGGTTTTTACAATAAATTACCCAATTCGGATTTTCAGCTGCCCAAAACCTACCATTTTTACTAGACACCACACCGTTTGTTGTAAACGTTGCCTCGTCAGTAAACATCATGTTCTTCAGAAAAAGTCTGTCGTTAAGATAGTTACCCTGCAACCATAAGCAAATTTCAAACCGTCGTTCAAAATCACCATTTAACAGAGTATGTAGAAATTTTGGTTTAAATGCCCTAATCCTGTTGCGTTTCAAACATCTCCATTCTTTGTTTTTCGTTAAATTCATTGTCCTCGCAACTGCACTTACAGTACCATTTGGGTTGTTTCGAAATTCTGCTAAGATACGTTCGTCGTCTGGATAGTGTCTTTGATTTAAATTGTACCTCCCTGGTCTTATTTTGAAAACCGCTCCAGTCCTTGCGAACAATCTGTTGATTTTGGCAACGGTATCGTGAGAAATTGGTTCTCGATCATGATGCCTTCCATTGAATATTCCAGCAACTTGACGCGTAGATCTTTCATTATTACCAAATAAGCGGATAATCTCTACTTTTTCTCCAATTGTAAGAACTACCTACTCTTCGGTTGTGTGCCATCTTATTAACAGTTAAGTAACACTGCTCGACTTATTGACATTTCGTACTGATTACCGATGTCAAACAAAAACTTTTGTTTCAAAGCACTCTCTCATTAATTTGCATGAAAACTCAAATCGGCAAGCCAACGGTAACAAAGTGTGCGTATCTTCGGAAATACCTAAATTCTAATATATAAAATTCTCGTGTCACGGTGTTCGAACTTGAACTCCTCCGAAACGGCTCGACCGATTTTGATGAAATTTTTTGTGCTTATCCGGTATCTATGAGAATCGGCCAACATCTATTTTTCATCCCCCTAAATGTTAGGGGTAGTCCACCCCTAAATTTTTTATTTTATTTTTTAGACAAAATTTTTAATTTCTATTTTTTTATGATACAACATTCAAAAATACATACAATCCTCAATTTTCACCCTTCTACGATCAACCCTTATTTTTTAATAGCCATTTTAGTAATTTAATCATTTTTCCTCTCCGGTCGAAAACTGATCAATCATCATTTAATTAGTTATCCCCTCCAGATGTCTACAGGTGTCACTTCTGACCCAGTAAACAGCACGGAGTAGGGATGAGAACGAAGCCGGTCTCCTTTCTTTCTCACTCCCTACACAGTTGTCGGCCATCAAAATTATTTATATGGCAAAACAACGTTTGTCGGGTCAGCTAGTTGTAGTATAAGGGCAGTTGCAAACGATACAGAATATAAGGAAACGAAGGTGTTTGAAATTTAATATAGGATTAGGGCATTTGAAATAAAAAGCTAGAAATAAACAATCTATTGAAATAAAGTGAATTTAATTTTGTTTTCTAATCAAATCAGCTCTCGAGATTTCGAAAATATGAATTGAGGGGTTTTTGCGGTCGCTGATTCCAAATCTGATAAAAAAAAATTGTCAAAAATGAGCCCCTTATATCCTTGGAGAAGAAGTGGAGATTATCCGATTATTTGGTAATAATGATAGATCTACGCGTCAGGTTGCTGGAATATTCAATGGAAGGCATCATGATCGAGAACCAATTTCTCACGCCAAAATCAACAGATTTTTCGCAAAGGCTAGAGCGGTTTTCAAGACAAGACCAGGGAGGTACAATTTAAATCAAAGACACTATCCGGACGACGAACATTTCGAATTTCGAAACAACCCAATTGGTACTGTAAGGGCAGTTGCGAGGACAATGAATTCAACGAAAAACAAAGTATAGAGATGTTTGAAACGCAACAGGATTAGGGCATTTAAACCAAAATTTCCACATACCGTGTTAAATGGTTATTTTGAAAGACGGTTTGAATTTTGCTTACAAGGACTTATTGAAAAAAGAGTTGAATAATTTTTTATTCAAATCAGCTCTTGAGATGTTGAAAATATGAATTAAAGGGTTTTTGGGGATGCTGATTCCGAGACGAAAAAAGTGATTTTATTTTTTTTTCTCCTCAAATCAGCTCTTGAGATTTCGAAAATATGGATTGGGGGGTTTTTGGGGATGCTGAATCTAATTCTGATGAAAAAAGTTATCTGAAATGAGCCCTAATATCCTTTTTCCAAAAGACAGCTTTTTTTTACCCCCCACACCGCACGCCTATGGTCGATGAAAATGTTCACTATGCCAAAATACTTCATTTACCTAACATAACATAACCAAAATTTCAAGAAAATCGCATTATCAATAACTGAGATATTAGGGTGTATTCATGAAAAGCGGGACACACTGTATATTTTCTAATCATAAAAATATGCCCGAAATATATTTTTGTGTGCTTCTTGAAGATGAATGCAGAACATATCCAGGGTGTCTAGTTTATATATGGAATAAACTACCCTTGTTATATCGAATATGAGGTACGTCCAATGTAGTATTATTTTGAGTAAGAATAAATAATTAAATAAAAAAAAAATATTTATTACGAAAACGACAAATACAACATACATATGTATTCTGATACACTATCTTGGCAATTAACAAGACCTTTGGAAATTCAGATCTGCATTGAAACTAACACAAATTACTCAAATCGGTCTCATTACACGTTTCAGTTCTTCAGAATCTTTGTTTTTCTTAATCCTAAAAAAAAACAATCAGAAGAAAATAAACCTCGTTGTACAATAATTTACTTATTGCAACTCTCAGTAACTTAGATCAGGAAAATGGTATGTTCTTCGACTTCTCAGTAAATTGCTATGTGAGTGGAATATACACACATACCCCTAAAAATACTATTATAATATATAGTATAGAAAAAATTGATGAATTATATTTATTTTGATAATTAAGTTGATTGATATTTGCAACATATATATTGAATAGAAGTGATATTTTATAAAGGGGGAATACTTGAAAATGATGTAAGTGAATAGATAATGAATTTGACATTTAAATATTGTTAAAACACTATATGGTAAGGTTAGTCTAAAATTTAATTAAATTGAATTAATGACCAAGTGTCTAATTTTTATATACATTGTCTCTTATTAAAAAAAATATTAAATATTCTAGAACAGATGGTCAACATTGAGAAAAAACATTTTTTGAATATGTTAAACTACATAGTATAAATTAAGTAAAGATAAATTTTAATTCAAATTGACGTCATCTCTGTGGTATATTTTTACCTTTTATCAAAATAGCCATGTCTACATTAGATAAATTTTTCCTTCCATTTCCTCCAACCTAGCTTAAGGTGTCCTAAAACATCATCGTCAACTAACTGAGGCATATATCTCCTAATACACTGACGCGTCCAACATGAAGAAGCTTCGTCATCTATAAATAAAATTATTTTCAATTTAATAACAAGCACTCGTCAAAGTATTTGTGAAGAAAGTAACAAATACTATATTTTTGTCAGTAAGTTTTCCATCCAACTCCATCAACTCTATTATGTAAGACTGGGATATCTTGGATATTATTTCCTTTCTTAGAATTTCTTATAGTCGTTATCATTTTCTGCATTTTGTGTGGCCCTTCTTCAGATCAAGAAGTAAACCCTAGATAGGCCCGATGCCGAAAATACAAACGAAGTTGTGAACCGAAGTTATGCGGAAACTGTTATGTTTTGGGTTTCTGACGGTCGATCCAAAACAAAACACCTCTTGCACAGTGCCGTGCTTTTTTAAGGGGATCAACATTATTTAATTTCGTGAGGAAAGAATTTGAGTATTTCTCATGATTTAGTCTGATCGTGGGATGAATGTAAAAATTTCACCAATGCAATGCAAATGTAGTATGTGAGCAGCAACAAGTGGATTGACGGTTTTGTCTGAAAATTCAAAATCGATATCTAGGAATGTTTATAGAGCTCAGAAAAATTCTAGTTGGAATTTTTGATTCAAATAACGATCAAATTCTGTCATCAATATGTAGATCATTCAAAATTACGGTCGATTTTTTATAATTTGCGATCCTAATAATAGGTAAACTCCAAAAACAATCGTGTACCCATTTGATGCGATTGATGAAAAAATTATAGAGGACAAGGTTTAATTTTTATAGTCTGATTCAGTTTGAAATTGGCGTGAGTGGATTTTAGGGTAAGACATGGTTGCTTTTATTCATAATCAAAGGACTCAAAGTGATGGACAATTTTTTGTGGTAAGGAGTTTTTTGATTTATGATTCTGTTCCATCCATAATTGGAATCTAGGGGTGTTCGGAGATCAGAAATGAAGCATTTATGGTCTAAATTAAATAATTCAAACAAGCTGAAAACGAGTTTCTCACTGGGAATTTCATGTTGTGCAGATCACCATTCTTTAATGAAGCACGAAAAAGACTTGAATAAATATTAGTTAAGAAACAGTTTTTCAACAGATATTATAAAGTACATGAAAATATAAAGGGAAAAACATGATTCTGCCTCAAAACTGAATCACAGCTACAACAAAATAACTTCGTAGATATCATTCCTGACGAAAAAATTACTAAAACTCTAGTTTCATATGACAATTTTCATCATGAATCAAAAAAGTTTGCGTTTTTTCCTGTATATGCACCGATGAAAAACTATACTGATACAAACAGTTGAGAAAAAATATATTTATTTACTATACATTGCATCATATTACTTGATTAACATTTACAAATTTCCTGTTGTAATTTTGTATTTTAATATTTTTTCATATGTGGCTGTGATTCCATATTTGAGTTCACGTGTTTCAATAATTCAAGTATTTTTATTCCAATATACCTATGTTTTTATGTAGCACTCTTGGGAGCTACAATAAATCCCAACGGAACAGGCCAACTCACTTTACTCCTACACTCTTCAGTGTATTTCATATCCTTGGAATTATCCCTTTCATGAGAACTATTTGGTGAAATTCATCAACTATCTACATATCAGGTTTGAACTAAAACAAGAACTTTCTTAAGCAATTAATCTTTATGAGAAATATTTAATTGACAAGTTTTCAATATCATGAAATGTTCACCTTATTTCTTTGAAGCAAATAAGAAATACCTACCTACAATAAGTTTTCTTTACAAGTAAAATTGATAAACAAAGTAACTTTTTGAGGGGAATGAATTTCTTGCCCTCCTACACTTTCTGGAGTTGCTTAATTTTTCAGATATAGGGTGGATTCATGCAGCATCAAGTAACAATTATTAAATAAAAAGTATCAGTTAACAATTATCACTTTAGGTAAGTAAGGAAAATCAAGCATTAATGTATACAAAATAAACTTTAAAAAAAAATTCCATTTGATTTTGTGAAACTGTGTGGTAAAAGCATGATTCAGTTTGACTCTGTCTTTTCCATATTACCAGTTTACTCAGGCCCAAAAAATAATTTTTGGGGTGAAATAATAACACTCTATTTAACTCTTCGCACAATCACTTCTCAACTGCTTGTAGGTACATCAGGAATGGCTTCTGGTCTCAAAAGTGTTCTTCCTTAGGAACATAGGTATATACAAATATTTCTACAAGCTCAAAGGATCCAATTCGAGAACATCACACCGTATTTGCAACTTCTTCTCGTCAGTATGAAACTTATGTATGAATGAATTATTCATTATTAGTACCTATTCCACTTCAATATTATATCTGAAGAATACGTTTACGTTCTTCGTCCGACACGCCACTGTTAGCTCACCTGTGGAATGTTTGTTGACTATCGTTTGTTTTGTAAATAAAGCAGTATTTCGACATTGTATCTCACTAAACCACTGCACTACTATTAAAAGTATCACAAATCTCACGTAAACTTGTTTATGAACGTCAAAAAACCACGAAAACTCTTGGAAACCTAAAGGAAACTTCTAATCAAAACAACAAGAAAATACGTCAACGCAATGGCGACCAATGCAACAAGCGGTGTTACCAAGAGTGAGATAATTCTGGTAACCGCCTTTAATTTTCAGAGTGCCTACTATTTTATCAGTTGAAAACGACATATTATATCTTTTGAGAGAAGATTTTTTTACAACTTTTTGGAAAATATATTTTACTAGAACGCCCAGAGTAATACACCGGAATATAAAATTACGCATTGCTTGATACTTACCGAGCTCAGAATTTTTCATTGATCAATTTGACAACAGAGGGTAGATGTTTGCAAACAGCAGAGACTATATATGTTATATGAAAAGATACAATGGACCTTTATTCCAAATTGCGCAGTTATCTACGCAGTTAATCCCAATGGTGCCAGGATGTCGCCTACTATCAAGGTTATCCTGTAACGTAATTCCAGTTATTTATTGAAGACGTAGAAGCCAGAAGACGCCCAGTCAGCATCTCCAAGCTTATAAATGAAACCTCCAAGATCGACGCATCACTATTACTGCTGCAAGCTTTAGTCCGTGCAAGTTCACGTTAAATTATTGTATTTGAATATTTTATTGTTTGTAAAATAAAGTAAAGTTTTTAAAAACGGATTTGAGTGGAATCCAATCTAACAAATTGGCGCAGTCGGTAGGATCCCTCAACACCGAAAAAAAGAAGAATAATTAGCCGAGGGTAAGGCCCCCTCACACGAATAAAAGAAGAATAATTAGCCGAGGGTAAGGCCCCCTCACACGAAGAAAAAGAAAGAAGACATCCCTACACAACGGTGGTGGTTACCAAACCTTCAAGGGAGAAGAACCAGAAGCAAAGACGAGAAGACGGTCTCTGTGGCTCTGAGAAACACGCGTAAGTCGCTGTACGCTGCTCATCTTGCTGTCCAAGAAGGCATCGAGAAACACGCGGACGTCGTCCAACGTTGCTCATCCCAGAGTAGCGCTAGCCTCACACAGTAGAAAGGATTTCATCTTCCGTCAACCCAAAGACACCAACACGAAGAAACCGATTTAGCTGTAAGGAATTAGTGTAAGTAACATTGAATCATCCTAGTCATTACACTAAATATTTTGAATATTCGAACAACGTGATTTCAAAATTTGAAATTTCTATTTTTGAATTTTTAACTTTGAAACTGTCCTATTACCAAATTTGGCAATCTACCCAATTTTCCATTAACCATCTTAAGGAAAAACAACTCAAAATGTCATCAACCGACGAAAATTTGAATAATGAACGAGAACATACTGATGTTCCTCCAGAATTAGAACCTTATAAATTATCTGAAATATTCTCAATCATTCCTGAATATGATGGAGATCCAATCACATTGAATACATTTTTAAATGCTTGCGATGCTGCCCAACAAATGGCAATCGGTCAACAAAAAGTTCTATTGACCATTCATATAAAAAATAAATTGAAATCGAAAGCTTCTCAGTTGATAAATTCACGAAATTCAGACACTTATGGTGAAATCAAAACTCTTTTAAATGCTCATTTTGGTGACGCTAGAGATTTAACATCACTTATTCAAGATTTACAAAGACTCAAACAATTAAACGGAGAAAGCGCTCTTACATTCTTTTCTAGACTACAAACCCACAACGCAAAAATGCTTTCATGTATTCAGAAATCGAATTTAACCCACTTACAAAAAGCGGCACAATCAACACTTATTGAATCTATGGTGTCGAATACACTTTTAACAGGACTAGAACCCCGACTTGGACATATCATTCGCGCAAGTAACCCAGCGAATATGATCGAAGCATGTTTAAGAATTAAAAGAGAACTACAATTATCATATTTCGAAACTCAGAAATATAACCAAGGAAAAACCCAAAATACTTTTAATAATCAACTCAGAAAAATGCAAACTACTGTACGTCCAAATAATCCACAATTTCAAAGAAACTACCAACAATATATAAGTTTCAATCCTAACTTGAACAGAAACTCTCAGAATTTTCAGAATTCTCAACACCCATCAATGCCAACTTCTCAAAATGTTCAAAATCCAGCACAAAATTTCAACAGGTTTCAATCGAGACAATCAGTAATTCAAAAAAATCCCAATTTTCAAAAAACACATCAAACACACCATTTCAATGAAACAAATTATGTTGAACAACCAGTTGAAAACTTTTACTTTCAACATGAACTTAGTGACAACTCTTACTTTCAAAATGAATACAATGAGAACTTTTATCCTTACAATGACGCATCATCTAATAATTATTATACTGCTAATAATTATTATCCAGACTCGCAATACGAAGATTACACTTCCAACAATGAATTTTATTATGATGAAATAAACAATCAGGATTTTCATTCGCGTCTATCTCTAGACAGACCTCCAGCAATTCAATATGCGAACCAAGAAGAAACGACAACAGAGAATTTGAGCAATCTTGCCGAACAGACAAAATTGTTGAAGATTCAGAACAAAATACCGGAACGAGTCAATTGCACGAACTTCATACAAAGCAATCTTCAGAAATTAGTATAAATTCTGTTAATCCAAACAATTTATATTATATAAAAGACATTACAAACCGATACAAATTTTTAATTGATACAGGAGCAGGAATTTCGATACTGAAACCAAAAGTAGTTGAACAATATAATTTGCGAAACAGAAAATTTACCAATTCGTGGAATAACTGATGAGAAAATTATAATCACAGAATCGGTTATGGTACCTTTTAAAGATAATGATTTTCACAAAGTATACATACACGATCTTGACATAGAATTTGATGGATTATTAGGAGCAGACTTTTTAGAACACTATGACGGAATCGTCGACATAAAACATAAAATTTTGAAAGCAAATTTCAAAACTGTCCCACTATTCAAGGTAGAATTGAAAAAACAAGAACAAATTAGTACAAAACAAAATTCCCAAATTAAAATTTGAAAATACAATTTCTATTGAACCCCGAACAGAACAAGTATTTAAATTAAAAACAAATTTAACCAACGTTGATGCTATATTGTTAGCTCAAGAAAAGGACAAAGTTCGTCTTCCTAATGCCCTTGTAAGAATAAATAATGAAGGAGAATTCTTTACAACAGTTGCTAATGTCAACAATATTCCAAAGACAGTAAATTTTTCTGATTTGATATTAGAACCAATAATTGATACAGAATCAATTATGAATTTCAACCCAGAAAATGACTTTTATTCTGATACACAAGTAGACAGAGAGTACGAAATCAAAAAACAATTGAGAACTGAACATCTTAATGATGAGGAAAAAGAAATGATTACTGAATTATGCCTAAAATTCTCAGATATATTTTATTTAGACGGTGACAAACTAACCTTCACTAATGAGATCAAACATACTATTGATACCAACGATGCTAAACCTATTTTCACAAAATCATACAGATACCCACAGATCCATAAGAATGAAGTTAAAACACAAATTTCAAAAATGTTAGACCAAGGAATTATACGACCATCTATATCCCCATGGTCATCCCCAGTTTGGGTTGTACCAAAAAAATTGGATGCATCAGGTAAACAAAAATGGAGAGTCGTAATTGATTACAGAAAACTCAATGAAGTAACCATTGACGATAAATATCCTTTACCCAATATTACTGACTTACTTGACCAGTTAGGACAATGCCAATATTTTACAACACTCGACTTAGCTTCAGGTTTTCATCAGATTGAAATTGATTCTAAAGACATTCCAAAACCTGCATTTTCAGTGGAAAATGGTCATTACGAGTATTGTCGTATGCCATTTGGCTTGAAGAACGCCCCAAGTACTTTCCAACGTGTCATGGACAATATTTTATTAGGAATTCAAAATGAAAGATGTCTAGTCTACATGGACGATATAATAATTTACTCAGCAACCATTCATGAACATATTTCAAGACTAACTGAAATTTTTCAGAGATTACAAAAAGCCAACCTCAAAATTCAACCTGATAAATGTAAATTTCTTAGAAAAGAAGTCGCGTATCTTGGACATTTAATTACAAAAGAAGGAGTTAAACCTAATCCTCAAAAGATTGAATGTGTAAAAGAATTCCCTGAACCAAAAAATCAAAAAGAAATATAATCATTTTTAGGACTCACGGGTTATTACCGGAGATTTATCCCAAATTTTGCGAAAATTACAAAACCTTTAACACGTTTACTACAAAAAGACATACCATTTAATTTCAACGAAGAATGCAAAGAAGCATTTGAAACTTTGAAAAACTATTTGATACAAAGCCCTATTTTAATATATCCAAACTTTAACGAAGTATTTATTTTGACAACAGACTCGAGTAGTTTTGCCATAGGAGCAATACTTTCTCAAGGAACCATCGGAAAAGACCTTCCAATCGCGTATGCCTCAAGAACCTTATGTCCGGCAGAAACACGATATTCTACTATCGAACGAGAGCTATTAGCAATCGTATGGGCGGTGAAACATTTTAGACCATACTTATTCGGAAGAAAATTCATTTTAGTAACTGACCATAGACCATTAACGTGGCTATTCTCAATAAAAGATCCCGGTAGCAGACTTGCTAGATGGCGGCTCAAACTTGAGGAATATTCTTATGAAATTATTTACAAACCTGGAAAAATTAATAAAAATGCGGATGCTTTATCACGAATCAAAGTAAATCACTTTAATCAATGCGCAAAATTTTATTCGAAAATTCATATGACAAATGAAGATCAAGAAGAAGTATCAGACACAGAAACAATTGTTGCACCCGAAACAGTTTTAGAAGAACTCAAAAACTTTGTTAAACTTTATAAAACAAAATCTTTAAGTGATTATTCTAAATTTGAATTCTCAAATGCTCAACTATTAGATAAAAACCATAAAAACATCATAATTTTTCCACAAGAACATAAAGCAACCGAGCTACATGAAAAAATTTTAGAAGATATATTAGAGGAAGAATATGATTTATTTTCCTATAACAAAATTAATGTTCTCAACAGTTTATCAGTAAAATACAGAAAATATTATATTATTCCAGTACCTTTCGATCCTACGGAAGCTATTGAATATATGTTCACCTCACTTTATAAAGATAAAAATTTATTCGAACCGTCAAAAACTTACCATGTCCAAAATAATCCAGATCTTCCAATTCAAGAAATGCTTTCCTATATATTAGCAGAAGTAGACGAAATTAAATTTCAAATTTGCCAAGATATAGTTCAAACCCCAGATAAGGATCAAATTCCAATAATACTTGAACAGTATCACAGTGGAAAAGCCAACATGCATAGAGGTATAAATGAAACTATAAGAAGGATAAAACAAAAATATAATTGGCAAGGATTAATAAAAGATGTTGAAAAATATATCAAAGAATGTGAAATTTGCCAGAAAACAAAAATTTGCAGAAAGAATTTAGACAATCCAATGATAGTAACTGAAACTCCAAAGGTTCCATTTGAAAGAATAAATGTAGACATTATAGAAATCCCAACGAAAAATTATGCAATAACCATATCTGATGAATTAACAAAATTTGTTCAATCCTATCCACTTGAAGATAAATCTGCAAAATCCGTAATATACTCACTGTTAATTTATTTCCAACACTATGGAACACCTCAAAGAATGCACTGCGATAGTGGAAAAGAATTTAATAATCACCTAATGAAAGACCTTTGTAATTTATACGATATCAAACTCACTTTTTCCAGTGTAGACCATCCCCAAAGTAATGAAAGTATAGAACGTTATCATGCTACACTTATGGAAATGATTAGAGCACACGTAGCAGAAAGTCCAAACGACCATCCCTTAGACATTTTACCATTCGCTACTATATGCTATAATATTACAAAAAATAAAACTCACGGATTTACCCCTTACGAATTAATATTCGGACATACCGCAAGTAGAGTTCCATACACTCTGTATAATGAGAAAGACCGTATAACCAAATATGTCAGAGACATGAATAACAGAATTAAGTATTTCTATAAAATTGCCCGCGCTAGAACCGAGCAAAGAAAGGAAAAAGCAAAACAGTGCTTTGACAAAGATATCAAACACGAACCCCCTGACTATAAGAAAGGAGATAAAGTTTATGTCAAAGAATCGCAGATAGGTAATAAACTCAAAAATAAGTTCAACGGACCATTTGAAATAATTGAATTCTACAAAAACTCAGCCCTATTGAAAAACCTAAATACAAATCAAGAATCTAAAATTAATTTCGATAGAATGAAACCTTACTATGAATAATTATTTTCATATTCACGATGCTGCTAATCGCGATATCTGCAGTTTTAACAGCAACAACTTTCGGACAATACTCCGTTGTCCCTATCAACAATACAATAGGTATTTATTATCATCAGCGAGAAGAAATAAAAATCACGAACGATAAATGGACATTCTTAGTTTATGAAGATTTAACCTCGATAAGGAACGCCTTAGAGCAGAATAATAATATATTGCATACATTAGTTAATAACTTTGCAGAAAATGAAAGTGCACGGATGAAATATTTTTATGCAGACGTTAAAACGCATATTAGCTTATTGACACAACTAGCAGATTCACTTACACTGAAATTGCAAGAAGTATTTTTAGATACACCGAACTTTCGTAGTCGTGTGAAACGTGGATTAATAAACGGTATATGAACCGTATGGAAGGCAATTTCAGGAAATTTAGATAGTAGTGATGGCGAATATTTTAACGATTGTATTAACAAAATTACGAATGATGAACATGAACTAGAAAACCTCATGAAAAATCAGATTTCAGTAGTAACTTCAGTTATTAAAAATTTTAATACTACTATTCAAAAGCTTCAAATTGATGATTTCACTTTTAATGAGGATATTAAAGAGATTAATAATCTTATTGTCGACATTACGGATAATTTCAACCTAATGGAAGCTAAAACGAGGACACTAGAACTTTGCGAAGAACTTATGGAAAGTTATTTATTTATAGAATCATATCTTGATGATATTTTGAACTCTATTATATTTGCGAGATTGAGAATAATTCATTCATCAATCATAACACCAAACGATTTACTCTATAACCTTCAAGAAGTCGTACAATCTATGGAAACTCATAAGTTACCTTTGCCAGTAAAAATGACATCAATTTCAAAATATTTAGATCTAATTGATCTACAAGCTTTTCAAACTGATAACAGAGTTGTTTTTGTCTTAAAAATTCCACTTGTCGAACCCGAATTATATACAAGTTATCAATTATATCCTATTCCCATCCTTGACAACAGGACAGGACTTCATCATATCTTAACAACAAATCATAAATTTATTGCAAAAGATGATGATTCCATGTTATATTTTATCTTGGAAAATTTTAATGATTGCAAAGATTTGAGTTTGAATTTGAAATTATGTTCAAATATTTTGCCATACCCCATTGATAGTAATGCTATATGTGAGGCCCAAATTTTCAAACATTTGTTTCAATTACCTAGAATTTGCGAAACGTCTTTATTATTTGCTAAAGATTATAATGTCTTCAACTTAGATCCAAATATATGGCTTATAACTTTATCAGATCCCATTCCAATCACAATGAAATGTTCAGGATTTGAACCAATGTCAAAAGTAATAAAAACAAATTCAGTTTTGAAGTTGCAACCAGAATGTAATGCATTCATTGGCATAACGAGAGTATATTCCAAATCTCTTCTGAATTTTGAAATGAATGTTACATACAACAGCCATACTATTTCAATTCCATATGAATGTGGTAATCATCTACCAGAAAAGAAAAATCTTCCAAATTTAAAGCCAATGAAACTCAGTAAATTAAATGTCGATGATTTGAATATAGCGCAACACAAATTAGATCAATATTCAGAATTCATAATTGTAATAATTTGTATTTTGATAATTTTATATATTTTTTGTAAATGCAAGAAAAATCGTACTGTAAAACTTGGAATAATGGCATCAAGAAATGATGATCTACCCCCAAGACCTCCAGGACGAGGAACGTTTAGAACCCTATCAAGATTCATCCCTTTGAGGAAGCGAGCCACATTGGAGAAGACATAGAAGAAGAGGAACTCCAATTGAATCCAACTTCGAGCAACAAAACTTTTGCCTAAAAGTTGCTGCATCCAAAGCATCAACTTTTTCAAAATGATGGGAGCTGTTATATGAAAAAATACAATGGACCTTTATTCCAAATTGCGCAGTTATCTACGCAGTTAATCCCAATGGTGCCAGGATGTCGCCGACTATCAAGGTTATCCTGTAACGCAATTCCAGTTATTTATTGAAGACGTAGAAGCCAGAAGACGCCCAGTCAGCATCTCCAAGCTTATATATGAAACCTCCAAGATCGACGCATCACTATTACTGCTGCAAGCTTTAGTCCGTGCAAGTTCACGTTAAATTATTGTATTTGAATATTTTATTGTTTGTAAAATAAAGTAAAGTTTTTAAAAACGGATTTGAGTGGAATCCAATTTAACATAATAATAATAAATAATAATAATAATAATATTATATATTATAGAGGTGAATTGTAAATAAACACATTTGTCTTTGCTTCATTGAGTACGGTGTTTACATAGCATCGGGCCTATCTAGAGTTTACTTCTTGATCTGAGGGCACTTCATTTAAAAATATTTTATAAAGGGGGAATAGTTGAAAATGATGTAAGTGAATAGATAATGAATTTGACATTTAAATATTGTTAAAACACTATGGTAAGGTTAGTCTAAAATTTAATTAAATTGAATCAGAATCAGAATCGTTTATTTCATTCGAGGACCCAGTTGGGTATAGAACATGTCATAACACAAAATATAAAAAATAAAAATAGATAGTACATAGATAAAACATAGTTCTTATACATAGATATAAAAGGACTAGCCACGATAGCTTTACATATATACATTACATTGATAGAATCAAGATTAGTATTTACTGAAAAATTCAGTCAAGTCATAGAATAGGTTAGCTTTTAAAAATGTTGTGGTTGCATTTCGAAATCTAGAGTGTGTAATCTCGTTTTTAATGGTGTCTGGCAACTTATTGTACACTTTTATGCCCATGAACATTGGTCCTCTTGACACAAGATCGAGATTGTTATGTCTTGGATATATCAAATTGTTTGATCTAGTATGATGCGGGTGGATGTCATGGTATTTAGGAAGAGTGTTTCTCTTCCTGTAAATATGACAGGCAGCTTCGAGCAGCTACAGACAAATCAGTGGAAGGATATTCAACTCGGCAAAGATTGGTTTGCAGGAGAAACTCTGCCCTTTATTTGTTATGGCTCTTAATGCTTTTTTTTGAGCTAAGAATACATCTTGTGCTGCTGGAGTGGCACCCCATAATAGTATGCCATACAATAAAGTAGACTGAATTTCAGCAAAGTAGAAGTCTCTTAAGCAGTGTCTATCGACAATATTTCGGATAAAGCGGATTTGATAGATTTTTGTATTTAACTTTTTAATGATGTTATTTGTATGTTCCTGCCACTGTAATGTGTCATTCAGAGTAAGACCCAGGAACTTCACAGATACAGTTCTGTCTATATCCATAGTGTCAGATTTAATTGAAACTAAATTGTTGGTAGTTCTCTGTCTGGTATGAAAGATCATGTAGTCAGTTTTATCTGTGTTTAAAAATAACTGATTTGCTGAAAACCACTCCTGAAGTTTTCTCATTAATAAATTGCAGTCCTCTTCATTAGCTTCACAGCATTTGCTATCAACTAAAAATGCAGAGTCATCTGCGTATAGTGTTACATTATATCCTGGCAGATACTCCACCAGGTCTGCAATATATAATGAAAAGAGAGTAGGAGCCAGAACAGTTCCCTGAGGGACGCCTACTTCCACCACTGCTCTTTCTGAGCAATGCTTGCTAATGACCAAGTGTCTAATTTTTATATACATTGTCTCTTATTACAAAAAATATTAAATATTCTAGAACAGTTGGTCAACATTGAGAAAAAACATTTTTTGAATATGTTCAACTACATAGTATAAATTAAGTAAAGGTAAATTTTAATTCAAATTGACGTCATCTCTGTGGTATATTTTTACCTTTTATCAAAGTAGCCATGTCTACATTAGATAATTTTTTCCTTCCATTTCCTCCAACCTAGCTTAAGGTGTCCTAAAACATCATCGTCAACTAACTGAGGCATATATCTCCTAATACACTGATGCGTCCAACATGAAGAAGCTTTGTCATCTACAATTAAAATTATTACATCTCAGTTATAGTGCACTAATAACAGCAATTTAACAACAAGCACTCATCAAAGTAATTGTGAAGGAAGTAACAAATACTATGTGTTTGTCAGTAAGTTTTCCATCCAACTCCATCAACTCTATTATGTAAGACTGAGATATCTTGGATATTATTTCCTTTCTTAGAATTTCTTTTAGTCCATATCATTTCTGCATTTTTTGTGGCCCTTCCTTTAAAAATATTCAGAAGTCTCATAGGACTTTCATTAGAATCTCTGAAAACAAAGGAAAGTTCAATGAAAAAATGCATAAATATACTTTTTAGAGATTTATTTACTTTTACAGGATGAACATTTTTGTTTTGCTGTGGTGAAATAGATTCTTGAGTTCGACAGATCCGAAATACTGTTCACTTCCTTTTCTTAGTCCACTCTGATACTGTTACAAACTGAGACGAGCTGGCTAGATGCAAATTAATACCTGGAAAAATATATTATTTGTTATACTAACGAATGAAAACTAAAAACAGAAAAGATTTTGGAACTTTTGATAAGGAGATTCGGAGAATGAGTTAAATTCCGAATTATCTTACCAGGAGTCGTTGGTGATTTCAACTGCGGATATTTTCTAGCAACTTATTCTGTAATATGTAGTAATACTCTCAACAGCACTACAAACTACAACACTTCCACCCATACGACGGCTTTCACTTCCACTAAAAACATTATCTTAACAAATTTGATATACGATGTTGATACTTGACGATTGACAAATGACAATGTCAAATATCCATAAACTGATCGCAGTGCCATTCGCAAGAATTCCTTTCCACAACACTTCCTAATAGGCAATTCGCATGAACCAATCAGAACTATCCTGGCCAAGGCAGAATATTTGAATCGATGCTAAGTATTCAACTTGGTTAGCAAGGTAGTTTGGTTAAGTTAGGTCATGGTCTCTTCCTTTTTCATTTTTAAACCATAAAAGAAGGGAACTTGATCTAATTTAGTCAAAGTGGACTTGATATCCAAGTTGATCCTAAAATTACATTGCACACCACAAGGCGCAATTAAAATAGAGTGTTGTGAATAGGAATTATTGCGTGCCAATCAGCTTTGATTTGTCAGTCTCGCTTCGAGCGCAGATAATCGAAACATTTGATTGGTTGAAATTCCACTTCAAATGTACTACTTCATAAACTAACCAATTGAATGCTTTATTTGGCTACGAAACTTGAAATTTTTTTTTAAATGCATGTGATTTTTCAGTTTTTATCAAATACATATTCGAGAAACATTTGATATTTTTCTAACAAAAAGTTCCTTCAAATTGAAATGCCTTTGGAATATTCCCAGAATATTCAAAAACTTACGTTTCTGCTTGATATGCCTTTTGAATATACCAGCAATATTCAAGGAGAATATTTTATGGATATGAGTGGAAATATATTCCAGGAATATTCTCAATGTGTATAAGATGAAATAAATATTCATGGAATATTGCAGGATTGACAGATATTGCACTGTCGGAAAATAGGATGTTGTAGGCATATTCCAGGAATATTGGGTGCCGTCTGGGTTGTTACATAATTTATTTCACATTTTTATATAGCTGCAAAGCTTTGTCACTAAGTCGAAAAACTTTTGACTATAAATTATATTTTGACTTTTCATCATATGCAAATTATATATAACAGCATATGATAAATGTTTTCACGTCTATTTCAAACCGTCTTGTATGTCTTGAATGATAGTAGCCTACCA
This sequence comes from Chrysolina americana, assembly GCA_958502065.1. NCBI lineage: Eukaryota > Metazoa > Arthropoda > Insecta > Coleoptera > Chrysomelidae > Chrysolina > Chrysolina americana. The sequence continues at coordinate 39,865,299 of OY293416.1, forward strand.
AAACATTGTTTCTTGAATTTGACTTTTAGTTGGATTGTTGTAATTGGATACCTATAAGTGTCAAGTTAATAATATTTTGAATAACAATTACTGTAATTTTCTATAATGAATTTTTGTATATATTTTTTATTTTGTCTTATTTATATTGGCAAAAGGTGAACTGAAATAAAATAGTTTCAATTCTTTTTTATATTAATTTATATGAACAACGTCCTCAAATACACAATATCATGGTTTAGGGTATTATCACACTTTCAGTTGAATTAAATTACATTGTTATAGTAGAAAAATACAATAACAATTTTATATAAAATAAGTTATAGATCAACTAACATCAATTTATTGTATGCCCTCAGCCACCATATTGAATTAGTTTTGATAGGTCATTGGAATGCCTAATCTGATTTGTAGTTGTTTCTTTTGCGAAAGGTATTTAATTTTGGAAACCGATAATCAACACATTCGTTTCGTTATTCACCATGACGTCATCAATAGTACCAGAAAGTAAACCGCTGTCAAAAATGCTGTCATTTTTATGTCAACCGCTATCAGAACCAAACACCAATCAAAAACGACTCTTGTCATAGAAACGCAAGTGAAAGGCATATATGTCATGCAGTTATGATATGTCAAATTACATGTGTTTCAAAAACCCTGCATGGGCATGCATTTATCTGAATCGGTCTTGAGGCAGTGAAAAATACCTCGGGATTATTTGAAAACTCGAATAGCATTCAAATCCATGAACTATCAATCGGTGGTCCAGTGGCTAAGGTAACTAGGTCTGTGGAACTTCTGGCTAGCATCAGACAGACGTTCGAGGCTCTGGGGTGCAATTTTCAAACTGTTTCGTATGCGAATTGCATTATTCGTTTCATACCAACACACACGAAATATGCATTTCTCTCTGTCTTTATTCGTATGCGAACTAAAACTGAATGATTTGAAAATAGCACCCCTGGTACGGATTCTTTTTTCTCGAGTACACGGGTCTCTTTAGGTGGCCACATGCCTTGATGTGAATCAAGTGTGATGTGAGTTGCCTGGATGCCAATCCCGACGACTGGTGCTAGCTTGTGGTGCGCACCGACTACCCGGGGTGATGCAGTAGGTTTTCCGGGTTTTCCTACAGTTGAAAAGTGAATACACCATCGAAAACATCAGTAAGTCGCCCCGGATCACCACGGCAAATAATAATAATAGCCGTCCTCTACCCGCACAGGCTATGAGTGTTTATGAGGGAGTATTAATATATTATTATTATTATAAAAGGAGTCGAATTACCAAGCGGTGTCCGATTCTACAAAAAAAAGGTTGCCCTAGTGGCAGATAAGTCACCGAAGTTTCAGGAAATAGTCAGCGGTTTTTCAGGAATTTGATAAATAACTACTGCCAAATTACTAACCAAAGTATATGTATTCGGACCACACCCCTATGGTGTTATTCCGTGGTCTACGATTTCTGTGTTTTGTGCTCACTTGCTCAGCTCAGACGGCTTTCCGCTCAGTCAGTGTCAGTGTAGAGTGTAAGTGTTCTGTGCAGTCATCTTTCGCCTTCGGCTTTCCTGTGGTTCTGTGATGTTGCCGCTGCACGAGTAATCCATTGTTTTGGTTTTCTTCAATCAGGCGGGCTACTGTTAATGTATATGGATATTATTTGAGAAAAATATTTCAAATATTGAGCTCATTTGTATCTAGTGTCCAGTGCATATCGTTAAAATTGAACATGACGACTCAGCCACATAGGAAACGAGTGTGCTATTACTATGATAGTAAGTTACATTTATTTAACATCTTTTGATCAATTTCATTATTCTCAAGAGTTTCCGAATGACTCAATAGTGAAATTGAATTTGCGACAGATAATATTGGTTATCATGGTTTCAAATTATATTTCACGTACGATATTTTAAACTATATGTGCAAAACACCACGCTAGACTGAAGGCAACCGTAGTTTCTGTACGCTGTTATTGGTCCCATTTTTATGTGACGTATTGATGATGCTCATTTATACGGTTGTACGGTGAACTTGCCCAAGTCTGTTGGAAATTCACACGCCGTATTTCAATTTCTAATTTTTAATTTTGATTCTTAGGTGATATTGGAAATTATTATTATGGCCAAGGACATCCCATGAAACCTCATAGAATACGTATGACCCACAATCTACTTTTAAATTATGGATTGTACAGAAAAATGGAAATATACGTGAGTACAGCTTTTAAATTATTTTTGAGTTTACCTTTGATGAAAGGGTCAATTTATAAAAATATGTGACTTGACTTGAGAATTCATGAATGCTGATTGGTTCTTTTGAGTAATACAACAGAATTTATCCAATAGGCTCCATAGATTCTTATATAATAATCATTAAATGGATGATAAATCTTTTTATAAATTGGCCTAAAATGTTCAAGGCATTGTAATACTGGTGCCTTTTCTAATTTTTATACTCCTAAGGTACTGCAACTGAAAGGCTTATTGTACCCTCTGGTAATTATTTTTATACCCATACACCAGTTTCTGGAACCATCAGTTTAAAATATATGGTTTGTTGGACTTTTGGGACCATTTTTTTTATCCCAAGAATGTCATGTTTTCTAAAATCAATGCTTTGCATGCCCACATTCTATTTCTGACAACCTCAGGCAGACTGCAGGGTTAGTTGTGTTTCATATGTACAGGTGCTGTTTAAACATGAAATTATCTTATCATGATTGGAGAAAATATCTGCCTCCAGGTTGAAAAATTACTGGACATAATTTAAAACTTTAAAAATTTGGTTAAACTGCCAAATAGAAGCACATGCTCTGTGCAGGGATTTGTGTCAATCCCTGCATCTTTATTTGAGGTGGTTTCCTCAACTATACAAAAAAAAACATGAATAGTAAATAAAACAAACACCATGAAATATATATAAAAATAGTAAGAAATAAGTTGTAATTTAAAATAACATGCAGATTAATATATAAATCAACAAAATTGATCAAAATATACAGACATAAAAAATATGAAAACCTGAGTCAGCTAAAACCTTTCATTGAAATATTTCTGCCAACTATGTCTATCAGATAGAAATTTATTTACTGCCTTTCTGAATTGAGTCATTCTGCTTTGTGCAGATCTATTGTAAGGTAAAGTTGCCAATCATGGACGGTATAAGAGTAATATTTAATGTTTTTGATGAGGATTTGCAAAGTATATGTAAATTGCCTAGAATGCAATGTCGAATGAATTATACTTTTAAGGAATTTATTTATGTATCATAAACGTAAACCATAATTTATTCAAGATTTTTTATTTATAAAAAACAAGCAAATCTCCATTAATGGACAAGAATAATCTAGTTATGAACCTCCAGTTATGAACCTCCAGTTATGAACACCCCCAATAATGGACATCTAGTTATGGACATTTTTTATTGAACTAATATTCTTATAGTGAACAATTTTCAGATATTGCAATGGTGTTTTACATTGTTATAACATATCATACATGTCATTAGGTCATTTGAGATCAACTTTGGCATTGAATTTGTAGTAGATGCGCTCTCCACTCACAACTATAGAAGGGTCATTACTCAAACCTACTAATTGTTCATATGTTACATAGCTGGTGTCATTGTCAACAACATGAAATAACTGATTCGAGCTGTCAGTAGCTTTCATTGATGTTACTCTCACATCATCTGAAGAATCTACTTCAACAATACACACAAATTTTTTCGTTGTAGTCATCCTCTTTCCTGCTTTGAAGGAAACGATGACGAACTGGCCTTTTTTAATATTTTTCCTCTCCACAGGAACTAACTCTTCATATTCATCATCGTTTTCTTCCAATTCACTTTTACTACTCTCTGCATACTCTATATCTGAGGAACTCTCTGAAGATGTATTTATTTGTGATTTTTTCTTCTTATCTGCTAAATTTTGTTCCTTCAATCTTCTTTTCTCCTTTCTTTCTTTTCTTCGATTCTCCTTGTCCTCTTCTATCTTCATTTTCTTCAGAACCTTTTTCTCACTGTACTCTCTCCAAGCTTTACTTGTTATGGCTGATGGTACCTTTTCTTTATAAATTCGACGTTTCTTTTTTTCTGGTTCTGGCCAAAATAATATATTCTTGAAAGGTGAAGGTATTATTAGGCCATCACATTATGTCGAAGGAATATTGGAAATATTGTTGCATGGAGATTGCAACGCAGGTATATTGATAGTTACCGACAGTGATTGAGATGTCGAGGGATCATTGGAATTATTTTTTAATGGAGTTCTCGGTTCAGGTATGTTGATAGTAGTTGACGGTGACTGAGATGACAAAGGAACATTGCAAATCTTTTTCAATGGAGTTTTGCATTCAGATTCACTGTTGGCAGCTGAGGATGACGCAGATGCTTTTGCACTATTGTCACCCATATCATTAAAAGCTTGTTTAGTCTAGTCAACAAGTGCCATTTAGACCAACTTTTTTCAGCAGTCTCCGAAAATTATGATTGAGGTGTCATTCGATTCGGAATGACATCCAGATGATTTTTGAAAAAAATGAAGTTCCGCATGAAAAAATTGTAAAAGTTATTAACAATTAACTAAAAAAAAAAAGATGGCTTTAGTATTTTGTAAATATCTCAAAAACTAATTAAAATTATTTAAATCTAAAATAAGATTCAAAAAGAGGAGGAAATTTCCTAAAAAAAAGCTCAATTCCCGGAATTGTAGCATCAATATTTATAATTTTCCCAGTGGGATGAAAATACGGCCGAAAACGGGTACTCTGGCTCGGGCAAGCCACACCCACTTTGGACACTTTAACAATAAAAATTATTTTAAAATACTAAATATGAAAATAAAAAATTGGAAAAATTCAGGCACTAACTGAATAGATTAATGAACAATAATCCGCTTGAAAAAAATTGTTATCACAATTTTTCAATTAGTTAATCAATAGTTAATTAATAATTTTTTTCTGCTTGAACATGAACATTGCAAGTGTGATAATTGTTAAACTATAAATTTAAGATTTTTTTCCTCTTTTGGAGCAATTCTTGAAAGGCTTCAGAGTAGAACCCCGTTGGAAAAATTAAAAAGTTTTTATTTTTCAGTTTTTTATTAACAATTTTCGTTGTTGCAAAATTAAATACTTAAATTAATCATTGAAAAAAAATTTTTTTTTTAAATATTATCAATAATCCGTTTTTATGTTATCAGGAACTACATAGAAATAATTTTTTTAAATTTTTATCTCTAATTGTTTAAAAAATTGTTATAAACAAATGCGTTGTTTATAAGATAATTGAAATTTTTTTTATGGAATTTCAATCTTTGATACAAATAATGATTTTTAAAAGAAGAATTGTTCCTTAAAAAAAATTTTTTATTGCTTGAAAACGCATTTGTTAATTAACAATTATTTTCTCCCGCTTCTAATTAATATTAAGGAACCATTTTTTTTTTTAAATCATTATTTGTCTTTCTTTCTGATATAAAAAAAAAATCCATTTTATTTAATTTTTCATTGTTTATGCAATAAACAATTTGTTATAAACAAATAAATATTTACCTCATATTTTTTTTTCTATTCTAATTTCTGTCACAAAAACAGACATGATTTTTTTTCTTTTTTAAAATTTTTTTTATTATTTTTTATTTAATTTTTAAATATAAGTTCTCTCTAACTTCGTCATTCTTACCTGGTCTTCATCCTTAAAATTATTATAATTTACAAACTAATGGAGATACGATGAAAATACTTAAGACTTATTTATTCTCCATTACATAAAAAACAAATTTAGCAGAAAAGTTTAGTTGTTACTTATTTATTTATTGAATTTATAGCAATTGTTGTTGAAAAATACTTAGGGAAAAATTTTTTGTTTTGTTTTAATGCTTAAAAATCTTATCAACTATTAAAAATATGACTACTTCATTCAAGTATCTTATCAATTATTGTTCATTACTCAACATCTTTACCTTTTATATATTAATATTAATATCTAGATTTTTATTTTCAGGTTCGGTTTCTTTAATGTTTGTAAAAGTTTATGAATGACAATCTTTATTTTTTTCTTTTGAAATATTATTGAGACAATAGAGTCTAATAAATTTAATTATTTATCAACGAACAGAATATTCTATATAAAAATTTTAAAAAAGAAAAAAAATCATGTCTGTTTTTGTGACAGAAATTAGAATAGAAAAAAAAAAATATAAGGTAAAAATTTATTTGTTTATAACAAATTGTTTATTGCATAAACAATGAAAAATTAAATAAAATGGAATTTTTTTTTTATATCAGAAAGAAAGACAAATAATGATTAAAAAAAAAAATGGTTCCTTAAAATTAATTAGAAGCGGGAGAAAATAATTGTTAATTAACAAATGCGTTTTCAAGCAATAAAAAAATTTTTTTAAGGAACAATTTTTCTTTTAAAAATCATTATTTGTATCAAAGATTGAAATTCCATAAAAAATATTTCAATTATCTTATAAACAACGCATTTGTTTATAACAATTTTTTAAACAATTAGAGATAAAAATTTAAAAAAATTATTTCTATGTAGTTCCTGATAACATAAAAACGGATTATTGATATTTAAAAAAAAAAATTTTTTTCAATGATTAATTTAAGTATTTAATTTTGCAACAACGAAAATTGTTAATAAAAAACTGAAAAATAAAAACTTTTTAATTTTTCCAACGGGGTTCTATTCTGAAGCCTTTCAAGAATTGCTCCAAAAGAGGAAAAACATCTTAAATTTATAGTTTAACAATTATCACACTTGCAATGTTCATGTTCAAGCAGAAAAAATTATTAATTAACTATTGATTAACTAATTGAAAAATTGTGATAAAATTTTTTTTCAAGCGGATTATTGTTCATTAATCTATTCAGTTAGTGCCTGAATTTTTCCAATTTTTTATTTTCATATTTAGTATTTTAAAATAATTTTTATTGTTAAAGTGTCCAAAGTGGGTGTGGCTTGCCCGAGCCAGAGTACCCGTTTTCGGCCGTATTTTCATCCCTCTGGGAAAATTATAAATATTGATGCTACAATTCCGGGAATTGAGCTTTTTTTTAGGAAATTTCCTCCTCTTTTTGAATCTTTTTTTAGATTTAAAAAATTTTAATTAGTTTTTGAGATATTTACAAAATACTAAAGCCATCTTTTTTTTTTAGTTAATTGTTAATAACTTTTACAATTTTTTCATGCGGAACTTCATTTTTTTCAAAAATCATCTGGATGTCATTCCGAATCGAATGACACCTCAATCATAATTTTCGGAGACTGCTGAAAAAAGTTGGTCTAAATGGCACTTGTTGACTAGACTAGTTGAAGGGTATCAGATTCCGAGATTGTACATTGCATTTTAGTAGCTTCTCGTGAGGTCTCCGTTTATATGACCTTGTGATAAATTTTTATATTTTGCCCATATTGTATACAAAGACTTGTCTTCATCTGGTAAATTTTGTGGATTTTTTTCATTAGGGTTCAAATATCCATTGAAACAATCAAGTTTTTCTTGCGTGAAAATTTCAAGTATCTCAGTTTCCAATTTTTCCAAGAACTCTTTGTGCCTTGACAAACAAGTTTCATCTCTTTCTTTGACATTACGATTTTGGACCTTCACTTTTGTGAAGTCAATATGCTGTGGCCCAAAAGGACACAAACCACCAGCTTCGAATCCATTTTTAATGCAATCTTTAGATTGTAATGCTAACTTGAAAACGGGAGAAAAATTTTCTTTTTTCAATTGTTCACCTAAGTGATCCATTTTCCACTTGGTAACTTGATTCTTCCATTCCAACTTCAAAGGTCTAAATACTGCTATATCCATAGGCTGTAAAATATGGGTACTATTTGGGTATAGTGCTATTACTTCTATACCGTGGGTAGAACAAAAGTTTGATAAATGTGCAGTTAAGTGGGAACCATGGCCATCTATGAAGAAGATAATTGGAAGAGTTATGTTATTTTTGACCAACCACGGATGAAAAATGTTTGTGACATACTCATAGAAGGTACTTCCACACATCCACCCAGTATCTGATCGTCCTATTCCCCATGTTTCTGGAATGCTATTTGAAATAATAGAAGGAATACGTTCATACGAGAATACAATCATGGGTGGTGGTAATTGTCCAGCTGCATTTGCTGTAACAAGTACAGTTAGATTTTCTTTTTCATTACCTGATGTGGAATACACATTTTTATTCCCTTTTTTGGTAAGTACACGTCCTACCCGAGGTTGCAAGAAAAACGCACTTTCGTCTGCATTATATATCCTTAACAAATGAGTGTATCTAGTTTATAGTTGTACTAGTCAACACTGCAATAAAGAAAACATATCCTTGTTTGGCGCGTTATTTGAAAAAATGTTCATAACGGGGGCATTGTCCATGACTGGTGCTTTTACCTTACAGATGTAAATGTGCAGTGAGGTATCTTACTTAAGGCTTTGGAGCAAGCTTTTAAGGCAAGTGAAGTGGCTGTGGTGCTAGAGCATTCCACCTCTCATTCCAAACAACACCGTTTCGATCCGACCATCTGCCACGAAGCTAGAGTAGTTTTCACGTTAGCTGCAGGTCCCAGATTTTCCTTATTTAAACAAGCTTTGGAGGGGATTCTTCAGAACCGGAGGGATTCTTGAAAAAAATCCCTAGAGCAGCTCATCAAAATACCAACGAGCAGAGGAATTAAAAAATGTCATAATGATTTGAATTTAATGTATTGAAATCAAGGTCCAGAATTTTTTTAGTTACAAGAAAATGGAACTCTTAGACATTTCTCTATCGAGTTAAACACTGGTAGGACTTTTCATTCTAGAGACGGTGTACCTAACTAATTCACAATAAATATTACCTTATTCACAAGAAATATGGAAATGATATAAATAACTCTTTAATATACAATATATGTTAATGCCGCTATGTTGCACTTCCAAGGAAAAAAACATTCAATTGCAGATGCACTTTCCCATACTTATTATCTGATTGATCAGCAAATGTTTGTAACTTGATATCAAGAAAATATTGATGAGAAGGCATCTAATCAAGACTCATTACTAGACAAACTACATGGTGCGTTCAATGAAGATGTACTCAAACCATTATTCATCAAAGAGTTACCTTTATTTCCAAACTGTGATAGAATTGGCTTATTAATATTCTCATATGGCAACCTTAGGAAAGAATGCTATCTATGCACATTTATGTTGAGTTATTAAAGTTTTTTTTTTACATTTTATTTCTGACCTCTAATCAGACTACAATAAATCTGGCACAGGCCTTAGTTTTTAATGCATAGTAACAGATTCAATAATATTAAATTTGATTCAGTTTTTTACATTACTGATCAATGATTTATTGTCTCTGTTCCTTGAAAAAAATTTCTTGAGGTAATGGTACACAACTTTCTCACATCCTTCAAATACTATCTCTGGCACAGTATTATATGTACGTATACTTCGATAAATAGGAGAATCCTGTCCTTTTTTTGTCCTGAGTCTTTCTTTGGTTCGTAGGTTAAAATTATGATAGTCTTTATTTTGTTTTAGTTGCACATTGGTTTTAATTAGGTTATTCTGTATTTTATAAATAAGTTTAGTTTGTTCAAAGTTTTTTAGTTTATCTAGTTTGAGAAATGGGTATTCTTTATATAAAGTGTCACTTGATGTATTATAGTTTTTTGCAAATATGGTTTTTATTGCTTTATTTTGTAGTCTCTGCAGTTTGTTTGTCACTTCAACACTAGCATTTCCATAGCATGGTATAAGATATCTTATATGGGTTTAAATAAAGCTATTATATATGAGATATCTAGCATTTTTGCTTAGCATATGGTTGCATTGTCGTATTGCACCCAGCATTGGGGCTACTTTTTTTAGGATATTCCATGTTAAATTTTCAGTCACTATAATGCCTAGATATTTATATTGTTTAACTTTTTTCAGTACACAGACATTTATTTTTATTTTAGGATTTATCTGTTTTTTCCCCACTTGATGTAGCACCAAGTAGACAGTCTTTTCCACATTTATAGTTAATTTATTGTAGCACAGCTAGTACCTTTCAAGATCACTGTTTATGTTTTGTTCAAGTTCGATTTTATTCACTCCTGAGAAAATAAGGACTGTATCATCGCAGTATTTGTAGTACTTTACTCTTAACCCTGCTTATTTTAGACTTTGTACATGTAATAGGTATTGAAGTGGGCCCAGGACTGACCCTTGTGCTATTCCTACTTCGACGCTTTCTTCATCACTCATTTCCCCATTGATAGAGCCTTCTTCCCGTGGAATATAAGTTTAGTAGTTCATGACATTTTCCACGAATCCCATGTTCTGTAATTTTTTTAGCAGTAAAGCAATATCCACAGTGTCAAATGCTTTTTGTAAGTCAATAAACACTGTAACCACATATCTGTTCTCATTGAGCTCGCTTGTGATGTATTCCATTAAATCTACCGTCGCTCCAAGTGTGCTACTCCGTTTTTGAAATCCATACTGACTTTTATCAAATTTGAATGTTGTGTCTATAAAATTTACGAGTCTTTTTTTATTATTTTTTCTAGTAGTTTGCTGAATATGCTCAACAGTGATATTGGTCTATAGTTATTTACGTTGTCATGTTTACCTTTTTTATATACAGGTGTTATTTTGGAAAATTTAAGATTTTCTGGGAAACAGCCATTTTCTATTACATTATTTATTTATTAGTTGAACTAATTTTGGATTTGGTCCTATAATGTCTATGAGTGTTTCTATGTCAGAGTGGTTTTTCATATCTTTTATTATTTCCTTCACTTCTGTCAGGTCAGTCTTCTTTAAAGTTATATTCTGTTCCACTTCTTCTTCTTTGTACTTCATTCCAGGAGTTTGTTTTATTTTTGATGCTAATGTATGCCCAATTGGTGCAAAGTGTTGATTAATTTTTTTTTTGTAATTTCTTTGTCATTTTCAAGTTGTTTTCCATCTTGATCAACAATTTTATGTATTTCTTTATTTTTCTTGGAGTTTTTACTACATAGTTCGTTGATTATTTTCCAAGTTTTTCTGCTGTTGCCTTGTGTCTCTATAAATTTTGTTGCTGCATTTATTTTCTGTAATTTTATTCTTAATTTATTCAACTAATTTTTTGCATGTTTGAACTCCCTTCCCGTAATCTCATTTTGTATTTTTTTCCATATTACATAGAGTTTGTCTCTTTGTTTCATCTTTTGTATATATTCATTTGTTATTCAGGTGTTGTTATTCTGTATTTTTATTTTGTTTTTTTTGTACATAATTCTTTTGTTTCTTTTATTAGTTGCGTAAGTTGTTTAAATGTGTTTACTTCATTTTTATTTAGTTCTTCCTTCGTTATCTTTTGCCATGCTGTTTTATCAAGATAGGTTTTTGTGATTTCTTGTTTGATATTTTTTATCCTGATTTTTTTAATGTCTATATATATAATTTTGTGGTCTGATACATTGTGATCTTCTAACTTCATAGTGCATATTATATTCTTGTTTGTAATTACGTGATCTAATATAGACGCACTATTGTTCGTGGTTCGGGTGGCGTTTTTTTGATTGAGTGTGTTTTGTACATGGAATCCGTTCATTGCAATAATTTGTTTATAATCGTTAATGGTTTGTGAGCTTTTTAGCAGGTCCAGGTTCATATCCCCTACAAAAATGCACTGTCCTTTTTGCTGTTCAAATAGTTGGTCTATTTCTGGTAATAGTTCAGTCGACAGGTAGTTTCAGATAGAGAAAGGTCGGAAGTTAATGAAACTTTAAGATGTTGTACAGGGATGGTTGATTAATATTTTCTCAAGTTTTGGACCTCAAGGACTCTGTGCTAAAAAAGTAGGGGGGGGGAACTGCCAATTTTTCGACCTTGGTGTGGTTTTTCCTCAATAACTTTTTTGCCTTACGTTCTACAGCAAAAACGTCGTTTTACTTTTTTGTAGATCGTCAAATTCCCTACGAATTTGTTGCCTCAAACATGTTTGTGTGTCAATTTGTTACCGAGATATGGCGCTTCGAAGAATAGGTAATTTTTCAAATTTCGCTACAAAATGCAGAATTCCACCCTATTTCTTCTGTTATACAAGAATTATGATGAAATGTAGTTGCTATTATAATTCCTACTTGAAATCACCAACTTTAGATAACCCCCTCCCTTGCTTGCCCACCAGGTGTCAAGTTGTTCCTCGCAAGGACAAGAGAGTGTCAGGCCGAGGGGAGTGTGTGATCAGCTACAGCAGTAAAAGCTGGAAAACAATAGATGTTAGAACACTGCTCCTGTGGAACTGCGGAATGCAAACGATGAGCCAATATTCAACATAAAAGGCTGAAATTTGTCTATTCTACCTGCGCTACCTAGACCTATTTGTTTTCGATTTTTGAGGTCATATCACTTTTCATTTTATTCTTTCAACTTGACTCTATTATTCATTAATTCCAAGAAGATGTGGACATACTTATTCTGTTGACAGCATTAGCTACGTCCACAAAAAACATCTACCTTCAAAAAAGTGGAAGAGGCAGTGGTCCCAGTGTCCTCTACTCGCCAAGTTCCTGTTCCTTTCCTCCCAAGGACATACTTTTCCTTCACGCAGTGAGTGGTTGTGATACCACTTCAGCACCGTTTGGATTGAGGAAGAAGCAAAGTTGCCGTACCTACATGAAGAATACCTCCCTCAGTAATGGCCCCGTTTCTTACACCAAACGCTACTCCTCAGCAGATCAGCGACGCTGGAGAAAAGTTCCTGGTAGCAGTTCATGGAGGCAACATTGACAGAGACAATCTCGACGCCCTATGGTATCAATTATTCACACGATCAGTGACGAAGGCTAAATTACAACTAGCCCGCCTACCACCAACAAGGGACGCTGCCAAGTACCAATCCCTCCGCACTTACCAGCAAGTACAGGCATGGTTGGGCAATGATCTCCTCCCGTCAGTATGGGGCTGGAGCCTAACCACACGAGGGGTACTACCAATCCCCACAACCAGAAATGCTGCGCCGGATGACATCCTCCATATTGTTTCCTGCAAGTGCAGCAAAGGCTGTAGCAGAGGAGCTTGCGGCTGCAAGAAAGCAGGTCTCCGATGCTCAGCAATGTGCAAGCACTGCACAGGCCACTCCTGCGAAAACGCCCCCGCAGATCACCAGAAATATTGGACGAAATCGACGACAGCGACATCGTTGGCAGCCTTATCGCTCAGGAGGACGACGAGCTGTTACGAGCAGAACCAGCGGCTAAGAAATCTCGGCAGGAAATGTAATGAGTACAAATGAGTACCTACCCACTATCATTAGCTATAATATCTTTATTCTTCAATATAATATATGCCTTGAAAATAACTTAATATTGTTAATTACATTAATTTTTTGTCACGAAAGGACTAAGTCTTATTTTCTTCCTGTCCTGGAATAATTATGTAGGGGAACGGGGGGATATCGATCCGAAAAGTAACTGATATCAATACCAAAATGATGTGATTAGGTATGGTTGGCTTTCATCAGAAAGTTAGCTTTTGAGAATTGGGGTTGGGCGAGGAAGGAGGAGTGGGGTGTCCAAAGTTGGTGACTGCAACTAAGAACCATAATTACTACAACATTTCATTATAATTCGGGTATAACAGATGAAATAAGCTGTAATTTTGCATTTTTTGTCATTTCTTAGCAAATTTTGAAACATGACCTTTTTTTTTGACGTGCCATATCTCGGTAGAGAATTCACATACAAACATGTTTCTTCAGTCATTGTATAAAATTTTACGCTCTACAAAAAAGTATCGATATGTTTTTTCCGTAGGACGTAAGAGAAAGAAGTAATCGAGGTTAAACCGGAGAGAGGTCAAAAATTTTGCAGTTTTACCCCCCCCCCCTACTTTTTTCGCACAGGGTCCTCGAGGTCCAAATCTTGAGAAAATGTTGATTAACCATCCCTGAACCTCTTGAAGTTTCATTAACTTCCGACCTTTTTCCACCTAACCCCACTTTTTTCAACCTGTCGACTGAACGATGAGAAGGCATTGCATTTGTTCTTTGGTGGTCGATAGACTTAATTCATTGTTAGTTTTTCTTGAGGTAAGTAAATAGAGCTATGTTACAATCGTCTGCAGATATTTTGTCTTTGGTGTTTAGTACATAGTTTATTCCATCTCTTACATATATGCTTGTTCCCCCTCCTTTAGTTGTCTGACAGTCATGTACCGCTGTATATGATGTGATGTTAAAATAGTTTTTTTTGATTTGAATAGATCCATGTTTCAGTGAGTATTATAATTTGTATTGTTTTTTTACTGGTTAATAATATATCTTTGAAATGATTGGTTTTATTTCTTGGACTCCTTATGATAATGTATAGTATATTCAGATTTTCAGTCGCCATTTTTTAAAGTAAAGTATTTTTTATTTTGATTTTTTTTTGTTTTTTCTAATCCAGATCTAGCTTACTTCTAATTCTCAGCGGTCTATCAGTTTCTTGTTTCCTGAGATATACTTTGCCATTTGAGACATATGCTCTATGATATTTTTTTCCTTTCTTATTTCTCTCACCTTTTTAAATAGCAGTTGGTTCTGTTTTTGTTAGGTCTTCATTAAAGTATATGTTTCCTCTTACTCCAGTTAGACCGCGTTCATTTGATTAAATTCCCTTTACTTCCCTATTTAATTTTTGTTTTTAATTTGAGAAGTATTGGTGAATCTTCAGTTGTATTATTTAGTCTATATATTTCCTGTACATCTCCGTCTTTTATAGTCACTTGTAGGGCTCCAATCACCTTCTTCAATGTTTCACTTAGTTCTTCGTTTTGTTTTGGTATTCCAGATACAACAATATTTCTTTCCTTTTCTCTCTGCTCCATTTGGTTTAGTTTTTCCTCCAATGTTTCCATTCTTTCGTCTAATCTTTGGTTCACCTGTTTAAGCTGTTTGAGGTCTCCAAGCGTTCTTTCGAACTGAGATTTTTGGTCTTTGAAGATGTCTGATAAGGCATAGATTTTTTTAGATCACCCAATTCTTTTTCAACAGTGTTCTTAAATGGAACAAAGTGGTGGGCAAAGGATTTTTCTAGTAGGCTCTTCATTTGTTTTTCATCCATGGCTCTAACCTCACTTTTTTCTCGCCTTGTGCAGCAAATAACTTTATTTTCGCTGTTCGCAGCTCAGCCTGTATTCCACAACTGGGGTGAAAGCTGGTCTTACAGACACTACCATCTAACGATAAAACTACTTTTTTCTTGCAGAATTTACAAATTTTTCGCGTACTTATTGGGTCAGCTGTGCTCATTTGAGACATAACCTCAACATGTCCTCTTGCCTTTATACTTCACTCAGCTCCATTCTCATACGAGATAAGGAATTTTAAATTGGTTATCAAGTACTTCTGTAAAAAAGTGTGAATTATAAAAATATGCCATTAGAATACTTACAAAATTAGGTAGGAGAGATTTGTGCAGATAAATTAAAAAATATATAAATCTGACCATTATGAGTACCTATATTCTTGAAGCCTGTTGGAAATACGTCTACGTATAGTATTGTATATTACATTACGAGTGCGGATAGTGACATTTTTTCAAACGAGTGGGAAATATTGTGGGGCGCATGCCGAGTGTGACAATCCCACGAGTGTAAAAATCACTTTGGCAAAAGTAATGCACACTATTTTTTCTACTACCACCACGCGATAATTTTACCAACTAATATAGATATTATTGACACATTGTGCAGGAAAATCTAAGAGGTGGACTGAAAACCATTTGAACTATCTATTTTGAACAGTTATTTTGAAATGCGAACTATTTCCCTTAATATTATACTTAAGACATCAAGATCATAATAAGGCACATTTTACGTGTGACTTGCAATCGGTAGTAAGCGGGATCGACCGTACCGGCGTCATCTTTTTTCTTTTTTTTAAAGATAAAAAAGGTGCTTTTTAAATAAATTGTTTTTTTGTGCTCAGAAATTATAAATTTGGTAACTTGAAGCGGTATATCTAAGCAGAAATTACGCATTTGACAGCTTATCCATACGCGTGCGATTTACTTTCCGCTTCCGTGCTATTTACTTTCCGCACATGAGCGGAAAGCAACTTTCCGCACACGTGTGTATATGAGCCACTTTCCGTGTGACTGTACAGTGAGATATCCGTTAGGAAAAAGAATGTATTTCATACATCAACAACTGTTCGGTATCAAAATTGTTCCAAGTATATTTTCAAAAATAGAGTACACATATTTTTGTACTTATATATATACAGGGTTATGATAAAGTAATGCACAAAATTCATAAAACGTACAACGATCACTTTTGAAAAAAGTGCGAAAACACGTCAAACTGTTCTTTTTATTCCGCATCTTTTGACATAAGTTACAAAAATAACACGTCAAAGTTGTCAAAGTTATGACGTCATCAACAAATTTTTTTTAATGGGAAGCTAAGATTTTTATCACATTTTGTGATAGAGCTTGTGTTTGTACACAAGGGAAAAATAATTGCAGTAGGGCTCACATAAGAAAAAAAAAAACGAGAAAATGAATAAAAAACGAAATAAACATAAGTTTCATAATAACTTTTCAATTAACTAAACAGTCCATTAAACCAAAACTATTTCTTATAGGAATTGTTCAAACTGTGTCCCGTTTACTAACTGACATAGGCCAAGACGATGGTAGACCGCATTTATAGAGTTTTCGATCATCTGCGGAGTTATACGAGTCATTTCGCGTCTAATTCTTTCCATTAAGTCTTCTAAATTGTCTGGCCGGTTAATGTAGACCCGACTTTTCAAATGTCCCCACAGAAAAAATCAAGGGGGGTTAAATCAGGTGACCTAGGTCCATTGGTCCACGTCTTCCAATCCACCGTCCTTCAAACTGGTTATCCAGAAACCTTCGAACAGTATGACCATAATGTGGTGGTGCGCCATCTTATTGGAACCAAATACTGGGATCCAAGTTGTCCCCATTATTTGGATCCGGAAATGCCGCAAGTAGGTCCGGAAGCACGAAGATGTTCCAAATATCGTTCAGCTGGTAAATTCCCGCGAAAGTAATAAGGACCAATAAATCTTCCCCGGACGATTCCTACCCAAACATTAATTTTTTGGGGACGCTGGGTGTGATTTTCCCGAGCCCAGTAGCGAGAATTGTGTCGATTTACAGAACCACTTAGACAAAACGTTGCCTCATCGGAAAATACTACACTATTAAGAAAATTTGGATTTTCGTCACAATGCCGCATGAAGATTTCACAAAATTCCAAACGTCTGTCTGGATCATCTTCTGAGAGTTCGTGAACAAGATGAACTTTGTATGGGTGTAGTTTTTCTTTTTTCAACATCTTTACTACAAACGACTGACTAACATTTTCTTGTAAGGCAATTTCTGTTGTAGTTGCGTGAGGGTGTTCTTCTACTGACAGCAAAATATCTAACTTCACATCGTCGCTTATTCCTGGTCGTCCAGATTTTGGAGCATTCCTCACGCTTCCCGTTGCATCAAATTTT
This sequence comes from Chrysolina americana, assembly GCA_958502065.1. Taxonomy (NCBI): domain Eukaryota; kingdom Metazoa; phylum Arthropoda; class Insecta; order Coleoptera; family Chrysomelidae; genus Chrysolina; species Chrysolina americana. The sequence continues at coordinate 39,882,802 of OY293416.1, forward strand.
GCAACAATTCTGCTTACTGTGCTTCTAGCAATTGGAGGTCTTTCAAAATGTGTTGCGTTAAATAAAGCACATGCTTCTTCATGACTTCGAAGGCGATCGCCGTAACCTACCATCATCAGAATTTCTATCCTTTCTCTTTCGGTTAAACGAGCCATAATAATAAAACTGTGGTGACACTAATTGTACGACTGACACTGACAAACCGTTGTTTTAGTAAAACAATTGAAAAAATTTATAAGAACACATGTTCTTACTAGATAAGTTTAAGTTTGACCTCTTTTTATAATTGGTTTTGATATTTCGTTTTTTATCCCTTTTCTCGTTGTTTTTCTTATGTGAGCCCTACTGCAACTATTTTTTCCTTGCATAAAAACACAAGCTCTATCACATAATGTAATAAAACTCTTAGCTTCCCATTAAAAAAATTTGTTGATGACGTCATAACTTTGACAACTTTGACGTGTTATTTTTGTAACTTATGTCAAAAGATGCGGAATAAAAAAAACAGTTTGACGTGTTTTTGCATTTTTTTCAAAAGTGATCGTTGTACGGTTTATGAATTTTGTGCATTACTTTATCATAACCCTGTATATGTAGATTAAAATGTTTTCGTTTGCAGTAGTTTGCGCTTTGTTATAGACCTATAAACAATTTCGCTATTAGACATTTTTCACAATTTGTTTCAATCAATCGAAATTTTACTAAACTTATTTTCTTCCCAATAAACGATATTATCATGACATGTCAGTTGAATTTGCTAGCTATAATAATAAAATGTTTATGAATTAGTTAATTAATCTTAAAAGTTGAACTCTTCAGAGGGATTTTATCAATTTCAATTGCTTTATTTTTTTAATAGTAGAAGAGGATTATACAATTTTTTAGACATTTCCATTTCATTTTTAATAATAAGCTGAATATATATTTCCTCTGACATTATTTATATTATTTAACATAACAGAAACCCAATACATACATTGTGCAATAAAAATGTTTAGGCTATGGAACCTTTTGTGTTGATGGCTGTCTATATATTTTTTATTGTTTATAAAATTTGTTCTTAAATAGGCACTTTAATTTTTTCATTTTCTGTTTCAAGACTTTTTCAATAAGATGTATGCATATCTTCAGACAGTAGAATATATTTTTATTTGATTTGAAACCATAGGTGAAGCTGAGATTGATACATGTCATGAATTCACTGATCACTTGCCAGAGGTTCAATTTTCGCATTGCTAAAATTATTTAATGAGCACTTTGAAAAATTTCACAACTCTTATGAGAATAATGATCCTATAAGTAGAATTTCACGTGAACCCAATATGTATCTAAGTTATTATGTTTCTATTATTCTACAGTTGGAAAAGTTGATTTGGTTTGTAAAATTGTGAAGTTAAAGCTGTATACACTCAAGTGTTCAGTAGAATGAAACAGAAGAGTTGTAATTCTCGTAGTGAAAATATTACAATTGCAATTCGCTTTTGGCTATTAGTCTATCAACAGTGAGATAGATGCCTGCAAGTAGTAGTCTGAAATTGAAAAAGTATAAGAAAAATATTTTGAATTTTTCACAGGTCAAGTATTTATACGAGAATATCTAATAAAAATCGACATAACCGTGTCTTATTTGTCACATTTAAATGCTTTTTCTGATTTACGCCAATACCTCGTGTCTGGTAGACCACAAATATGGAAATTACACGTCGATAGTACTAAAGTACTAGATGATGTATACAGGCATTTGATGAAGGCAATTCAACATTACTGGTTACGTTAAAGCCTTTCATACCCTGGGACACAATCTATTATTGGCTAAACTAAATTATTCTTGCTTTTCTATGGAAACTATAGATTTAATTGAAAGCTATCTCTCCAACCGATGTCAGTATGTTGTTCTATAGGAAACTAGTTCCAGTGCAGTGCCAGTACTTCGAGGAGTTTCCCAGGGCTCAATACTTGACCCGCTCTTGTTTTTATTTTACACTATGGATCTGAAAGAACTCTCTGGTGATTGTAATATACATCAATTTGCTGACGATACTCAGGTGTATGCAAGATAATGCTGATATAGTCATTACAAGAATGAATGATACCCTTTTGATGAAATATTTAAATATTCCTATAAACACGGTTTGAAATTGAATCCTACCAAATCACAAATGACATATTTGGGCAATCGAGCTTATGCCACAGATGAAGTGATAATCAATGGTGTAAGTATTGAGCCCTGTAGAACAACAAAAAATTTGGGACTATCTATTGACGACGATTTACGGTTTGAAACACATATTAAACGAATAGTCCAGAAAAGCTACATGTCACTAAGAAATATTTACCGTAACAGGTCAATTCTTAACAAAGTCTTGAGGAAACAGTTGTGTGAAACTTTGGTTTTGAGTCACTCAAACTATGGTGATTTGATTTGTGGACCGCGCCTCGATATTCGAACATCAACTAGAATTCAAAGAATCTAAAATTCATGAATTCGTTTCATTTGTTCTTTGAGAATGAGAGACCATGTAACTCCATATCTAGTGAAACTAGGATGGCTTAATAAAGTATTAGAAAAAGGAACTCCTTCGTATATTAGAAAAAAAATTATATTTCGGTTGTTTGTTCATGATGTGAACACCAGAAATAGGAATCTTCTTGTAATACCCAGGCATACAACTGCTGCGTTCAAGAGGTCATTTTTTTACTCTGCAGCAAAAATACTCAACTCTATACCATTAAAAATAAAAAATAAATCATCCTATGGATTTAAGAGAGCTTATAAGGAATATCTTCTGGTTCTTCAATACTTGGTTTTATGACTTAAAAATCGACAAATAATGTTTTCCCTTTATGCATTTCATTTATGTGAATCTCTACTTTAGTTTTAAAACTTGTCCAATTGTAAATGTAGCCATTTTTTTAAATTTGTGAAATACTTATATGTAACTGTTACTCGGTTAAGTAGAGCAGTTTATCTGGACTTCGCCAAGGATAATTAAAATAAAGACATTTTATTATTATTATTATTTTTTCGTTAGGAACTTCTCAGACCGGCCCTGTCTCCGGAGCCCCGATATTTCCGGAGATGGCGCGCTGGATCATTTATCCCAATAACCTCTCTCCTCGCCGTGGGGCGAGTGACTATTGGATCCGAGAATCATGTGCCCTGAGCAGGCGGAGTGAACCAAGACTTACTGCCTTCTGCATTCGTCCGGCTAAGATTTCTGCCATATCACGGCAAGCCGGTATGATTTTTAAGTTTGAGAGCAGTGTGTCCATCATTCCACCAAGAACCCCTATTATCAGAACTACCATTTTGACAAAAAGACAAAAAGAGTAGATCTCGTAGTCCGCTCATCCTCCTCTTTTCGGACGATGTTCGATTCGCCAGGAGCTGAGTACTCAATGACGAAAATCGTCCTACTCTGATGGTCGAGGAGGACTACATGAGGCTTATTGGCTTGTATTTGCTTGATGGTGGGAAATGAGTAGTTCCAATAGATTCGGCACTTCTCATTCTTCACAACGGACTCAATTTCAAAACAAAATTTTATAAAATAAAATATTATTATAAAAATAATCCAGCCTTTTGCAAATTTTCCTATACAATAGGATTGTCGGCAAACGTCGAACAGAAATAATTCAACAGGCCCATACGACCGCCGAATCACGTCTATCCAACGCCTGGCAAAGTTTTCCTGCAATCTTCCTGTAACAACCACTAACTCGCAATCGAAAACATGTGACATCTGCAGACCGGTTTCGCGATTCAACTCGCTCATCAGTACAGACTCGGCCACAATATGTAATTGATTTCCAATCGGTTTTGTTAACAGGCACTACGATAACTCCGGCACCCACTAAGAAAGTGTGCAGCAGAGCCATCTATAGAAACCACAGAAAGATTCCGACCAGTACCACGACTTCGTATCTAAATTTACACCATGAAAAATATTCAAATATTTCTCATGTGGAACTAGAGTACTTGACGAAAGGCAATAAATTTCAAAACAAAATTTTTGATTATAAAAATAATCCAGCCTTTCGCAAATTTTCCTATACAATAGGATTATCGGCAAACGTCGAACAGAAATAATTCAACAGCCCCATACGACCGTCGAATCACGTCTATCCAACGCCTGGCAAAGTTTTCCTGCAAGGATATACTTTGCAATCTTCCTGTAACAACCACCAACTGGCACTGGACTCAATATCCCCCGGAGCATAAGGCAACAGCGGTGTCTCGTCTACACCGTACGAGTGTCGTAGATGGCAGTACAACTCTCTCTGCATCTAGTGTCAGGGACCTCTATACCTATCACGCGACTACGGTAGACGAGGGTGTTGAAGACACCATCCTGGCAGGCCATTATGAATCCCTCGGTTTCCGACTTCAGCCCACTTGACCTGAGAAAAGCGAAGGTCAGGTTTCTGGATAAGCCAAGGTCTTCAATGTTCTTGAAGAAGACCCCATGCATTGGCTTATCCTTAAGTAGCTTTTTTGCTGAACGGGTTCCAACCCGGTTTGGGTTCGTCCGTTCAGTGTCGAATAGGAGACCAGTTCAACGGCTGCACGGGTTGCTGCCTTGAAACGAAATGCTCTAATCCCTGCTTTTTCGTGATCGCATACCAAGCAGAGAAGGGGATCTGAACTCCTGATGACTTTACAGGCTCCATCCAGTACCATTCTGTTATGTAGACAAACTCAAAATTCCACGGTCTCCCTGTTGTCTGGGGAAGTATAACCGTGGAAAGGACGATTTGGGATGCAAGCTCCTATGGAGATGCATCATTGTCTTGAGTCCATTTCATTACTCCAAAGGAGTAAAGTAGAACCGGAACGGCTAGCATATTAGTTGCAGCAACTTTGTTCTTCCCCGGCAGTTCTGATGACCAGATATGTCGGAGTTTGTGCTGATACTTGCCGCGGAGAGAGTTTGGGTATGGCGTTGTTCCACCCCAAGGTATGTGTACGTCTTTCCGGCATCCAGATGATGTAGGATGCTTCCGTCTACGAGCTGAACGTCCTCTCCGTATTCCTCGCATCGTCCTCTTTTGAGATGAACCGTGGCACATTTGTCGATCCCAAACTTCATTACGATAGCATGCGTATACTTTTGCACCACCCTTAAGAGCTGTTGAAGATCCTTTTCTCCGGAGGCATAAAGTTTAAGGTCATCCATGTAAAACAGATGGGTGACCTTATGCCTCCGGTTGCTGGAGGTGCCGCAGTTGTATCTGCGGGTTTTCCGTAGTGTAGTATTATTATTATATATAATATCATAGATGCAAACTCTAATGGGTATTTAATTTTAAATTGTTTCAAATGTATGTCTGTTTAGACAAATGGTAACCATGCTTGTGTCGAGTTTGATTATATCTTATATAAATACTTTACAAATGAGTAATTCAAAAATGTTTTCTTATTTTTAATCTTTTCAATCTTTCAGACTATTACTTGCAGGTATCGTACTAATGATGAATTGTAAAATTTACTTGAATAAATAATCAATTAATATAATGGTTATAAATATACAAGATTCAAAAGCAACAAACTAACTTGAGAAATAGCTCCGAAAGATTATTAAGGGGCTTTTCTGGGCAATAAAGAGTATTAATAATTAAATAATGAATAAAACACTTTAGACGTACCTCCAAAACATGTGATGTGAACGAATCCACTGCTTCTTCAGGCGTCGAAAAACGACTTCGCAATTCATTTTTTATCTGCGAGAATAATAAGAAATCATTGGGTGCCACATTAGGACTGATAGAAGTTCGATGTTTCAATTGCTGAAAAACGTTTTTGTTTGAGCTGATGTGTGAGAGCTTGCATTGTCGTGGAGCAGAATGAGTCTTCCGCGATTTGTTTCGCTAATTTTTCCGAACACTTCTGACACACAAATGCTGGTTTACCATTCAGAATTGACCGTTCTACGATACTTTACCGGGACTGTAGCGACTTGTCCAATTATTTCGAAAAAAAAAGGCGACCATTTGTTTCGCGTACAACTTTTATTGGATTAGACTTGTCTTGAAAGACCCATACAGAGTTGACTGTTGTGAACTTTCGGGTTCATAAGCATAGATCCATGATTCGTCGACTGTCAAAATCTTATAGACGTCTTTTGAAGCACCGTGATTTAATTTTTACAACATTTCTATGCACCAATCGACACGAGCTATTTTTTGGGCGAATGTCAAATTGTGCGGTATCCAAGGCGAACAAATCTTTTTGAAGGCCAAATGTTCATGCAATATTGAAAGTATGCCACCTAATACCACCAAAAGTCGAAGCGAGTTGATCGCCACACTGCTGTTGGCTTAATCCACATGGAAAGTCATAGAAAATCATCAATTAATTCTGTTTTTTGACCAAGATGAATTTTATTAAAGTAGCGGTAACAACACAAATAGCACTCGTATTGCAACAGCTTCTGAATACGTTCACCATTAAAAACGTCGAACTTCACGATGACAATATCAGATTTTACCTATTGACATCGGTGTTGCCATATCTGAAAACTTAGGTGGCAATCCTAGTATTGATATTTGGTAGATATCTGGGAAGTCCCTGTATATTCAACTGTTAGTTGCAAATTATATTCTGCCAGTGAATTGGTGTCAAATATTAATTTGTCATTCTTTTTGCAAATCATTCATTTGCCGTAATGAAAAAACTGTTGCTGAAAACTACAAATAGCACTCGTATTACAACAGCTTCTGAATACGTTCACCATTAAAAACGTCGAACTTCTCGATGACAATATCAGATTTTACATATTGACATCGGTGTTGCCATATCTGAAAACTTAGGTAGCAATCCTAGTATTGATATTTGGTAGATATCTGAGAAGTCCCTTTATATTCAACTGTTAGTTGCAAATTATATTCTGCCAGTGAATTGGTGTCAAATATTAATTTGTCATTCTATTTGCAAATCATTCATTTGCCGTAATGAAAAAACTGTTGCTGAAAACTGTGGCTGGGTGATCCATACAACAGGTTGGAGGTTGGATGTTCCATTAATTAGTACCATTCAGTCGCCTTTCTGTTTTCACTTATTTCTTTCTGAGTTAATTTTACTTTATCCAAAATTATTACCAATCTGAGTTTCAGTTTTTCTACTGTGGATCAGGTAGAATATAAACTTTTTTTTTTCAGCGTCCCCACAAAGCAACCGCTGAGGAGATGACGAAATTTCATTCCGACGATTACATAAGATTTTTGCGTTCTATACGGCCAGACAACATGACAGAATATAATAAACAAATGCAAAGGTTCAATGTTGGAGAAGACTGTCCCGTTTTTGATGGACTCTATGAATTTTGTCAACTCTCTGCCGGAGGGTCAGTAGCTGCAGCAGTAAAACTGAACAAACAGGCTTCAGAAATCTGTATCAACTGGGGAGGTGGATTACATCATGCAAAAAAATCTGAAGCATCAGGTTTTTGTTATGTGAATGATATAGTTTTGGGTATTTTAGAACTCTTGAAATATCACCAACGTGTTTTGTATATTGATATTGATGTCCATCATGGAGATGGTGTTGAGGAAGCCTTTTATACTACAGATAGAGTAATGACAGTATCATTTCATAAGTATGGTGAATATTTTCCTGGCACAGGGGATTTGAGAGATATTGGTGCCGGAAAAGGCAAATATTATGCTGTTAATATTCCACTTCGTGATGGAATGGATGATGATGCATATGAAAGCATTTTTGTACCTATAATTAGCAAGGTTATGGAAACATTTCAGCCTAGTGCTGTTGTTTTACAGTGCGGGGCCGATTCATTGACAGGAGATCGATTGGGATGCTTCAACTTAACAGTAAAAGGCCATGGAAAGTGTGTGGAGTTTGTTAAGAAGTATAATCTCCCATTCATGATGGTAGGTGGCGGTGGATATACAATCAGAAATGTATCTAGAGCATGGACCTATGAAACTTCAGTTGCTTTGGGAGTTGAAATTGCTAATGAGTTGCCCTACAATGATTACTTTGAATATTTCGGACCTGACTTCAAATTGCATATCAGTCCAAGCAATATGGCCAATCAAAATACACCTGAATATCTAGAGAAAATAAAAACGAGATTATTTGAAAATCTAAGAATGTTGCCACATGCTCCTGGGGTCCAAGTACAGACTGCTCCAGAGGATGCCATAAACGAAGAATCTGACAGTGAAGACAAAGTGGATAAAGATGAAAGACTTCCACAAAAAGATTTGGACAAGAGAATTGTTCCAGAAAATGAATTTTCTGATAGTGAAGATGAAGGTGAGGGTGGAAGAAGGGACAATAGAAGTTACAAAGGTAGAAAACGTCCCCGTTTAGATAAAGGAGGCGATAATAAAGAAACGGAAGACAAAATCAAGGAAGAAGTGAAAATGGAAAAAGGTTAGTTATATTGGTTGATTCTAGGTACTGAGTGATTTTATTATTTATATGAATTAAATGCTCATCAAACTTTATAATGGGCAACAAACAACATTTGTGCGTTAAGAAAAGTAATAACATTATCTGATGACCTGGATAGTTGTGTCAATTGAGTGTACTCACTCTCTGTTTTCCGCTGTTGGAGAATAAGAGCTGGTTGCATAAAGACTTCAACAGACGATTAAATATTTTATTTGTTTCTTACGTTATGTTAACAGGAGGCTTCATGCAAATGGCCCTTATAGAAATAAAACTTAATTGTCAGGTGCGCTAAAGTAATATGGTGTGTTGAAAATGTTAGTGGTTCACAGTGATGTTGGATTATCATGTAACATCATATTTTTTATTATTCAAAGAATATATTGAATGCAACAAATGTTATATAGGAATGAAAGATACTACAGTAATCGGATTTCAATAGCCCTGACTTATTGAATAATTTCAAGACCAAAGCAGCCCATTTAATAGTTATTTATACTACTTACTTATAATTTTAAAAGAGCAAGTAATTTTAGAATCCACCAAAATAAATTTATAGGTAGACACAGTTTTTGATCTGTGATCTCCGAATGTTGAAATTGTATCTTCAAAACAATATTCTTTAGGTCCAGTTGAACAGGAGAGTAGATGAAAATTTTCGATTGGACTTGGACATTAGGTAAGTTTTTTTTTAATATTTACTATCAATTTGTCTTTGAAAAGGTACAAATAAACCAGGACTCTGATATTTGGATGCACACTAGTTTAAATCTTTCTTTGTGTCATTCTTTCTTTCGAATGGAGAATGGTGGTTGATCTTCTTCCCACACTTCATCTGTTTGTCATTTGCGCATCTCAGAAGCTGTCCTGGTTGAAGAGTACATTTTCAATTAAAGAAGGTGATTCAGGAAGTAGTTAAAAACAGCAATTTGGCTTTGGAGTATTTGTTAACAGAAAAATCTTTATTTTCTATTAATTTCACATGCTCGTGTAGGTGTAGCAAGAGCATTTATGAGAAAATCAAGCAAAATTTTTATTTCTAAAAGATTACAATTTGCTTTTAGTTTTTGTGGCAGGTGATAAAACCATTTCTTCACCAGAAAATGAATTGTATGCTGTTTGGATTGTACAGATTCTTATCCAAGTGAGCTGATAAGGCGCATATCTCGGACGACAGTATCGAGTCCAAAATCTGGCAGTCAGTGCAGAATTTTTTGTTATTGAATATCCTATGTTTAAAGCAAGTGTAATGCCAACTGCTCCGTTGCACATTTGCCAAAAAAAAATACATTCAGAAGATGTTTGTTTTTGTACGGTTCCACAGTGAACAGTTTCCTGTGCCTGTATCCTGGTAGGTTTTCCAATACATTTTTTAATAGGTTTTAAACCCATTTGTTCAATAACGTCCTCTCTATACACATTGATATAGTGAGTACTCAGAAATGCAGTGGTTGATCCTTGCTTGACGAGTTTGCTGGCCTTTTTATTTTCTGAACTGGGTCCTGCCATCCGGATTTTTTTTCTCTATTTCTTCCAGAGTTTTTAGGTATTCTAGGGTTTCCCACAATAGGTCTGGACATCAGTTTTTGTCGGCACCTCACCGTCTTCAGTGCTACCTGAATGTTGAAAACGATGTGGACATGCTCATTAACATAATCCCTCTTTATATTTATATTTTTGTATCGGCCTGGAATACTGTACTGTTCTGAGTGAGTAATATAGACTCTGAGATGTTTACTGTACTTATGTTCTAAATCCTGTTCCATTGTTAGTCTTTGAACCGACTACGAATCAAGATTTATGCTCTGCTGCTTTCCTATTGATTGCATAAGCTGATGACACCAAACTCATTATAACAGCTGAAAATATACCCACTATGCTTTATAAACCAAATAGTGCTTCAAAACGACTCTCTGAATAGTGTGATTTGGATGGACTAGTTCTTTATATCCAAAACTGAAGAACACTGTCTTTCTAGAAGTCTTGAACTTATTTATTTTTTGTTATGTTCAGTTTTTAGTATTTACTATCAATTTATTCACTGAAGGTGCAACATCCCAGGCACAAGAAATACAGGGTGGGGCACCCCATTCGACATGGTCCCTGTGAACCGGACCAATAATTTTTTCGGGAATTCCTCCATTTCATTATATGTATATTGATTAAGGCTACAAAAGGAAATTATTTTGGAGTCTATAGGGTGGCTCAAAAAAGTGTGACATCAAAGTTGTGTTTTTTTAAATGGAACACCCTGTATTTCGTTACACTTTTGAATAGCTTAGGAAAAAATAAAATGATTTGATATAAGGTTTTATGTACCTAACTATAACCGTTCTCGAGTTATTGAATTTTTTATAAAAATGCTAAATACAATTGGAAACTAAATAACATCGAAATGTATAGAAATCATCGCTTCAAATTCTGACCATGCATAAAAGAGATTGTGGGCTATTGATTTCGATAGAACCCGTTTTTCAATATTATACAGAATGTTCAAAAATCATTGTCGCTTTTTTATAATTTCGGACAAACATAACTTTGTTATTTCAAATAGAACACCCTGTATATTTTTGGTCTAAATAATATGAAATTTAATTATCTTTCATTTCATATTGGGGTTCCCTATACCTAACCTTTCAGATATTGGCTTTTTCAAATAGTAGTTCTTATTTCAATTAATTTTTTGAATCAAGATAGCTTTGGAACGACATTTATTCAACTTGTTGAAAGATTTCTTATTGACAGTTGTTGTGTTTTATGTTATTCAAAACATTAACTGAATTATTACCGTCGAAAATGGAAACTTATCCCATTCAAGAGCGGATATATATGATTTTGGCGATTGGCGAGTGTGAAGAGAATTGCTTTTTGGCATCGACCATCGAAGGTGTATGCCCTTAAATATCCAGACAGCAATCATCCAAACAAGTTGGTTTTCAAACGATTGCTACATGAATTTCGTAAAACTGGAAGTGTAGCTTATGAAAAGGCAAATAGACCAAAAACCTATCGTTGGAAATGAGTAGAATGAATTATGGGATCTATCATAAAATACCCTCGTACGAGTCAACGTAAAATCGAGAAAGATACAGGGATAAGCAGACGGAGCATTTCTGGGGTAATACAAAAATACAAATTTCACACGTACCGTATTCAGATGCACCAGAAATTATATGAAATAGACTTCCATCGCCGAATCGAGTTTTGTCTATGGGTTCTGGACAAGTTTAGTGAGGATGATTTTTTGGATTCCATATTATTTCCTAATGAATCTACTTTTCATAACAATGGCTTAGTGAATAGAAACAACTTCCATTAATATGGTGATGTGAATCCTCTTTTTTCCGCACTCTGGAACACCTGAATAGATGGTCTGTTAACGTGTGGTGAGGAATTATAGGAAACACAAGTTATAGGACCATACTTTTTTGATGGACACTTGAATGGTCAAATTTTTTACAGTTTTTACGAGATGATCTGCCTGACCTTCCGTAGAATGTTCTGCCAAACATCAGACAACGGATGTGTTTATAATTGGATGAAGCTCCGGCACATTTCAAATTCAGTGTCAGACAGTTTTTGAATATGTGCTTTCCGAATAAATTGATTGGTAGGGGAGGACCACAAAATAGGCCAGCGAGATCACCGGATTTGACTTGCCTCGATTTTTTCCTATAGGGATATTTGAAATATTTGAAGAATGATATTTACGACACTCCTCCAACCACATTGGAAAATATGAAGGAGAGAATGAAGAGTGACGCCTCGAATGCTATTAAATGTTAAGTAGTCTTTCAAGGAAAGAGTGGCTCTTTGTTTTCAACAGGATGGTCGTCATTTCGAGCACCTACTTTGAGATACACCTGTATTTCATATTTTGTTGTTTCAGTTGAATAATGAAATAAAATGTATAGTCTGTTTAATGTTCTACTGTCAGAATATGAATGTAAATGACTTACTCAATTTTATTGAACAGTAACTATTTTTGATGAAGTGAAGTATAGCAACAACTGTCAATAACTATTCTGTGAGCAATTCAAATAAATGTCGTTTCAAAGCTATTTGATTCAAAAAATGCATTGAAATAAGAACTACTATTTGATAAAGCCAATATAAGAAAAAATATTTAGGTAAGGCATAGGGAACCCCGATACGAAATGAAAGATGATCAAATTTTCTATTCCTCAGAGCAAAATAATACGGGGGTCCATTTGAAATAACAAAGTTATCTTTGTCCGAAATTATAAAAAAGTGACAATGATTTTTGAACATTCTGTATAATATTGAAAAACGAGTATTATCGGAATCAATAGCCCAAAACCTCTTTAATGCATGGTTAGAATTCGAAGGGATGAGTTCTATACATTTCGATGTTATTCAGTTTCTATTGTATCTGGCATTCCGCAACTACATAGTAGGTACCTTATATGAAATCATATTAATTTGTCCTGACATATTCAAAAGTGTAACGAAATACAGCGTGTTCCATTTAAAAAACACAACTTTGATGGTCACACTTTTTTGAGCCACCCTGTAGACTACAAAATGATTTCCTTTTGTAGCCTTAATCAATATACATATAATGAAATAGAGAGATTCCCGAAAAAATAAACAATGTGACTTACAGGGACCGTGTCGTATGGAGTGCCGCACCCTGTATTTTTCTTACAGAAAAAAGCCATTCATTGATATTTTTATGAGTTTTTGTACAGATTTTCTAAAAAAACCATTTGTTTTTAACATGTTTAGTGTGTTTCATTGTAATTTTTCTATATACACTTTGTTTATGACTGTCTACAGCTAATGTAGTTTTGATGTTATATCCATTGTCTGTTTTTTTTCAAGTTCATCTGACGTGTTACCTTATTTAGTTAGTATTGTAGTAAAACTGCACTAACTAATTTTCCTAATTTATTTGAAACACTTATTCACTAAAACATTAAATTCACTAATTTATTTATACGGTGTCAGTCTCTATCTGCGAACTCTGGAACTGTAACTAAGTCTGAATTCTGACTGTCCTGCCATCTGCTATACAGCGGCTATATATAATAGCATTTACAGTTTTCGATCTTTCCAGTCTGTTCGGCGACTTCTTAGAGGCCCCTAGAAACTTCGGTTAGAGCGTTCGCGTCTCTTCCACGGATGTCATGTGTTCGTCAGAAGAGAACTTGTTTACATTGCCCCCTTCTTAAAGACTTTTCGTCCCGAAATGTAATTTTTGGAGTATGGAGATATTTGCATGATTCTCCATATCTGCACCTTGCTGTTTGATGGAAGTAGCACTCTACGGTCTTCAGGTTTGGTTGTGGACGATGATTACAGCATACCAAGATCTTGACGCCGGTGGATTGGAATATCGTCTCCAACATGCTTCTTATGACTCTCTAGTCCAGTCCGTCGAGCCCGCAGGACAATTTTAGGATTGCCAGGTCCACGAGATTCTGCTCCACCATCATGTCCCTTAATTTCGCAAGGCTGTTCCATACGTCTTCATAGGACGGTTTGTCTCGAGACTGCTTCTTGGTGACTAGATAGAAGATGCTTCTCTGGCCTTTCCGCAACTGTAGCACCCCTCCAACTTCCGGGTTTTGTTGCCGTAGTTCATGGAGACGACCGTACTTCTTGGAGAACATTTGAAGGTCTTCTGCTACACAGTGGGCTAGCGCGTAATCTGCAGGCACCTTAAGGTTTCGTGGTTCTTCTCGAGTCACCCCATGTCGAACTTTCTATCCGTTTGAGTACAAGGACATGAATGTCTGCAACTTCATCGCATCCTCCGGTGGTCTGAGGGTGCGGACTTGGTCGTGGTTTCCAGCGTAAGGGGCCAACCTATTGAAATAGATGACTCAGGGTTTTCCTCTAGGGGGTTTTTTAATTCGGTAGACCACGTCATTTATCCTCTTCAAGATCTCATAAGGGCCTTCCCATGAGTTCCGCAACTTTGCTGATAGGCCTCGACGACGTTTGGGGTTGTACAGCCAAACTAGGTCACCAACCTTAAATCCTCCGACATCGGCCTTGATGTCATAGGTCTCCTTCATTCGGTCGCTGGCACTCTGGATGTTCAAACGGACTCTTTCGTGGATGTCTTCCATTCTCTGCCGAAGTTTGCTGACATAGTCCTCTCCCGCAGTGTCTTGTCCTGGTGGCGTCCCAAACTTCAGGTCACATGGTAGTCGCAGCTCTCGGCCCATAATAGTACTAGCAGGGGTTTGGCCGGTCGACTCGTGTACTGCAGAAAGATATGCCATCAGGAACAAATGGAGATACTGGTCCCAGTCTCTTTGTTGGTCAGAGACTACCTTGGATAAGTGGCGGTTCATCGTCCTGTTCATCCGCTCCATGTTCAGCATTCGACACAATTCCTGGAACAAGTTGGACTCGAAATTTCTGCCTTGGTCTGAATGCAGTTCAAGTGGGACACCAAATCGACAAATCCACTTCTTTAGCAGGATGTCGGCGACGGTTATGGCTTCCTGGTTGGGCAGGGCATAGGCTTCAGCCAACTTGCTGAAGTAGTCCATTGCCACGAGGATGTATTTGTTTCCATGGTCATATTGTGGTAACGGTCCAGCAATATCGATGGCGATTCTTTCAAATGGGCTGCCAACGTTGTACTGACGCATTGGTGCCTTAGGTCGCGTTCGAGGTCCATTACTTGCGGCGCATACAGCGCACTTTCTGCACCAGTCTTGAACATCTGCCTGACAGTTGGCCCAGTAAAACCGTTGCCTCACTTTCTAGAGAGTCTTCGTCACTCCCAGATGTCCTCCGGCGACCCCATCATGAATTTCTCGAAGCACTTCCGGTCTTTTGCTTCTGGGTACAACTGTCTGACGTCATTCTTCTCCACCATCCTCGGACTCCAACACACGCTTCAGAACTCCGTTGTCCAGAGTAAGGGAGTTCCATTGAGCCCAGTAGGACTTGATGGCTGGCGAATATCCTGCTACTTCCTGCCATGTCGGTCTTCGGTTACTCCTCTTCCAGCCTATAACTAAGCCAAGATCTGGATCTTTCTCTTGGTCTTTCTGGAGCTTGCTGTTATTCCAGTTATCATCTGCCGCCATTGTTCTACAAACTGTCGCCTCTTTCTCCTCTGCTCGTCGGCAATGTGAGCAGTCATCTGGACATGGCCTTCGCGATAAGGCATCTGCATTCCTATGGCTGGTCCCTGCTCGATGTTCTATGTCGAAGTCGAATTCTTGGAGTCTCTCAATCCAACGTGCCACCTGACCCTCAAGATTTTTGAACTGTAGAAGCCACTTGAGGGCGGCGTGGTCAGTTCTCAGCAGGAATCTCCTGCCATACACATACTTGTAGAAGTGCTCTACTCCTTTGACCAGAGCCAGCAGCTCCCGTCGGGTGACACAGTAACTTCGCTCTGGTTTACTGAGGGTCTTGCTGAAGTACCCGATGACTTTTTCCTTCTTTAATCTGAGACAGGACAGCTCCAAGTCCCACATTACTTGTGCCCGTATCCAAAATGAATTTTCGTTCGGAAGAGGATAACTTGAAATTGGAGTGTTCATTAATGCCCTCTTCAGCTTCCTGAACGAATCTTGGCATTCCTCGGACCACTGGAACTTTGTCTGTCCTTCCGTGAGCCTGGTCAATGGTTTGGCGATGTAGGCAAACCCTAGCACGTACCGACGATAGTAGGTACATAGGCCAAGAAAACTCCGAAGCTGATGGATATCTTTGGGGATGGGCCAGTCTCTAACAGCTTTAAGTTTCTGGTCATCTACTGCTACCCCTTCCCCAGAGACAATGTGGCCAAGATAGTGGACTTCTTTCTGAAATAGGTGACATTTTTTAGGGCCCAATTTCAATCCAGAGTTCCTCAGACGCAGAAATACCTCCTTCAGATTTTTCACGTGGTCTTCGAATGTTCTGCCAACTACGATTATGTCATCAAGGTATACCAAGCAAATGTTCCAGGAGAGTCCCTTCAACACAGTCTCCATTAATCTCTCAAAAGTGGCTGGAGCGTTACAAAGTCCGAATGGCATAACGGTAAATTGCCACAGCCCTGAGCCGATGGTGAAAGCTGTCTTCTATCGATCTTCTGGAGCCAGTTCTACCTGCCAATATCCGCTCTTCAGGTCTAAGGTGGAGAAGATTATAGAGCCGGGGAGCGTGTCCAAGGTGTCATCTATTCTAGGTAGTGAGTAGCTGTCTTTCTTTATCACGTTATTCAGTTGTCGGTAATCTACGCAGAATCTTGTCGATCCGTCTTTCTTCTTTACTAGTACAACTGGAGATGACCAGGGGCTTTCAGATGGTTCAATTACTCCTTCTTTCCCCATATCGCTGACTATCTTGTCTGCCTTTTCCTTCTTGGCAAGAGGTAGTCTCCTCGCTGATTGACGGATTGGTCGGGCATCTCCAGTGTCAATTCTGTGCTGGACTACCTTCGTTCTACCCCCTTTTCCCTATCCGATGTCAAAGACGTCTTGGTATCTCTTCACTAAATCTTTTAATCTGGGCTGCTGTGCCGGTTTTATGCCTCTCGATGATATGGCAACTAGCTTTTTTAATTCTGCGGGTAGATTGTTGGCTTGGTTAATGGTACCGCGTACATTCCTGACCACAGATGAAATTGGCGAGCAGTGGCCCAAAGTTGTTCCTTTCTTCAACGTAACTGAATGGTAATTGACGTTCATGACCCTTACTGGTATAAGTTTATCGGCGCGCAGTGAGGTCTTCCCAAGGGCAATTCCTTGTCCGATTTTTTCATCATGGAGCTCGGGCTCGAACATCACCACGCTCCCGTTGCTCACTCCGCCAACCATACGAGCCTCCAGAATGGTTTCAGCTCTCTCGGGAATGCTCATGTCTTCAGCCAAAACAGCCCGGATCATTTCTTCGCTTCTCCCGTGAAGTACCAGCTCTTCTCCGTTGACACGTAGGACGCCGTCTTTGAAGTTCAGCTCGAACCCTCTGGAATTCTTTATGTCCATTCCAATAATTGCATCGTCCTCGATGTCTGCTACTAGAGCCCGGTGTTTCACTATAGTGTTGCCCAAAGTCAGTTCAATCGGAAGTTCACCATACACAGTTGTCGGCTCTCCAGTTGCTGTGCGTAGCTTCCAATTCGACGATTCAATTCTTGCCGATGTTTTCGCAAAAGTAGGCCCAAGGATTGTCCTAGTCGCACCCGTATCAAGGAGCATGGTGCGAGGCTCGTTGTTAATGAAACCGTCTACAAAGACCCCTTTGTCTTGTCTTTGAAGTACAGCGACATATGCATTGTTAACTGGGGCTTGTTGGATACGGGCTGACGGTTGCTCCTTCTTGGCCTTCATCGTTGTTGTCGATTTTTTCAATGTTGGACATTTGCTACGCACGTGCCCAAGTTCTCTACAATTTCGGCATCGTATCAGTCTTCTTTCAGGCATAACTTCCTTCATCACTTTTCGCATCACAGCTTCCATGTTAGTAGGCTCCTGCGGGTCTTCCTCGATCATCCTGACTCTACTCTGGCTTTTGCAGGATTGTTTTGCAGCCTCAAATTCCAAACCCCGCGCCAATGCGTCTACAAGATGTAAAGAACGAGCTAATGTTAATGCTTGCCGGGTTTCTTGGTCGCGAAGCCCATCCAAAAATGCCTGAACCGCTAGTCGTTCCATTACATTTTCCGGTGTAGCTGGATATGCAAGGCGAACCAAGCGTGCAATGTCTGCTTCGAATTCTTGTAATGATTCGTTTGATTTTTGGCATCGGTTTTTCAGCTGCGAGTGATATACGTGTTCAAGGTGGGCTTGACCATAGCGAAGTTCCATATGTTTTACTAGCTGTTCATAGTCCTCCTGTTGTTGGGCGGTAAGGGTCTGTAAAATGTTTGTTGCTTCGCCACGCAATGCCAGTATCAATGCTAAAGCTCTTTCCCCAGCATTCCATCCGTTTGCCTTCGCAGCAGCTTCGAATTTTGTAGAAATTTATCTTCCAGACTCACCGAATTTTGTTGAAGTTCCTCCTTCAAACTATTAGTAGTTTCCTCGAGTTTGTTCATTATAGCACTCATATCGATTCCAGAAACTTCGAATAAGAACGTTTCGGGGTCTTCTCTTTCTTCAATCAGTTCACCTGCAAGTCTTTTCTTGAGTACGGCCTTCTTTCCAGTTGTTTCTAACTCACGCTCCTCTAACTCTTGCTTTAATTTACTAACTTTAAGGTCAACTAGTTGAACTCTTCTCGGAAACATTTTGTCTCTTATTGTCTTTACCGAGATATCAGTCTATTATTTATTTCACACAAAGTTTTCAGTTTATTGTCCCGCGACGCGCAAAACTGTCCACTTTGCACTCAAATGTTCAAAGGGTCACTAACTGTCTATTAGGCGCGATAAACGCCTATCAGTTTTTAAACGGCGAACACTTTAACATTTATTTATTTTAAACATCCGACTTCTGACAACAATTGTAGTAAAACTGCACCAATTTTCCTAATTTATTTGAAACACTTATTCACTAAAACATTTACTTTGCTAATTTATTTATACGGTGTCAGTCTCTATCTGCGAACTCTGGAACTGTAACTAACTCTGAATTCTGACTGTCCTGCCATCTGCTGTACAGCGGCTATACAGGCAGTTTCTTTTATCATGTGGTAACATTGCTATATTCTAAACCGTAATAGATACAAAGACGATTAAATGGGAAAAAATGTAACTATTGATGTGTGCAGTACATTGGTCAAAGAAAATCTACGGGGACTCTCGCCCTTCCCGACTTATACAGGGAAAACTAAAAATGCTGTTTTTGGTTTTTTACGAATAGAATGGTTATTTCAGAAAATATAAAAAAATTAAAGGGGGAAGTTTTATTGTATTCAAAATGTACTAGAACTACGTAATGATACATTTATAATTAAACGTAAAAAACGAAAACAGCATTTTCAGTTTTCCTTGTATAAGTTGGGAAGGGCAAGAATCCCCGTAAATTTCCTATGACCAATTTACTGCTCACCACAATAGTTACCTTTTTTCCCATTTAATCGTCTTTGTATCTATTAAGGTTTAGAATATAGCAATGTTACCACATGATAAAAGAAACGGCCTGTACATAGTAGCATTTACAGTTTTCGATCTTTCCAGTCTGTTCGGCGACTTCTTAGAGGCCCCTAGAACTTCGGTTAAAGCGTTCGCGTCTCTTCCACGGATGAGTCATATGTTTGCCAGAAGAGAACTTGTTTACATTTCGAGTGTGGAGTGTAATTGGATGATCAGGGCCGGTCTCGAGGCCGGTCTCGAAATCGTTAGTATGTTACAGTGATGGCTCCTGTATTGTAGTTGACCACTTCTCTAACTTATTAATTGATTGATTGACTGAGAAGCTATTCTGCTCTTCAATTTTTCCATTCTCTTTAGTCCACTATGGTTACCTCAAAGAGTTGGTTGAAGGAGTATCACTATTTGGTGTAGTCTGATCTCGTTTGAAAATTTGCGTCTTCTATAGTTCTTTCGATGTCCATGTGACCTAATCTGATTTACTGCTTTTTTCAAGTAACCTGAAGTGTATAGTGTGTCCATAAAGTAACCCTCCTGTTAACTTTTGAACGGATTGGAATTTTTGGATGAATATTTTTTTGGTTAAATGGCAGTTTATAAGCTATTTTTTTGCCAACAAAAAAAATCTCAAAATGTCGACCCGACGTCTTTCAATTCTCTATGCGACAGCATAATTTCATACAAAAATATTAATCCAAAACAAAATGGCGGTTCATAATGTTAGAACTATCATAAAGTAGTCCCACCCCTGTCACTTTTTGAACGGATTGGATTTTTTTGGCGATTTTAACGGATTGAATTTTTTTGGCGAAATGGGACAATTTTTTCAAAATGAGATCGGTCCACCATTTTTGTTTTTTTTTTAAATGGCTAATTCAAATCCAGACAATCCCATTGACTAAAAATATTTTTGGGATATTGGGATATTTTACCGAACTGGGAATCTGAGTAATATGAAGAAAAGTGGTTGACCATCTGTCTCTCCAAACAAACAGATTGATATCTTGGCGGATCTTTAAGAAAATACTCAACAATCCACAACTGAACTAGCGGATCAAAATGATATGCCACGTTCAACAGTACTGAAATGAATAAATAAACGATAAATGAATTGGAGGAACGCATAAGAGACATATGCAGGAATCTTACACCATAAATGTTTGGCCATGTAAGAAGCGAATTTCAGAATCGCCTCTTCATGTGCCAGTAAGTCAATGGCGAACATTTGATTTGATTTTCTTTCTCAATTACTCAGATATTTATGTAAAATTCACATTGCACTTTTTTTCTGAATGATTTTCTTAATTTTGCTGAAATTCAATAAAACAATTACCTGCCATGCCACTTAAATTTCATTCAAAGGTAGCACTCTTTTTCAATTTCTAGGAAAAAATTGTTCATTTAATGATATAAAAAATATTTGATGATTTCACTAGAGCTCATTATAGCCATAAAAAAGATCCTCTTATGGCAGAGCTCAAACATTATGTATCGCCATTTTGTTTTGGATGAATATTTTTGTTTGAATTGTAAGACGTTTCGAATGAGGTTTCCCTCAACCCCCAATGCCATTTAAAAGTGTTTCAAAATGACGTCGGGTTGCCACTTTGAAAGATAGACATTTTTTTGTTGTCAAAAAGTAGAGAATGACCTATCATTTGACTAAAAAAAAAAAATTCAAAATATAATTCCAACCCGTTCAAAAGTTATGTTATGGACAGACTATAATCCCGTTATTGCTCTTTATCAGAAATAGGTGGGAGGTTTAACTGAACTTCTTGTTATTACCAGCTTCAATATTATGGATCAGCTTCAATATCTGGTTAAACTTATTCACTGCTGGTATTTTAAAAAGGAAAATACGAACTGCTGAATATAAGAGTAAATTATACAATAATGTGATTAATTGCCGTAGAAAATGTCTGTTTATATTAATTTGATAACATTTGTTACAGGATTCCAGGCTGAGGAAGTATTACAAAATCAAGCTCAGAAAAATTTGTGGTCCTCCCCCATGACATTATGACTCAAGTTTTAAGTTGAATGTAGACAGTTTTATTCCATGTAATTTAAAGTATTGAATAACACTTGTACATATTTCATTCTCAAAATGTGTATTGAATATATTATTCTTTATGAAAGCAGCATGACTAGAGTCTCAGTCCCTATCTTGTCAAATCAATCTTGACTAATGATGATTGCTTTTTTGTATGTAAAAGTTTTTATGAATCATTTTGCCTAAGACAGAGAAGTTACTCAAATATTTTCAATTTGATATAATATTTGACAAATGGAGTTGTACATACAGCCATCAATAAGCCCATTAGAGTTTGGAATTTGAAATATTTTCAAAAAACCTTGTTATGCTGTTTTTTATCATGGAATGGTATTGTAATTGTCTCGATATCAAATTGATTTAGAATCTTTCAGTACAGATGTACAGTTTATCATATCCAAAGGAATAAATAATTATTGTACAGGCTAGTGTCAGAACATTTACATTAGTATTTCAGGAATAGAATCGGTGGTTGTATTCATTATCTATTCTTTGAGAGTTCAAATCATCCCTACCAAATTATTAGAAATAAGTCCTGTAATGTGAATTCGAGTATTATGTATGAGTTGATACACTGAGGTAGGTATTTATAAAACATGAAAATATAGTGTGGCTGAAAAAGAATTATAATTGATTCTTTTGGTGTCATTGCTATTTTATTAAGAAAAAAATAATTTATGAGTATGATTTTAAAGTGTATTTTTAATCACCTGCTGATGTTGGCTCGAAACTATCATAAATGTATTGTAATACGTGAACATTTGTTGCTGAATAAAATTTTTATAACTAAAACTTTTTTGTCATTTGAAAACGGAACAATTTTAAATTATTGATAACCAAATTGATTTTGAATTACCTGCCCTGTTAGCTTGATCCTAGCATTCCGGGATATATCTTATCATGTTCATTGTTCCACTAACATCTCTCCTCTACTAGGTAGATTTTCCTGTGATAATAGAAAATTTTTGAATAATTTCTGTTTAGACGAATGCTAACTGGCCAAATACAATTTTCTGACTAATTTTAAGGCAAATATAGAGTGTAAAAGAGTACTGTATATCTTATACAAAAAATAATCTGTACAAATTCAGAATGTCTAAAAGAATAAAAAGCCAGCTTGAATTTCAAATATATTCAAGTCTTAATTTTTGAAACGCTAATCATCTCCAAAACACGTAGTCCGATGAAATGTCGAAAGTCCCCTCATCTCCAAACATATTTCACCAAGTGGGAACACAGGCATATATCTGACAGAAAACACATGCTTTCCTGGAAATACTACGACGGACAATGAACTACTTCTGATGAATATCTGTGCTACCTAACTTTCAGAGGACACAATTCATTTATACGGACATGCCAATTTACAGAAAATATAAAAAATAAACAATTCTTTTATAAAATGAACGTTATCAACTAAAATTACAGTTACAACAAATTAATGTGTCTCGTTTGATTTTTGAATGCAATTCCCCTAGCTACGCCGCTGAGTGAACCATAATAGCAAATGTGCCGACGCCGCAAGCATTTATTGCATCGCTCAATTCTTGGAAATGTGTAGATGTTCTCCGTTTTTAGTATTTTCACGAAATCATCGTGAAAAGTCTAGCCTAGACTGAGTATAAAAGAGATGAAGAAGTGACAAGAAGTTTTTGAAGAAATTAATAAGTATTTGGAATATTTGGCTAGTTGAATAGATCTAAGTGTTTTATTAGTCAGTGAAGTAGTTGTATATTTATAGCGAAGTTAGAAATAAACGTTTAGTAGTGTGCTCGGCGTATTATTTAGCAAATATCGTAACAGTGGTGTCCGAAGCGGGATATTACTGAAAAACAAAAACTATTTATAAAGCATTTATGGTGAATACAAGGAGTACATCGTACGATACGATGGAGGATATTGTGAAATTCATCCAAAATCAATTTGCGGATTTGGACAGGAGGCGCCAGGAGAAAAAACAAGAAGAGGAAGAGCCGGGCCAGCAGAAAAAACAAGTACAAGAATATGGAAAACAAAAAGAAGAAACACGTCGGTTGGAGAAAAAGAAAGAACGAGAAGAGGCACTCCAGAAAATTCTCGAAGAACAGAGAAAAGAGCGAGAAGATGAAAAACAAGAAGAGGAAATGCGACGGTGGCATGAAAAGAAAGAACGAGAAAAGGAAAAACAGGACTCATGTACTGTGAAACCGATACGCCATCAGAAACAAATGAAGGTACTGGTCCCAATCTTTCTGGTGGTCAGAGACTACCTTGGTTTATCGTCTTATTCGCCCGCTCCACCATTCCATCTGACTGCGGATGTAGAGCTGTGGTTCTCGTCTTTCAGATGATCAGCATCTGACACATTTTCTTGAACAGGTTTGACTCGAAATTTCTGCCTTGATCCTCCTGAGCCAGTTCTACCTGCCAGTATCCGCTCTTCAAATCAAGGGTCGAGAAAATCGTTGAACCTGCTAACGTGTCTAGGGTGTCGTCTATCCTTGGGAGAGGGTAGCAGTCTTTTTTCATCACGTTGTTCAGTTGACGATAGTCAAAGCAAAAGCGTGTTGATCCATCTTTCTTCTTCAACAACACGACTGGAGAGGACCAGGGACTGTCGGATGGTTCGATGACTCCATCTTTCTCCATATCGCAGACTATTTTGTCAGCCTCTTCCTTCTTGGCAAGGAGAAGTCTTCTAGCTGATTGTCGGATCGGTCGAGCATTCCCAGTGTCGATTTTATGCAGAACCATCTTTGTTCTACCGCCTCTGCCTACTCCGGTATCGAAGATGTCCAGACAGTGCCTGACTAATTCTCTTAGTTTGGGCTGCTGTGCGGGTCCCATGACCTTGGACGAGATGACAACCAACTTCTCCAATTCTGCTGGCAAGTTACTGGCTTGGTTAATAGTGCCGCGTACACTCCTAATCACAGAGGAAATTGACGAGCAGTGCCCCAAAATTGTTCCTTTCTTCAAAGTCACCGGGTAATAATTGACGTTTCATTAGCCTTACCAGCACAAATTTATTAACACGCAATAAGGTCTTCCCTAGTGCGATTCCTCGTCCAATTTTCTAATCATGCAGCTTGGGCTCGAACATCACGTTTCCGTTGCTCGCTTCTCCATCCAGGCGAGCCTCCAAAATGGTTTTAGCCCTCTCCGGTACGCTCACATCTTCAGCCAGCAGAACACGAATCATTTCTTCACTTCTCCCGTCAAGCACCAACTCTTCTCCAATCACGCGTAGGACGCCTTCTCTGAAATTCAACTCGAACCCTCTGGAGTTCATGGTGTCCATCCCTATGATTGCATCATCCTTAATATACGCTACTAGAGCCCGATGTTTCACTTTAGTGCTGCCCAAAGTTGTGATCTGTGTTATTTAATGTCATTAACTGACTTTATTTTTAAAAACCATCATACAGGGTAGTAATAATAAACTAAGAACATTACATTTCTTCCCCAATTTCAACAAAATCAAATGGTAAAATCTTCAAATTTTTTAGGTAAAACATTTCTTGTAGATCTCATTGGAAATCGTCTCTCCATTGTCAATTCTTCATCAATCGGGATATCTGGAGAGTTGGAAGAGTGATTCATCAACATATTGACTGGGGTGTTAAATGAGGATGAATTTATGATAAGGGTTTCCTCTTCAATTTTTTCCAATATTTCTTCTCTTATGAAAATTCTTCCATTGTTCTTTGAATTATTCTTCAAGTAACATGAATATTTTTCAGATAAATTCTTTCTACCTGTTGGATTCAAAATTGGTTTGATCTTAGTCTCCTGATTTCTGTGAAATTTCTTGAAAAACGAAGAATTCCTGATGATTTGCTGTTTTCTTCTTCGTGCTGTTATTTGATTTCCGCGCATACCAATGATGATATATGGATCCGCATCAAATGGAGGCGTGATTTTATTTCTTTGTGTTTGTTTACTCAAAACTTCCATTCCTATTTCAAAATTATGAAATTTGGTATGTCTTTTAGTATCGGCATATTGTTTTTGTTTCAATTTGTTCTTCAAATTTCGCGAACATTATCATGAAGAATATTGTCCTCGAACATAGATGGCAAAGTTGTACGTGCTTTCCTATTGAACATTAAATCGAAAGTTGTGTTCTCCCAGGAGTCGAATGTGGAGTCGAACGATAGTTCAATAAAAATTTTCAATTTCAACTTCATAGTTCTGTTTATCGAATTTTGCCACAAAGTATAATTTTTTAAAAATCTTCTTTCTACTAAATCATTTGCTTCAGGCCAGTAAGGTGATATCCTATGATGTTCGAAACCAAGTTCATCTGCAAAATTTTCAAAATTGTGGCCATTGAATGGAGGTCCATTGACACTTTGTAAAGTTTCCAGGACACCAAAAACTCCAAAAATATTTAATAATTTTTTTGAAACAATTACAAAAGATATACTTTTCAAAACTTCGACAATTAGGAATCGAGCGGCAGGAATAGTCTAGTCAACAAGTGCCATTTAGACCAACTTTTTTCAGCAGTCTCCAGCACATGTTAGAAAGTAATTATAATTATTATTAGGTGACCGTTGATAATTACTCGTAGATATGAGGGTCTATTATAATCAAATGAGATTTAAATGATAATATATATGAACGTGCATAGAATATTCTGTTCGTTGATAAATAATTAAATTTATTAGACTCTATTGTCTCAATAATATTTCAAAAGAAAAAAATAAAGATTGTCATTCATAAACTTTTACAAACATTAAAGAAACCGAACCTGAAAATAAAAATCTAGATATTAATATTAATATATAAAAGGTAAAAATGTTGAGTAATGAACAATAATTGATAAGATACTTGAATGAAGTAGTCATATTTTTAATAGTTGATAAGATTTTTAAGCATTAAAACAAAAAAAAATTTTTTTCCTTAAGTATTTTTCAACAACAATTGCTATAAATTCAATAAATAAATAAGTAACAACTAAACTTTTCTGCTAAATTTGTTTTTTATGTAAGTATTTTCATCGTATCTCCATTAGTTTGTAAATTATAATAATTTTAAGGATGAAGACCAGGTAAGAATGACGAAGTTAGAGAGAACTTATATTTAAAAATTAAATAAAAAATAATAAAAAAAATTTAAAAAAAGAAAAAAAATCATGTCTGTTTTTGTGACAGAAATTAGAATAGAAAAAAAAATATAAGGTAAAAATTTATTTGTTTATAACAAATTGTTTATTGCATAAACAATGAAAAATTAAATAAAATGGAATTTTTTTTTTATATCAGAAAGAAAGACAAATAATGATTTAAAAAAAAAATGGTTCCTTAATATTAATTAGAAGCGGGAGAAAATAATTGTTAATTAACAAATGCGTTTTCAAGCAATAAAAAATTTTTTTTAAGGAACAATTTTTCTTTTAAAAATCATTATTTGTATCAAAGATTGAAACTCCATAAAAAAATTTTCAATTATCTTATAAACAACGCATTTGTTTATAACAATTTTTTAAACAATTAGAGATAAAAATTTAAAAAAATTATTTCTATGTAGTTCCTGATAACATAAAAACGGATTATTGATAATATTAAAAAAAAAAATTTTTTTTCAATGATTAATTTAAGTATTTAATTTTGCAACAACGAAAATTGTTAATAAAAAACTGAAAAATAAAAACTTTTTAATTTTTCCAACGGGGTTCTATTCTGAAGCCTTTCAAGAATTGCTCCAAAAGAGGAAAAAAATCTTAAATTTATAGTTTAACAATTATCACACTTGCAATGTTCATGTTCAAGCAGAAAAAAATTATTAATTAACTATTGATTAACTATTGAAAAATTGTGATAAAAATTTTTTTCAAGCGGTTATTGTTCATTAATCTATTCAGTTAGTGCCTGAATTTTTCCAATTTTTTATTTTCATATTTAGTATTTTAAAATAATTTTTATTGTTAAAGTGTCCAAAGTGGGTGGGTTTGCCCGAGCCAGAGTACCCGTTTTCGGCCGTATTTTCATCCCTCTGGGAAAATTATAAATATTGATGCTACAATTCCGGGAATTGAGCTTTTTTTTAGGAAATTTCCTCCTCTTTTTGAATCTTTTTTTAGATTTAAAAAATTTTAATTAGTTTATGAGATATTTACAAAATACTAAAGCCATCTTTTTTTTTTTAGTTAATTGTTAATAACTTTTACAATTTTTTCATGCGGAACTTCATTTTTTTTCAAAAATCATCTGGATGTCATTCCGAATCGAATGACACCTCAATCATAATTTTCGGAGACTGCTGAAAAAAGTTGGTCTAAATGGCACTTGTTGACTAGACTACGATCATCACGAATTTTCATTCTAACCGAGTAGCGGACTATACTTTCTCCACGATCAAACATTTTAAAATGGAAACAAACAAAAGATAATTTCCACACGAAATAATAACTATTATTTAAAAACTCTGTTTATCAGAATGGACTAATCCTGGACTAACCAGAACTAATTTTTTAATCACAAAAATGCATTAAGAATAAACTATTAAATAAAAAATTTCGCATTGTTGTGGCTTGAACCCACTACCTCTCGCCTACTATGTCAATGCTATACCATCTGAAGCATCTTGCCTCACATTAAAATATGTTTGATGAATATTATATCAATACTAAGAGTCTCAATTATTCGGGTGTTTTGATAGTAAACTTTCCAGTATATTATTTGAGGCTATGAGCGCAATAACGGACTAACCCCAATATTAGCAGCACAGTTGATGATTATCTGAGCTTAGTCCACTTTGCTTCTAGGAATTCACACCTGTTATGAAAATCCAAAACAAGGTCAGTGCTGTTACCTAGTGACGGGAAGAAAAAAGGTTGGTTGGTCCATTTACGAGTTAAGAATTTTGACATGGCTATTGAGATTCTGCAAAAAAACGATTTGTTGAATTATTGTGGGTTAGTCCGTTATTGCACTCATAGCCTCATTTGTACTCTTTGTAATTTCAGGTGGTGTATTTTCATACTATGATTCTGAATCACTAGATAAATTCATGATACTTTTTATATTTTCGAATGAAAACGTGACAGCAATAATTTTGACACTACTGAAATTTGCCACTACGGCAGGGTTCCCACAGACCTGGAATACAGGGAAAAGTCAGGGAAATCAAAAATTGTTGAAACTATATCAGGGAAAAGTAAGAGAATTTTGGAGTTTTCAGCAGAAGTCAGGGAATTCAACGAATGTATATGGAAAACCAAATAGATATACATAATACCGTATCAGTTGATTTCAGATAAAAAATTTTATTAAGCTGTCCCTGTTGTCTTCTTCATGAATTTTAAATTTCGCGGTCTTTCGTCGACCACTGCTCTTTACTCGCACATGATTGCAGAAATTTGAATACGCCTACGATGTTTACTTCTACCTCGTGAGTTTTCAGTTTCCCTTTATCGGAAAACAAAATATGCTCGTTTTTTTATGAAGATTCGAGGTTCGAGGAAATAGTAACGTCAGAGTGTGGTAATGTTTACTTGTGAATTTTCGGTTGCCATTGATACAAGCGAATCGTTAATTTCAAATTTTTCACGGAATGGAATATTGGTGGTTGTTGCAGCATTGAAATATCTGTTCGATGGTTTTTATTTATTTATATTTTGAGGAATACGAGTTTTTCATTTACTTATTTGTATTATTCACTCTATGAAAGGTGACTTCTGGTCCTGAAAAGTTTGTGCATGGTTAGGAAAAACCTGGAAAGTCAGGGAAAATTTTCTCGCTTCCAATGTGGGAACCCTGTACAGTGACAATCAACTGCGTCAAGGCTAATGTTATTATTGCTAACCAGTGTGAGAATATTATTCTTATACAAGAGAGAGAATGTAAATACATTTGAATTGCATGGGGGCAGAGGTGTCGCAGAATTTTTCTTCAATCTCAAGAGAGAGAATTCCAGCATTCTGTAATCAAATTCTATGATGATCGTGGAGAAAGAGATTTACTACTGTATGCAATCACCTTCATTTTATTGCCATATTCTTGAGTCAAAATAGCACCAAGCCCTTTTAGACCAGCGTCAACATATAAATGGGTTGTTTTCTGTATGTCGAAATTTGCCAAATTCTAAATTTAGGCCAGGTCATTTTTCAAATTCTCAAAAACTTCTTGATGATAAGTCGACCATTCCCAACTTTCATTCTTTCTAATCATTTTTAGGAATTTTTCAGTTTTTGAAGCTAAGTTTGGAACGAATCTGCCGATATAGTTCAACATTCCCAAGAAACTTCGCACCTCCGTCACTAATTCAGGGGATTTTTTATATCGTTTATTTTCTCTGGATATCCAAAATATTTTATTCGATTTTGATTCTTTTTGCGTTAATCCTGCCTCCTTCAGTCTTGTTAAAACCATCAATAATGATCTATCGTGACATCTTGGAAAATTTCCGCAGCAGCATTTATTCCAAAATTCAAAAGTTTATATCTGAATAACCCAATATGAGTGGAGAATGTTGTTAAAAATCGTGATGGTTCATTTAAAACAAGTTGATGGTGTTATTAAATCATTAATTGTCGGAGTTATATGTCATATCAATATACAGGGTGGCTACGGAAGTATTGCCTACGGAATATCTCAGTTATTGTATGAAGTAGGTTTGTGAAATTTGGAGCGACGATATAATGACATAAGAGCTAGAATTTGAGCATATTGACATGTCGAAGTTAACTTCCGTTCTGACCGGAAGTAACATCAACTTTCTTATTTTGAATGGAAACCCTATCTTTTTTTCTTTTCGCTTTATTCAGCATTCAATTCCCTTTCTAATGACATCACAAGTTGGTATCTAACCAGAAACTAGATCAGAAAAAAATTATTATTGAAATTCACCGAGTAGGCCGTGGAAGCAAAATGAAAGCCAAAAATTGAAAAGTTTGCTATGGAAACCATACGTCACTTGATAACAGTTGCTACTACTGTGATATTTTATTTTCATTCGTCGGCGTTATAAAAGGCCGCCAAAAAAAGTATTGGAAAAATTGGGAAAAAAACAATACTCTGTAGGTCCATAACTTAAATAGGAACATACAACTTTTTCTTGCCTGTACTATTCAGCATAACCATTCCTTTCTAATGATATAATAGAATGTAATTTTTTGAAATGAAATACCAAAAAATCCAATTATTATTCAAATAACAAAACAGATTATCGCCATACGAAAAAATAACATTAAAAATAATGTGGAATGATAAATTATATCCTGTAGGTTCTAGGTTAAATAGGAACATAAACGTACTTGGTCTGTGCCATCGTCCATAGATATTCTAATATCTACCTATGGACGATGTTTGTGCTATTCAGAATAATCATTCCATTGCAATAATCATTCGAACCAAAATATTAACAACTAGGCTGATTAAGATGTATTTTGGAATGAAACAAAAAAGAAACGAGAGCTCTCACGAACGCTGCTATCCATATTATTTTGACGTTCGAAGTAGTGTTTTTGATTCTGCCATTTTAAAAGGGTTTGGAAATCGAAATCAGTTAGTGGAATATTCAAAAAATGCCCCGTTATTCACGAACCGAACAAATTGACATGCTTCTCATTTATGGTGAATGTTTAAAAAATTCTTATGCCGCTGAACGATTGTATTTAGAGCGATATCCAGGGAGGCAGCAACCGTCAAGAAGGCATTTCCAGTGACTTGAAAAAAATTAAGAACTGAGCCTGATGTTCACGAAGACCAAGAAGCATTTGTTATTAATGAGGAAACTGAAATTAATGTATTAGCTTTAGTACAATATGATAGCACAATTTCCTCAAGGCAGATTGGCGCCGAATTAGCTATAAGTAAGGACTCTGCTAGGAAAATTTTGAAAAAACATCGATTTAAATCCTTCAAGTATCAGTTGCATCAACATTTGTATGAAAATGACGGTGAAAGGCGCCTGGAATATTGTAATTGGTTTCTTCGACAAAATGCTGACTACGGACATGAGTCTTACCAGTGCTGCTAATAAAACTGTTAGTTTTTTATACAATAAACTAAAGCTCGTGTTACCTTAATACTGTGATCAATTTTTTTTTATATATTTCCTTACATTTGACTCGGACTTTCAATTAAATTTTATATGTACTTGCTTTGAGACATGGTGATTATCATTCTTCTTGTCTTGATGAAATTCAATTCCAAGACAATAGTGAATAGTTCCAAAATCCTTCATTTAGAATTGTTTCTTGAGATCATTTTTTATTTCTGTCATCCAAAATCTGTCATCAGTTGTCATGATAACATCATCAACAAATATAGCTATCTGCATGATTTTCTTTCTTCTTTTTCCAAAATAAATACAAAGACTGGTTTCCAGAGGCGTTAAATCCATCATTTGCAGAATTTTGGTCTAGTTTTTTTTACCATTGTCTTCCCGAAGTCCGTATAATGCCTTCTTCACAATACAAACTTTGTTTCCTTCTTGTATTCGTGACAATCATTTCTGTTTCTCAAAGTTCGATAATTGGGGTTCGCGTCTGATTCTAATATTCGCCGAATATTTGCATATTTGGAGGATTTTCTGCCCCAACTATCTGTCCTATTTTTGGATCAAGTCCAGTCAGAAGGGTGTATAGGGTCATAGCCTCAACTAGATGTGATTGGGCAGTTTTTATTCTCTTTTGTCATCAGTTGTTTATTAATTGATGCGTGCATTTTTGCGTTGTGTGAATGCAAACGAGAAACAAAAGTTAATGCCGACTCACTTGGTAGTTGGCGTATTCTTTGTGAATCTTGAATTAATGCTGTGAGATCTCTAGAATCTCCGAAATGTGTTTGATGTTTCACTAATTCAGCTGCTTCTGCGCGCAGTTTATTTTTATTGTGCAAAACAACTGAAGTTTCTTGATCTGGCACGGCCTTCGTGTGAGCAGTATCACACGCTTGTAAAAACGTTGTGAGGAGAATTGGATTTCCATCGTACTCATGTACTATGGAGAATATTTCATTTAGTTTGTGTGGTTCTAGAGGTTGAGTTTGACCTTGTTCATGAGTTTCTGGTTCGTTAGACATTTTGTTTCACACTATTGGAAATTTATTTCAATATTTTAAAATAATCGATCAGTGCGATTATCGGGATAATCGAAATTTGACATTTACTTCAGCACACAGCGCACTGCGAACGGCAAACTGCGCACGTCGAACTGCGCACATCGGACATGGCACGTTATTTGGTCGACAGTTTGGATTGGGTTGTATCGTGGAGGGTCTCTGTTGAAAATTGGGTTTGGTTAATGATTGAAGGTCTGTTTTGTTGAAACTGATTTTGATATTGATTTTGGGGTTGTGGTGGTCTTTGATTAGGACCAGGTTGTTGAAAGGGTCTTTGATAATTTATGTTCTGAAATGGAGGTCTCTGAAAGGTTGATCTAGCGAAGTTCTGTTTATTTTGGGTGGAATTTTGTCTGGTGCGACATTCGTTTATGGAATGTCCTATGCGACCACAGAAAGAACAATTTTTCAAGGGTTGATTTGAATTCGGATTCCGAATGGGTGCTTGGCTTTGATTTCGATTTGATTGCAATTTCTGTTTCTCAAAGTTCGATAATTGGGGTTCGCGTCTGATTCTAATATTCGCCGAATATTTGCATATTTGGAGGATTTCCTGCCCCAACTATCTGTCCTATTTTTGGATCAAGTTCAGTCAGAAGGGTGTATAGGGTCATAGCCTCAACTGGATGTGATTGGGCAGTTTTTATTCTCTTTTGTCATCAGTTGTTTATTAATTGATGCGTGCATTTTTGCATTGTGTGAATGCAAACGAGAAACAAAAGTTAATGCCGACTCACTTGGTAGTTGGCGTATTCTTTGTAAATCTTGAATTAATGCTGTGAGATCTCTAGAATCTCCGAAATAGGTTTGATGTTTCACTAATTCAGCTGCTTTTGCGCGCAGTTTATTTTTATTGTGCAAATCAACTGAAGTTTCTTGATCTTGCACGGCCATCGTGTGAGCAGTATCACACGCTTGTAAAAACGTTGTGAGGAGAATTGGATTTCCATCGTACTCATGTACTATGGAGAATATTTTATTAAGTTTGTATGGTTCTAGAGGTTGAGTTTGACCTTGTTCATGAGTTTCTGGTTCGTTAGACATTTTGTTTCACACTATTGGAAATTTATTTCAATATTTTAAAATAATCGATCAGTGCGATTATCGGGATAATCGAAATTTGACATTTACTTCAGCACACAGCGCACTGCGAACGGCAAACTGCGCACGTCGAACTGCGCACATCGGACTGTGCACGTCAGACTGCGCACAGCTCACCTCGGACTGCGCACGGCGCATGGCGCTCGGCACGTCACCTTACGGTACGGAACGGCCCTGACTGAACATTATTTTATTCGTAAAATAAATATTAATTCAAAAATATTTTATATATTTTTTTTACCTTGATTTGACCTTGACTTTGACTCGGACCCTGACTGATTGTTTCATAGTAATTTTTTTTGTAAGAATATATTTTTTATAGTGAAAAGTTTCCAAATATTTTTTTTCTTGTGTGTGATAAAAAGATAAAATGGCCAAGACCGTGATATTCGAAATTTGACATTCACTTCGGGCAAGTCA
The DNA here is from genome assembly GCA_958502065.1 of Chrysolina americana. Lineage (NCBI taxonomy): Eukaryota > Metazoa > Arthropoda > Insecta > Coleoptera > Chrysomelidae > Chrysolina > Chrysolina americana. Next base: position 39,916,857 of record OY293416.1, read on the forward strand.
GACTGCGCACGGCGCACGTCGTACTGTGAACGTCAGACTGTACACAATGCACTGCGCACGTCGGACTGCGCATGGCGCACGGCACGTCACTTTCTGGCACGGAACGGCCCTGAATGAAATTTTTTTTTTTCGATTTTTTTTCTTAAAATAAATTTTCATCCATATTTCCTTACATTTGACTCGGACTTTCAATTAAATTTTGTATGTACTTGCTTTGGGACATGGTGATTATCATTCTTCTTGTCTTGATGAAATTCAATTCCAAGACAATAGTGAATAGTTCCAAAATCCTTCATTTAGAATTGTTTCTTGAGATAATTTTTTATTTCTGTCATCCAAAATCTGTCATCAGTTGTCATGATAACATCATCAACAAATATAGCTATCAGCATGATTTTCTTTCTTCTTTTTCCAAAATAAATACAAAGACTGGTTTCCAGAGGCGTCAAATCCATCATTTGCAGAATTTGGTCTAATTTTTTTACCATTGTCTTCCCGAAGTCCGTATAATGCCTTCTTCACAATACAAACTTTGTTTCCTTCTTGTATTCGTGACAATCATTTCTGTTTCTCAAAGTTCGATAATTGGGGTTCGCGTCTGATTCTAATATTCGCCGAGTATTTGCAAATTTGGAGGATTTTCTGCCCCAACTATCTGTCCTATTTTTGGATCAAGTCCAGTCAGAAGGGTGTATAGGGTCATAGCCTCAACTAGATGTGATTGTGCAGTTTTTATTATCTTTTATCATCAGTTGTTTATTAATTGATGCGTGTATTTTTGTATTCGTGACAATCATTTCATTTTCTTCGTTTTGACTCTTACATAATTTCAATATAATTTCTTCAATTTCTCCATATAGGTAAGCTGTTTTAACGTCTAATTGGTGGACTTCTAAATTATTTATGACAGATAATGCCATCAATATTCGAACTGAGCTCATTCGGACAACTGGAGCAGAAAGTTCATGGAAATCTATTTCTGGACGTTGAGTGAAACCCTGTGCAACTAAACATCGTTTTGATCGTATTTAATCACCAAAACCATTCTGCTATTTACAATCTTTGAATTGTCAGACATTTCAACAAATTCCCAATCGTCATTTTTGATCAATGCCATACATTTTTCATGGATTGCAGATTTCTATTCCTCTTTGTCATCTCCTGATAGCGCTTGTTTAATGCTTATTTCTGTTATGTTTGCTATCTCAGTAAATGATTCAGAGATATCGACTTGTGCTGTTTGGTATACTTTTCTAGGTTTACCTCTATTTTCCAGTTCTCACAATTTTTGGCCATCCTCTCACTTTTTATTTTCATCTTCTCCTGTTGACTGGGTCAGTGATTCATTTCTTTCGACTTCAATGACATCTTCTGTATCAATTTCATCGTCTTGAATTTTAGACGATGGGTTTCAAAATTTCAATAATTTCCAGTTGTCTTTTGGAGTCCGTTTCCAAATTTTCTGGTACAAATTCATCATCACTTTTTTTATTTCATTCTCTCTCAGGAAATTATTTAATTCATTACTACAATATTCGAAACCTTTATCGAAATATTCTGCGATCTGGTACAAATGGAGTATTTTTTAAAATTAATAATTTTTCTTTAGATTCGCAAATAAACTTCGGAGAGATGGTCCCTTGTGCTTCTATTTTGGTTGAACTATGACTGCATTTCTCTAGAATCTCAAACTTCTCCCCATTTACACACATGCGAAGTACACCCGCTGTCAAGGCACCATTTATTGTTATTTACTTCAACATTCAATTAGGTAGGTTCAGTAATTTCAGTAGTTTCAATGATTATGAAACTGACTTCCACGACGTTTCTGGCTGTTTGATTTGAAACATTTTTGAAATTAATTTACAATCTGCAGCTTTTTGGCCAATTTAATTATGTACGTACGTCGTTGCCTTCTTCCATTTTCTGCATTCAATAAGGCAGCTTTTCGTGCAGGTCCTTTAGATTGATATATTGAATGCAAGTTCAGTCAAATCTCCCGTGAAGTTTTACAGTTTAAGCTAAAATAAGATCTAATCAGGATTTTCGATCTGCAAGTTCCCATTCTTTCTTCATGTCTTTCAGGCTACGATTTTCATTTGCTGCAGTAGGTTTCTCTATATCACCATTTACATAGCCCCACGTATCATTCTTTATCAATAATGCTTTAACTTGAAGCTTCCAAGTATCAAAATTATCTTTGGTAAGACAATCAGTTCGCATGAAGCCGATACCACTCATTATGATACTTGTGTGATTTCAATAAGTTATATTGCACGCCAACATTGTAATATTAAGCCGTAGACACAATGGATGTTTCATGTAATAAGTTTTAAGTTTTGGGATTTTGGATATCAATTTTTTAAATAAAACAAGATGCAAAACAGTATTGAAAAATGAAGCTTGAATTTTACCAACAAGATTTTTTATGAAGCGTAGTCAGAATATCAATAGTAATGATGGTTTCGCGTCAAAAAATATACAAAATTATGCAAATTAAAACTAAAAACATAAAACTTCCATTGTGTTTCAGCCTTTAGTGTGCTGGTTAAGTTGTGTTTTACGAAGTTTTTCGAAGTTTTACGAAGTTTCATATTGAATTAATTTTCGCAGTGTTAACTGTCATTGAACTTGGTGCTTCCTTCACGTCCATGTAAGTGATTTCCATCAGCTACAACCGTTTCAACTTGACAATTACGATAATAAACGTAGGTATTATCCATTTTGAGTGTGCCTTATCAGCTTGTCGTAGAGTACCTATCCGCTGTTGCCAGCTCTCTCTTTCTTCCGACCATCAGCTACTTATAATATTCTTCTTCCGATTTGACATGTCGGATATCTGCCAGTGCTGTACCCTCCGAATAACTACTCAGCAGTTGAAAATTTTCTGTGCTACGTGCTCTAAAAAATTCTACGCTTCATGCGTAAACGTTTCACCATAAGATATTCTTCTTCTTGTTCAAAGCGAACAAGAGATGAAAAAAAGGATTCTCATGGTACTAAGTTACCCCGTGTTGAATCCCCTGCCTCCAGCATCGATGAACTTCTCACTACGAAACATTTTGCCCAGCTTATGTCTGAACTCCAAAAAATGTCACAAACTCAAAATTTGCTTGCTCTGGCTCAGAAGTCTTTGGCTGCTGACGTCTCCACCATTAAAGAAAAACTTTGAACGAGGATATTATCAAATGTCGTGATACACTTGCAATGCATGCCAATATACTGAAAGAGAACGATACCAGAATATGCCACGTTGAGAACGTATCCAAAGCTGTTCTAAACTCATTAGATTCCATCAAGTCTGAAGTAGATAGTATTAAAACCAACCCGCAGAATACCCTCAACCTCGCTGACTTGAAAGACTCCCTCAACCGAGAAAAAAACATACTGGTGTTTGGCTTAGCTGAAGAGTCTACCGCTGAAGATTTCAATATTATAACTAATATCATCAGTTTTCTGTTAACCTTTCACAGGAATGAAGCACCAGCATACAGAATTACACATATTCATAGACTCGGTCAAGTCTCTGCAAATAAACCAAGACCCATTAAAGTGTCATTCGACGATGGTCTCATGCCCAAGTTCTTGCTGCGTCGTAAAACGTCGCTGAAAAAAAAAATACATTGCTTGAATCTCTTATTTTGAAAAATGATTCTTCACCCTCTCAGAGGGCTTACCTTGATTCCGTAAGGAAGCAATTATCGTTACGCCAAACAAATGATGAGAAAAACCTGACAATCAGATATTCGAAAGGGATTCCAACTATTGTCAACGTCGATAATTCAACAAGCTCTTTGAGTTCAACGTTGCCCATTACACATCAATATGTCTCCAGTAATATGTCATCAGTCATGTCTCATTCGTCGTAGCAACTAGTTACCAGCTCACACAATCATCTCAATAATACCTCCAAAATCATCGAGTGTTACTTTCAAAATGTTCGTGGCCTCATTACCAAAACACATGAAATTTTGCTCTCTGCACTAATGAGTGATTGTGACATCATCTGCCTTTGTGAAACCTGGTTGAATTCAAACGTGGCTAACAGTGAAATTTTTCCTGTCACATCTACTGTTCATCGTCAAGACCGAAACTTTATTACTACGAATAAAACGCGCGGTGGTGGAGTACTTATTGCTGTGAATAACTCGAATTTTGTTGTGGTAGGACTGAATCTCAATAAATTATATTCTACCTGCCCATCAATCGACGTTGTAGGTTGCAAATTATCCTTAAGTTATTTTGTAATATTTTTGTTCGTAATTTATATACCACCTGATACAACGTTAGAAGTATTGGAATTATTTTTAGATACTTTTTCACTTGTCAGCTCTGAATGTAATGAAAATATTCTGATTGTGGGCGATTTTAACAATTCCTCATTTTGTTCTGAACGCTCATATGATACAAAATCTGTTTTAATGAGAAACTTCTCTGAACTTATGAATTTGAATCAATTCAACTCGATTAAGAATACGAATGGTAAAATCCTAGACCTTTTTTTTTTCTAGTATTGAGTGTTCAGTAGCCAAAGCCGATGAAATCCTAGTTACAGAGGACAGCTACCATCCCGCTCTTCAGTTCTATCCCAGACTACCTGATTCAAAAGAAATTAGCAATGAATCAATTACCATTCCACCCATTAGATACTCCGGAACAAGTTATAAAAGCGTGCAGTAAGCTAAAAAATAAACTCACTGCAGGAGTTGATCAAATTCCGAGTTTTTTTGCGAAAGATTGGCGACTAGTTTTAGCTGAACCTCTTTCCTATCTATTCAGTCTTGTCATATCATCCAATATTTTTCCAAACCTTTGGAAAGTTGCCCGAATATGTCCGGTTCTAAAAAAAGGAGATCCCTCCATATTAAATAATTATCGTCCGAAATCTATCTTGTGCTCATTGCTAAAATTCTAGAAATCATCATTTACGATGCAATTTATTTCCCAACCAGAAGCTTGATATCGACACATCAGCACGGTTTCATGAGCAACAGATCATGTATCACCAATTTAGCTTGATTTTCCCACTTTGTCACCAATTCCCTTGATAAATTTAAACAGGTCGATGTTATATACAACGATTTTCAAAAAGTATTCGACCAAATTGATCACTCAGTCCTACTAGAGAAACTGCGAAATTTTGGCTTCTCATCAAATCTAATTCTACTATTCAAATCGAATTTGAGTAATCGCAAAAAATTCGTTGAATATGAAAACTTCAATTCTCGTTTCCTTGTTCCCACGTCAGGCATACCACAAGGGTCCAATCTTGAACCACTTCTGTTTCTTCATTATATTAATGACCTAATTACCTCATTAGCTTGTCAAAAGCTTGTTTTCGCAGATGACCTAAAAATCTATTCGGTAATAACTTTCCCTCATGACTGCTTAGTATTGCAGTCTGATTTGAATCTAATTATTTTGTGGTGTGATAAAAACAATTTGGGCCTAAATGTTGATAAATGGTTTGTTATGACATATTCTAGATGCAAAAACCCGGTAAATTTCAGTTATTCTATCGATCTAAACGTATTGGAACGACGTACTGAGATTAGAGACCTAGGAGTTATATTTGATCAGAAGTTTTCATTTATTCAACATATCAACCAAGCGGTGTCAAATGTTCTCGGTTTCGTTATCAGAAATTCTCATGGTTTCGAAAACACTGAAACGCTGAAAATACTCTACTTTTCATTTGTACCCTCAAAATTAGAATACGGATCAATGATTTGGACCTATTTACGAATATCATTCTAAAGATATCGAATCTGTTCAGAGAAGATTCCTAAAATTTTTAGTATTTCGTGAAGACAATAATTATCCTGCTAGAGGACTGGATAATAGTATTTATTTAAATACATTTGATGTTATCTCTCTGTCGAATAGGCGAATTATCGCTGCTGTTTCATTTCTTTACAAATTAATTCATAACAACATCGAGTGTCCACATCTCATTCATGACATCAAGTGGTTTGTGCCCCGTTTAGAGTCCAGACGCAGTGTTACATTTCATGTCAGTAATTCACGTACCAATATCACTCGTCAGAGCCCTATAACTATTATGTGCCAAAACTTTAGTCGTATTTCTGGAATATGCGATATTAATTTCGACTCATTAAAATCGATAACCACATTATTACTGAATGAATTGTCTGATCACTGACTTGTATTTTTAGCTTATGTGAGGTCAAAGTTTGGGTATTCACTGTCTTGTGGTGGTGACTGGAATCAGTTTTCGCCCCTTTGTCTACCGCATCGTTGTTCCCTCATTTGTCGGTGTATGCCCTACCTATCACTTGTCTGTCTCTTTATAACATATTTTAATACATATTTTTTGTTTTTTATTTGTCCGTCTATACTTCATCTTTATATAAATATTGATAATGTTCCAGTTTATTTTTCACCATTGATTATGTAACACTATGTAATTTTTGTATTTTCCTACAAGTGGGTTTGTGTACCTGTTGGAAATAAATGGCTTATTATTATTTTTTTTTCCGTTAGGAATTACCCAGACAGGCCCTGTCTCCGGAGCCCCGACACTTCCGGAGGGCGCGCTGGTGTATCACTAACCCCAGTGAACACTCCCCACGTCCGTGGGGTGAGTGATTACTGGGTCCGAGAGTCATGTGCCCTGAGAAGACGGAGTGAACCAAGAATTACGGCCTTCTGCATTCTTCCGGCCAAGTTTTCTGCCGCATCATGGCAAGCCGGTATGATTTTCAAGTGTGAGAGCAGTGTGTTCATCATTCCACCAAGAACCCCTATTATCAGAACCACCATCTTGACAGAATGGTTTGTATAAAGCCTGCGGAGTTCAAAGAGAAGATCTCGATATTTAGTCAGTTTTTCCTCCTCTTTTCGGACGATGTTCGTTTCGCCAGGAGCTGAAAACTCAATGACGAAAATCGTCCTACTTTGATGGTCGAGGAGGACTACATCAGGCTTATTGGCTTGTATTTGCCTGAGGGTGGGGAATGAGTAGTTCCAATAGATTCGGCACTTCTCATTCTCCACAACGAACTCAATATTCCCCGGAGCATAAGGCTACACCGGTGTCTCGTACGAGCTGAAGGTCCTCTCCGTATTTCTCGCATCGTCCTCTTTTGAGATGAACCGTGGCACATTTGTCGATCCCAAACTCCATTCCGATAGCATGCGTGTACTCTTGCACCATCCTTAGAGACTGAAGGTCCTTTTCTCCGGAGGCATAAAGTTTAAGGTCATCCATGTAAAACAGATGGGTGGCCTTATGCCTCCGGTTGCTGGTGGTGCCGCAGTTGTATCCGCGGGTTTTCCGTAGTGCAACGGACAATGGCAGTAGTGAGATGCAGAAGAGAAGAGGGCTGAGGGCGTCTCCCTGAAACACGCCCCTTCTGAAGATAATCTGCTCTGTTTGGACTCTGACTTGACCAGATGTTATGGTAAATCGAGTCCTCCAGAGCGGCATCAGCTGTTCAATGCATCTCACTATTTGATCGGGTACCGCAAGGCATCTGAGCAAATGCATAATGAGTTCATGCGATGTTGTATCAAATGCCTTGCGATAATCGATCCAGGCCATTGAAAGGTTACGCTTATACTGCACGGAGTCCTGCGTGATGCATCTGTCGATCAGCAGGTTCTCCTTGCAGCCAGCGACCCCCTTCTTTGACCCTCTTTGCTCATATATCCGTTCATACACCGGCTCAACTGCGGAGAGTATTCGCATGTACAAGTTGCGTGTAAACGTCTTATAACATGCGTTCAAGCATGTTATCTGTCTGTAGTTCTTCGGATCAGACAAATCTCCGTTTTTGGGGATTAGCACGTTTCGCCCCTCGACAAACCAATCCGGAATCTCCTGCTCCCCATCTAGCCATGAGTTGAAAACTCTTGCTAGATGGTGGTGGGTACTTGGAAATGTTTTCCACCAATAGTTATTCAGGCCATCAGAACCTGGAGCAGCGAAATTTTTCAAGCCTTTGAGGGCCTCACTAGTTAATTTTTTTAGCCACCAGCATTCGTATCCTATCAAGACAGCACGCCTTGATTTAGTGTGTGGTGAGCTCGTCTTAAATTTGCGGCAAATCGCCGCACTGCGGGCGTGAAGGGCCTATTGGCCGCCACGTAGTCCGCCACACACTGGATACGAGACGCGTGTTGTCTCGCTGACCTGATCTTAGCTTCCATCTTGTGAATGCGTCGCTCATGCCTCCCAATCAGAGGGTTGGTATCCCTCCTCTCCGTTTGGGACAGGGCCTGAGCGGCGTCATACACGGCAGAGTTGATCTGCCAGATGTCAGCCTCTTCTGAAAGGACATCGTGAATCTCCGCATCCACCCGAGCCAGTTGTTGTGGCTTCAGGGGCTTGGTGTTATGCAGCGCCTTGCGGGTTCTGATGCCTTCCGTTGGTGGTATGATGCGGGCCTCCTCTACAGCCAGATCGACGCGTGGCATATCTGCCACTTCTGCCACTGCGTTAACCGGCTGAGGAGAGGCTCTAACATAGCCTCGAACCCGAAGGTGGGATACATAATCTCTTAGGTTTTGTGCGGAAAAGGCAGCATGCTCTGGGTGTATTTCACACCACAAAGCATGCATTCTCGCCATGTATCCTCTTCGGGCGGGCTCACTGCTCTCATAGCAATGCAGAAGACTGTCCACTCAAAGCGTCCGTTTTCATTGCGGTCGTTATATAGTGGCAATCCATCGTTCTGGGCCCCACCACCTTGCCTATGACCCCTAATCCGAGGGGGTCGGTTGTGGGGGCCTCTTTCTGGTCCATCGTGAACCGAGTAGCGGGGTATACCGGGGGGTTAACCCAGTATACCCACGGCCGACATCAGAAGGAATAAGCATTCCCTCCAGGGTGCGCCATGGCTGCCGGTCCGGTTTTGCACCGGTAGCTCAGGAAAGTGGTGTCGCAACTCACCAAGGCCTTGGATGATTGTTGACCTTCCCTGCTTTTTATTATTATCATTATTATTATTATTATATTTACTGAAAACGTTTTATCTGGGCCCGTAACCTGTTAACTTTTAAGTCACACTTTCGAATGAATAGTATTCTGACAGACTTTTTGTAACTATTTCTTTCAATGTCAACTACAATTGTTTTTCAGAAAGATGTAAAAATATAGAGAACAGGATAAAAATAAGGTAAACACAGATTGAGCAATTTCCAACATTTTTTTTACCTTGATTTGACCTTGACTTTGACTCGGACCCTAACTAATTTTTTTTTCTTTGTTTCTTTGTAATTTTTTTATGAGAATAATGTTTTTGTTCATAGCAAAAATGTTCATTCTAAAATTTTCCAATTATACTTTTACTTGTGTGAAATGAAAATAAAAAGATAAAGTGACCAAGAACGTGAAATTCTAAATTTGACATTTACTTCGGCGCACTACGCACGGCCGACTGCGCACGTCCGAATGCGCACGGCGCGCCGTGGACTACGCACGTCGGACTGCGCATGGCGCACGGCACGGCAACGTACGGCACGGAACAGACCTGACTGAAAGTTTTTTTTCATAAAATAAATTTCAGTTCAAAAATTCTTTAAGTATTTTTCTACCTTGATTTGACCTTGACTTTGACTCGAACACTGACTCAAAATTTTTTTGTTTTTTTATTTTTGTTGTAAATTATTTTGTGAGAATATTGTTTTCATAGTGAAAATTATCATTCGAAAATATTTCAAATATTTTCCTACTTGTGTGAAATGAAAAAAAAAATAAATGATGAAATATTCGAAATTTGTTATTTGAAAATATTTTTTTGTGAGCATATCTCTTTATAGTAAAAATTTTTCATACGTTTTACTTGTGAAATGAAAAAAAAAAGATGAAATGACCAAGACCGTAATAATCGAAATTTGACATTCACTTCAGCGCACTGCACACGGCAGACTGCGCAAGGCTGACTGCGCACGTTGGACTGCGCACGGCGCACGTCGGACTGCGCATGGCGCACTACACACGGCAGACTGCGCACGACGCATTTAGCACGGCACAGGACCTTACGGCACGGAACGCAGTTTTTTATTTTTTGGTTTTTAGTAAAATCAAATTTCATTTAAAAAATTTTCAAATATTTTTTAACCTTGATTTGACCTTGACTTTGACTCGGACCCTCACTGATTTTTTTTAATTGTTTCGTTGTAATTTTTTTTGTGAGAATATACAATATAGAATATTGTTTTAGTCGTGTGAAATGAAAAAAAAAAGATGAAATGACCAAAACGTGATATTCGAAATCTGACATTAACTTTGGCGCACTACGCAGGTCGGACTGCGCACGTCAGACTGCGCACAATGCACTACGTACATCGGACTGCGCACGACGTATTTAGCGCTGCACAGAATCTTACGGCACGTAACGCAATTTTTTGATTTTTTTTAGTAAAATAAAATTTTATTTACAATTTTTTTTTTATATTTTACCTTGATTTGACCTTGACTTTGACTCGGACTGGACTGAAATGGAACAAATGACGAAGACTGATTTTCGTAATTAAAAATTCACTTCGGCGCACGGCGCACTGCACACGGCAGACTGCGCACGTCGGACTGCACACGTCGGATTGCGCACGTCAGACTGCGCACGGCGCACGTCGGACTGCGCACGACGCATTTAGCAAGGCACAGGACCTTACGGCACGGAACGCAGATTTTTATTTTTGGTTTTAAGTAAAAAAAAAATTCAATTAAAAATTTTTCAAATATTTTTTTACCATGATTTGTCCTTGACTTTGACTCGGACCCTGACTGAATTCTTTTTATTGTTTCATAGTTTTTTTTTGTGGGAATATAGGGAATATAGAATATTGTTTTACTGAAATGAAAATAAAAGATGAAATGACCGAGACCGTGATATTCGAAATCTGACATTTACTTTGGAGCACTACGCAGGTCGGACTGCGCACGTCAGACTGCGTACAATGCACTACGTACATCGGACTGCGCAGTATTTAGCGCGGCACAGAACCTTACGGCACGTAACGCAGTTTTTTGATTTTTTTAGTAGAATAAAATTTTATTTACAATTTTTTTTAATAATTTTTTACCTTGATTTGACCTTGACTTTGACTCGGACTCTGACTAATTTTTTTTTTTCATTGTTTCATTGTAATTTTTTTTTGTGAGAGTATATTTTTTATAGTGAAAATTTTTATTAAAAAAAATTCAAATATTCTTTTACTTGTGTGAAATGAAAAAAAAATGGAACAAATGACGAAGACCGTGATTTTCGGAATTAAAAATTCACTTCGGCGCACGGCGCACTGCACACGTCAGACTACGCACGGCGCGCGTCGGACTGCGCACAATGCAGTGTCCACGTTAGACAGCGCACGACGCATTTAGAACGACACAGGACCTTACGGCACGGAAAGCAGTTTTTTTATTTTCGGTTTTTAGTAAAATAAAATTTCATTTAAAATTTTTTTTAATATTTTTTTACTTTGATTTGACCTTGACTTTGACTCGGACCCTGACTATTTTTTTATATTGTTTCATTGTATTTTTTTTTGTGAGAATATAGGGAATATAGAATATAGAAGTTTCACTCCTGTGAAATCAAAAAAAAAGATAAAATGACCAAGACTGTGATATTCGAAATTTGATATTCACTTCAGCGCACAGCGCACGACAGACTGCACACGGAGGACGGCGCACGTCGAACTGTGCACGTCAGACTGAGCACAGCTCACGTCTGACTACGCAAGGCACGGCACCTTACTGCGTATGGCGCACGGCACGGCACCTTACGGCACGGACTGATTTTTTTTTTCATTCTTAAAATAAATTTTTATTTATAAATAATTTAAATATTTTTTTATCTTGATTTGACCTTGACTTTGACTCGGATTCTGAATATTTTTTCTCTTTGATAGTAATTATTTTTTTGAGTGAATATATTTTTGGAATGAAAATTATAATTCGAGACTGTGATATTCGAAATTTGACATTCACTTCGGCGCACGGCGCACTGCGAACGTCAGATACGCACAATGCACTGCGCACGTCAGACTGCGCACGACGCACGGCCTACGGCACGGAACGGCCCTGACTGAAAATTTTTATTCAATTTTTTTTCATAAAATAAATTTTTCAAATATTTTTCACCTTGATTTTACCTTGACTTTTACTCGGACCCAGACTCAATTTTTGTTTTGTTTTCTTATTTTTATTGTGATTTTTTTTTGTAGTAAAATTTTTCATTCGAAAGTTTTTCAAATATTTTTTTACTTGTGTGTAATGAAAAAAATTGATGAAATAACCAAGACCGTGATATTCGGAATCTGACATTTACTTTGGCGCAAAGCGTAAGGCGCTGTTTAAACGGAGGACTGCGCAAGTTAGACTGCGCACGGTGCACAATACACTGCGCATGGCGCATGTTAGACTGTGCACGTCAGACTTTACATGGCGCACTACGCATACCACACAATGGACCGCGAACTGCGCACGTTAAACTGCACATGGCGCACGTTGAACTGCGCACAGCGCAAGTCGGATTGCGCACGCCAGACTGCTCAGGGCGCATGACGCACGGCCCAGCTCCATACGGCACCTAACGGCACTGACTAAACATTTTTTCTTCGATTTTTTTTTCATAAAATAAATTTTCATTCAAGAATTTTTCAAATATTTTTTTACTCACTGAAATGAAAAATAAATTGGTGAAATGACCAAGACCGTGTTATTCGAAATCTGACATTAACTTCGGATTGGATTTTTTTGTGAAAATATTTCTTTTTTATAGTAAAAATTTTCATACGAATTTTTTTTTATATTTTTTGCCTGAAATGAAAAAAAATTAAATGACCAAGACTGCGATATGCAAAATTTGACATTCATTTCGGCGCACCACGCACTGAACAAGGCAGACGGCGCACGGCTAACTGTGCACGTCAGACTGAGCACGGCACACGTCTGACTGTGCACGTCAGACAGCGCACGGCACACGTCTGACTGCGCACGTCAGACTGCGCACAATGCACTGCGCACGGCAAACTACGTGCGCATTTCGCACGGTAAAGCACCTCACGGCAAGGAATGGCCATAACTAATTTTTTTTTCGATTCTTTATCAGTAAAATAAAATGTCTTTCAAAAATATTTTGAACAATTTTTACCTTGATTTGCCTTTTTATTTTGTAATTTTTTTTTAATAGTAATAATTTCCATTCGAAAATTTTTCAAATATTAATTTAATAGTGAAAAAAAAAATTGATGAAATGACCAAAACCGTGATATTCGAAATCTGATATTCACAATGCACTGCGCGCGGCGCATGGCAGACTGCACACCTTATGGCACCTAACGGCACTCACTATACAATTTTTTCTTCCATTTTTTTTCGTAAAATGAATTTTCATTCAAAAATTTTTTGAATAATTTCTTTCCCTGATTTGATAGACTGACTCTGACTCTGACCCTGACCAAACTTTTTTTGTTTTTTCATTTTGATTGTAAAACTGTTTTTTCTAAAAAAATTTTTTACTCGTGTTAAATGAAAAATAAATTGATGAACAAGACCGTGTTATTCGAAATCTGACATTGACTTCGGCGCACGACGGACTGCGCACGTCGGACCGCGCACGTAAGACTGCGCACGGCTCACAACGCATTGCGCATGTCAGACTGCGCTCGGCCGACTGCACATGTCAGATTGCGCATGGCGCCCGTCGGACTGCGCATAACGCATGGCGGACTGCGCATAGCGTCCGGCTCAGCACCTTGCGGCACCTAACCGCACTCAATAAACTTAAATTTTTTCGATTTTTTATCAGTAAATTAAAATGTGATTAAAAAATTTTGTAATAGATTTTTACTTTGATTTGCCTTGACTTTGACTCGGACTCTGACTAAACATAAAAATATTGCTTTTTTATAATAAAAATTTTCATAAAATAGTTTTTTTACTTGTGTGAAATGAAAAAAAAATATTCGGCACGGCGCACTGCGCACGGCAGAATGCGCACGGCCGACTGCGCTCGTCGGAATGCGCACGACAGACTGCGCACAATGCATTGCGCACGACGCATTTAGCACAGCACAGAACCTTACGGCACGGAACGCAGTTTTATATTTTTTTTTAGTATCATAAAATTTTATTTAAAAATGTTTTAAAAGTTTTTTTACCTTGGTTTGACCTTAACTTTGACTCGTACCCTGACTACATTTTTTTTCCTTGTTTCGTTGTATTTTTTTTTAGTGATAATATATTTTTTACTGTGAAAATTTTTATTCAAAGATTTTTAAATACTTTTTTACTTGTATGAAATGAAAAAAATATTGATTAAATGACGAAGACCCTGATTTACGAAATTAAAAATTCACTTCGGCGCACGGCGCACTGCATAGAGCAGACTGCGCACAGCTAACTGTGCACGTCAGACTGCGCATGGGCATCTCGGACTGCACACAATGCACTGCACACGGCGCAAGTCGGACTGCGCACGACGCATTCATCACAGGATCTTACGGCACGGAACGCAGTTTTTTTATTTTTTTTTAGTAAAATAAAATTTGATTTAAAAATTTTTCAAATATTTTTTTACTTTGATTTGACCTTGACTTTGACTCGGACCCTGGCTATTTTTTTTATTGTTTCATTGTAATTTTTTTTGTGAGAATATAGGGAATATAGAATATACCGGGTGGCTACGGAAGTATTGCCTACGGAATATCTCAGTTATTGTATGAATTAGGTTTGTGAAATTTGGAGCGAAGCTATAATGACATAAGAGCTAGAATTTGAGCATATTGACATGTCGAAGTTAACTTCCGGTCTGACCGGAAGTATCATCAACTTTCTTATTTTAAATGGAAACCTTATTTTTTTTCTATTCGCTTTATTCAGCATTCAATTCCCTTTCTAATGACATATCACAAGTTGGTATCTAACCAGAAACTAGATCAGAAAAAAATTATTATTGAAATTCACCGAGTAGGCCGTGGAAGCAAAATGAAGGCCAAAAATTGAAAAGTTGGCTATGGAAACCATACGTCACTTGATAACAGTTGCTACTACTGTGATATTTTATTTCATTCGTCGGCGTTATAAAAAGCCGCCAAAAAAAATATTGGAAAAATTGGGAAAAAAACAATACTGTGTAGGTCCATAACTTAAATAGGAACATACAACTTTTTCTTGCCTGTACTATTCAGCATAACCATTCCTTTCTAATGATATAATAGAAAGTAATTTTTTGAAATGAAATACCAAAAAATCCAATTATTATTCTTCAAATAACAAAACAGAATATCGCCATACGCAAAAAATGTGGAATGATAAATTGTATCCTGTAGGTTCTAGGTTGAATAGGAACATAAACGTACTTGGTCTGTGCCATCGTCCATAGATATTCTAATATCTACCTATGGACGATGTTTGTGCTATTCAGAATAATCATTCCATTGCAATAATCATTCGAACCAAAATATTAACAACTAGGCTGATTAAGATGTATTTTGGAATGAAATAAAAAAGAAACGAGAGCTCTCACGAACGCTGCTATCCATATTATTTTGACGTTCGAAGTAGTGTTTTTGATTCTGCCATTTTAAAAGGGTTTGGAAATCGAAATCAGTTAGTGGAATATTCAAAAAATGCCCCGTTATTCACGAACCGAACAAATTGACACATTTATGGTGAATGTTTAAAAAATTCTTATGCCGCTGAACGATTGTATTTAGAGCGATATCAAGGGAG
Organism: Chrysolina americana; assembly: GCA_958502065.1. Lineage (NCBI taxonomy): Eukaryota > Metazoa > Arthropoda > Insecta > Coleoptera > Chrysomelidae > Chrysolina > Chrysolina americana. The sequence goes on from OY293416.1 coordinate 39,932,560, forward strand.
GCAGCAACCGTCAAGAAGGTATTTCCAGTGGCTTGAAGAAAAATTAAGAACTGAGCCTGATGTTCACGAAGACCAAGAAGCATTTGTTATTAATGAGGAAACTGAAATTAATGTATTAGCTTTAGTACAATATGATAGCACAATTTCCTCAAGGCAGATTGGCGCCGAATTAGCTATAAGTAAGGATTCTGCTAGGAAAATTTTGAAAAAACATCGATTTAAATCCTTCAAGTATCAGTTGCATCAACATTTGTATGAAAATGACGGTGAAAGGCGCCTGGAATATTGTAATTGGTTTCTTCGACAAAATGCTGAGAATCACCTATTTAACTATTATATCTTGTCTACGGACGAGTCAAGATTTACCAACAATGGATTATTTAACAGGAATAATACAAGGTAGGTTCTGTACTTTATTTGGATTATTGTCGATAGTCGAAGTGTAAAGTGCTAAAAGTGTGAACGGTCTTTTGTTTCAGGTACTGGGCGATAGAAAACGAGCACCGGTTTCGACAAGATGGCTTCCAGGAGAGATTTGGTGTGAATGTTTGGGCAGGAATAGTTGGAACTCATATTGTTGGCCCCATTCTTTTTCAAGGCCAACTAACCGGAGAGAGATACTTTAATTTTTTAACGAATGAAATTTCGGAATTCATTAACAACCTACTAGCGTAAATAACTGAGAGAATGTACTTCCAGCAAGATGGCGCTCCTCTGCATAATTCAAGAATAGCGAGAAATTATCTTCAAAACCGCTTTCAAGAGAGACTTATAACAACCCATCGTCCAGTCAGGTGGCCACCAAGGTCACCTAATCTTACTCCGTGCGACTTTTTTCTATAGGGGCATCTTAAAAATAGGATGTATTCCACACAGCCTACAACTTTACATGAGCTAGAAGTAAAAATTCGTAGAGCTTTCCAAGATATCACGCCCCAAATGTTGAGAAACGTTTTACATGAAAATATCACCAGAGTCAATAAATGTATTGACGCTGAGGGAATGCAGTTCGAACATTTGTTTTGAATTTATTTTATCTTTAATCCTATCAATTTGAATTATTTTTTTCGATAAATCTGTGTTTTTGTTATTTGAATAATAATAATAATTGGATTTTTTGATATTTCATTTCAAAAAATTACTTTCTATTATATCATTAGAAAGGAATGGTTATGCTGAATAGTACAGGCAAGAAAAAGTTGTATGTTCCTATTTGAGTTATGGACCTACAACGTATTGTTTTTTTCCGAATTTTTCCAATATTTTTTTTGGCGGCTTTTTATAACGCCGACGAATGATAATAAAATATCACAGTAGTAGCAACTGTTATCAAGTGACGTATGGTTTCTATAGCCAACTTTTCAATTTTTGGCTTTCATTTTGCTTCCACGGCCTACTCGGTGAATTTCAATAATAATTTTTTTCTGATCTAGTTTCTGGTTAGATACCAACTTGTGATATGTCATTAGAAAGGGAATTGAATGCTGAATAAAGCGAAAATAAGAAAGTTGATGTTACTTCCGGTCAGACCGGAAGTTAACTTCGACATGTCAATATGCTCAAATTCTAGCTCTTATGTCATTATATCGACGCTCCAAATTTCACAAACCTACTTCATACAATAACTGAGATATTCCGTAGGCAATACTTCCGTAGCCACCCGGTAGAATATTGTTTTACTCATGTGAAATGAAAAAAAAGATAAAATGACCAAGACCGTGATATTCGAAATTTGATATTCACTTCAGCGCACAGCGCACGACAGACTGCGCACGGAGGACGGCGCACGTCGGACTGTGTACGTCAGACTGCGCACAGCTCACGTCTGATTGCTCACGGCACGGCACCTTACTGCGTATGGCGCACGGTACGGCACCTTACGGCACGGAACGGCCCTGACTAAATATTTTTTTTTCTTTCGTAAAATAAATTTTTATTTATAAATAGTTAAATATTTTTTTACCTTGATTTAACCTTGACTCGGATCCTGAATACTTTTTTCTCTTTGTTTGATAGTAATTATTTTCTTGAAAGAATATGTTTTTTGGAATGAAAATTTTAATTCGAAACTGTGATATTCGAAATTTGACATTCACTTCGGCGCACGGCGCACTGCGAACGTCAGATACGCACAATGCACTGCGCGCAGCGCAAGGCAAACTGCGCATGTTGGACTGCGCACATCGCATGGCCTACGGCACGGAACGGCCCTGACTGAAAATTTTTATTCGATTCTTTTTCGTAAAATAAATTTTCATTCAGAAATTTTTCAAATATTTTTCACCTTGATTTTACCTTGACTTTGACTCGGACCCAGACTCAATTTTTGTTTTGTTTTCTTATTTTTATTGTGATTTTTTTTGTGAATTTTTTTTATAGTAAAAATTTTCATTCGAAAGTTTTTCCAAATATTTTTTTTACTTGGGTAATGAAAAAAATTGATGAAGTGACCAAGACCGTGATATTCAAAATTTGACATTTACTTTGGCGCACGACGGACTGCGCACGTCGTAACGCGCACCTAAAACTGCGCACGGCTCACAAACGCATTGCGCATGCCAGACTGCGCTCGGCCGACTGCTCTTGTCAGATTGCGCACGGCGCACGTCGGACTTCGCATAACGCATGGCGGACTGCGCATAGCGTCCGGCTCAGCACCTTGCGGCACCTAACCGCACTCAATAAACGTATAGCGCAGTTTAAACGTTGGACTGCGCACGGCGCACAATACACTGAGCATGGCGCATGTTAGACTGTGCAAGTCAGACTTTATATGGCGCACTGCGCATACCACACAATGGACCGCGAACTGCGCACAGCGCAAGGCGCATGTCAGACTGCGCACAGTCGACTACGCAAGTCAGACTGCTCAGGGCGCATGACGCACGGCCCAGTGTGAAATAAAAAATTAATTGATGAAATAACCAAGACTTTGTTATTCGAAATCTGACATTGACTTCGGCGCACGACGGACTGCGCACGTCGGACCGCGCATGTAAGACTGCGCATGGCGCACAACGCATGTCAGACTGCGCTCGGCCGACGGCACATGTCAGATTGCGCACGGCGCACGTCGGACTGCGCACGGCGCATAGCGTTCGGCACAGCACCTTGCGACACCTAACCGCACTGAATAAACTTAATTTTTTTCGAATTTTTATCAGTAAATTAAAACGTGATTCAAACATTTATTAAATGATTTTTACCTTGATTTGACTTGACTTTGACTCTGACTATACATAATTTTAGATTTTTATTTTGGTATCATTGGATTTTTTTGTGAAAATATTGCTTTTTTATAGTAAAAATTTTCATTCTAAATTTTTTTTAGGATTTATTCACTTGTGTGAAATGAAAAAAAAATGAGGATTTGACCATGACCGTGATATTCCAAATTTGACATTCATTCGGCGCTCTGCGCAAGACAGACTGCGCACGGCCGACTGCGCTCATCTGAATGCGCACGACAGACTGCGCACGGCCGACTGCGCTCATCGGAATGCGCACGACAGACTGCGCCCAATGCATTGCGCACGTCTGACTGCGCACGACGCATTTAGCACAGCACAGAATCTTACGGCACGGAACGCAGTTTTATATTTTTCTCAGTGTAATAAAATTTTATTTAAAAATATTTTGAAAGTTTTTTTACCTGGGTTTGACCTTACTGTGAAAATTTTTATTCAAAGATTTTCAAATATTTTAATACTTGTATGAAATGATAAAATATTAATTAAATGACGAAGACCCTGATTTTCGAAATTAAAAATTCATTTCGGCGCATGGCGCACTGCATACAGCAGACTGCGCACAGCTGACTGTGCACGTCACACTGCGCACGTCAGACTGCGAATGGGCATCTCGGACTGCACACAATGCACTGCGCACGGCGCAAGTCGGACTGCGCACGACGTATTTTGCACGGCACAGGATCTTACGGCACGGAAAGCATTTTTTTTTATTTTTTTAGTAAAATAAAATTTGATTCAAAAATTTTTCAAATATTTTCTTACCTTGATTTGACCTTGACTTTGCCTCAGACCCTGAATAAATTTTTTTTTTCATTGTTTCTTTTTATTTTTTTTGTGAGAATATTTTTTTATAGAGAACATGTTTATTCAAAATTTTTCAAATATTGTTTTACTCGTGTGAAATGAAAAAATAAGATGAAATGGCCAAGACCGCGATATTCGAAATTTGACATTCACTTCAGCACACGGCGCACAACGCACGACAGACTGCGCACGGAGGACGGCGCACGTCGGACTGTGCATGTCAGACTGCGCACAGCTCATGTCGGACTGCGTACGTCGACTGCGCAAGGCACGTCACCTTACTGCGTATGGCGCACGGCACGACACCTTACGGCACGGAACGTCCCTGACTGAATTTTTTATTTCTATTTTACTTTTCGTAAAATATATTTTCGTTTGAACATTTTTTAAATAAATTTTTACCCTGATCTGAGTCAAAGTCAAGGTCAACTTTGACTCAGATCCTGAATAATATTTTTTGTTCATTGTTACATAGTTATTTTTTTTAAGAATATATTTTTTATAGTAAAAATTTTTAAATATTTTTTACTTCCATTCAACCTTGACTTTTACTCGGACCCAGACTCATATTATTTTGTTTTTTCATTTTTAATGTAAAATTTTTTTTTGTTAAATTTTTTTTATAGTAGAAATATTATTTTAATAAGGTGAAATGAAAAAAAAATTGATGAAATGACGCGCGCATTTCGCACGGTACAGCACCTCACGGCACGGAACGGCCCTAACTAAAATGTTTTTCGATTTTTCATCAGTAAAATTAAATGTCATTCAAACATTTTTTGAATAATTTTCACTTTGATTTGCCTTTTTATCTTGTGAATTTTTTTTATAGTAAAAATGTGCATTCGAAAAAAAAAAAAAAAATTTTAATAGTGTAAAAAAAAATTATGAAATTATCAAAACCGTGATATTCGAAATCTGACATTCACTTCGGCGCACGGCGGACTGCGAACGTCAGACTACGCACAATGCACTGCGCGCGGCAGACTGCGCACCTTGCGGCACCTAACGGCACTGACTAAACAATTTTTTCTTCAATTTTTGCTAAAGAATTTTCATTCAAAAATTTTTTAAATAAATTTTTTCCCTGATTTGACCTTGACTTTGACTCTGACCCTGACCAAATTTTTTTTTGTTGTTTTATTTTGATTGTAAAGTTTTTTTTCTAAAAACTGTTTTTCATAGTAAAAATTTTCATTCGAAAATTTTCCAAATATAACCAATATACAGTGTGTCCATAAAGTAACCCCCCTTTGTTAACTTTTGAACGGATTGGAATTATCGCATGCAATTTTTTTTGGAGGAATGGCAGTTCATAAGCTACTTTCTGACGACAAAAAAATTGTCTATCTTTCAAAATCGCGGCCCGATGCCATTTTGAAAGAATTTTTCGAATGGCATGGGGGGTCGAGTGATACCTCATTCAAAATGTCTTACAATGCTCTATACGTCCCCAGAATTTCAAACAAAAATATACTTCCAAAACAAAATGGCGGTACATAATGTAAGAACTCTCTTAGAATAACCCCACCCATGTTAACTTTTGAACGGATTGGAATTCTGTTTTGAATTTTTTTTGGTTTAATGATAGTTCATAAGCTTCTTTTTGACACCAAAAAAAATATTTTTTTTTAAATGATGTCGGTCGGCAATTTTTTTTTTTAAAGGCTATGGGGGTCGAGTGATACATCGTTTGAAAGTAGCTTATGAACAGCCATTCCTCCAAAAAAAATTTCATGCGAAGATTCCAATCCTTTCAAAAGTTTACAGGGGGTTACTTTATGGACACACTGTACATATATTTTGGTTGGTTTCCGGGTTTTGCAGTGGTTTTCCAAACCAAAGAAGACCACGGCAAAACCCGGAAACCAACCAAAATATTGACGCCAGCCGTGAAAGCTTACATTCCTACACTGTACATATGTTTTCAACTATGTCTTTCTATTTCAACTTTTTTGCGGTTATTCAAGATTTTATGGCAATTATAATATACCTCCTCCACATTTCTTGTCAGTGTTTATTTCATCCCTATCAAAACTAAATAAATTATAGCCTTTTAAACCTAATTTTTCATTACTAAAATATTTGTTCAGCCATTATAATATCGTAACTGGAACCTAAAATTGAATGTTGCAATTCACCGAATTTTATTCTGAAACCACCAACATCTTGAAAATGAAGACGAATCTTGTCTCAATCATTGAAGACAATAAATTTTGAGCATTTTGTGCGAGAAGAGAACCGCCAAGGGAGAGAATCAGACATGAGTTTGAACAAATGAAAAAGTCAATGTCGGACTCGCTAACCGCTGAGCAGCTTCTCCGACAGTAGATGGAAGCTGGGATGGAAGCATTGTTCCCCCAGGAAACGAATATTGGGAAAAATCAATCACTCCCCAATAAACAACCCTTACCAAACGAAGCCCAAGGAAGCAGCCCAACTCAAGGCCCTGGAAGAATCCGTGAGGGCCAAGGTTAGCCCTGTTCTGCAAGGCCATGCATATCCCGGAGGTGCTGAAGGAGTTCCCTTGGCTCAGAATCAGGGAACGGGAAGTAAGCGAGGTTGCGGAATACTATCGAGAAAAGTATGAAGGGAAATGCAAGAAAGCTAAGGAAAGGCTAGAGGGGACACTCAAACTGTTCCAGGCCACAGCCAGGAAAAACCGGAAACCTGGAAAAGATGAAGAGGGATTCCAACAACCCAAGAATGCAAGAAAGGTGAAATGGGTCCCTCTTAGCCTAAAAAATGCATTCCAGGCGTTGTCGGGAGACGACGACGAGGAACAGGAAGACCAGGAGCAACGGAATAACCCAGGACCCACAATAACAACAAGGGAGGTCGACCCAAGGCCGAGTACTAGCAAGGCAGCAGGGAAGAACCCCCCTCCACCCCTTACCGACACCACCACCAGCGGTAAGGGTAAGAGCAAAGCGCCGCCCCCGGCACAGAAGAAGGAAAGAAGTTGCCCTCCGATCATCATCGAGGGTACTATTAAGCTGAATGAGGAAACTAAGTCCACCCTCCAGCAAAATATTAAGGGAAGTTTGCTCTACAAGTTTACAAACAAATCTTCCCTTATTATATGCCAATACAGCTGAAGACCTCTCTGGCACGGTTAAAAAACCCTAGCATCCCCACCTAAAACCACAGAACATCCCTAATCCCACTGCGGCTAAGTGATTGTTTTAAAGTGGTTTTATCTATTTAAATGTTGTTATTTATTGAGTGTATATTTTTATATTGTAAATTTAATTGAAATAGATATTTTTGGATTTTGGATTTTGGTATGTGATAATGTATCGAAGGACAAGTTCGGTTGGTTTTCGGTTATCATCTTCTTAATATTGTGCAGATCATCCTTTTCTATGTCTTCTAAAGCAATCTGTAGATTTTCTTTCGGCATTGCGTTCTCATTGGTATTGATTTTTGGAAATAATATGGCTTGTCCTGGTTGGGTGAAATGTTCTTGGTTACTGATGTTGCGAAACGGTGTAGTTATTCGGCATCACACTGGAATCTCGAACAGGTTTGTACCCTTGATTGATACGATTTCTACTTGATTGTACCAGTTGATTTTTATTTTCACTTCTTTTGACAGCATGGTTACCCATTGATTGGATTCTCCAAGTCTCTGGAATATAGGGTGATCCACTAGAACGTACGTTTGTTGACATGTAGAGGTGTTCTTTAGGCTCAGAAATTGGACTTCGCAGGGGTTCTTGAATTGAAGTTCTTGGGGTTTCATTTCGTCACACAGGTATGATTGAGGCATGACTTCCTTGCAGCGGTCGTTCGAATATGCGTAGTACAATTTATTGATTGCCAAATATTTGATTTTCCATACGATAACCTTGAACTGACTCTTTTCAGGAATAGGAGTGGAATATAAGAGGAATAAATCGAATTCAAATGGAAAAGTGATTGGTATATTCAAAATATATATAATTCTGTTATCAAGTGTATAACTTTCTATTTTCACCAATTTCTCCAATAGATGAACTTTTCCTGGGGTAACTTCTAGGGGTAACTAGTTTTTGTCGAGTTTCTTTTGTAGATACATGAGTTTAGCGAAAAAATCAGCAATTTTTATTATACTAGGGTGCATCATGCCTAATCTCGAAAACATAATGAGTTTTCGACGTCTTGCATTATTGAGATCATTTCATAGAGGCTAATAATTTAAATAAAAACATTTTTAATATACATAGAATTTTCTCTATATACTTGACCGTCAACAATTTTTGAAATTTGGTTAATTATGGATTCAATGAGTTTTTCGTTGTGGCTTATTTTTTTGAATGGTAACATTGAATTTATTAATTACTTCAATGAAGAGAGAATTGCTCATTTTCATATTTAATGCTAATTCATTTTGATTATTATCCAGCTGTTCGATCAGTTTTTCATATCGTTCTCCATCATTTGCATCTAGATTTCTAATTTTGACTTCCGGCAATCCAAAGATGCCTGGTGAGCTGAAAAAATGTGTATTGATAGTCGATCGAATTTGAAAGTCTTTTTCAGGGGACGTTTCAAAATATCAATGTGGATTTTTCCTTGATTATTAATGGTTATTGTTTTTTGTTGAATATTTACTGTGTTAATTTGGAGGATTTTTTGAACTTATTAGCGGATATTTGCCTTTAAAGGATTTTCTGAAAAACTTTTTGTTTTGATTGAAGTATTTTCCTGGGTCGTCACGAGTCTTATTGATATTTCCGATGCGTTTTTCTTTTTCTTTAATTAGATTCTAGTTTATTTTAGAATAAATCAATTTAGATTTTTCTTTATGATCGTTTATGTGGTCATGGATTAACAATTATTCAATATATCCAAATTGAATGGATAATTGGTGCTGATATGACCATTAATAACGTCAATTGGTTTGAGCTCTGTTACAGAGTGTAACGAATGATTATTACAGGCGAGGATCGCGTACATCATTTTCATTTTAACAGGTGTTTTCAGAAAACCTCTGGGATTGGGAATTTTCACATGTTCTATCATTATGGAACGTTCAATAGTTTCGTTCGATTGGGGGTGATTTGGTGACCGAAACTCAATTATTTCCCTTATGAAATAATTTTTCGAAAGTTGAAGATGAATAAGTTTAATTTTTTCAAAAATAATTTAAAATTTTTGTTTAAATGTTGAGTTAAGTACTGAATTGATTATTTTTTGGTTTATTTCATAGTTAATTGCTGTGTCTGGTATTTTAAAAATGTTTTTTTTTTTCGATATTGTTAGTATTTGATAGTTGTTTTAGGGTATCTGAATGTTCTGTTTCTCTTGAGAGGTCTAGTTGTACTTGAGTCGACACGTTGTTTTTGTCATTGATATGATCTGTCCTTCGGTTAAAATTTTGTTCTGGACTGTCATTAATAAAATTCATATCATATATATTTTGAATTTCATCTCTGTCGAATTCTTCAAACAATGTTGGTTTCGAGGAGCTGGAGGCTACTGGTTTGATGGTCTTGTTCATTATTGTTGTGAAAACATCACAATTTTTTGCAATAGTGAGACTTTCTGGTTTTTAACAGTTGTGAATTTTTTGATGAGGGATCATAATTTTGCCATTTGGTATTGAGGTTTTCATTTTGATCGTTTGTTGGGTTCTAGGGTTCATGGAAATGGGAATGAGCTTTTTTTGTGTTGGTTGAAACAGAAGCTGAATCCTAGTGTGTGGAGTTACTAAGTATCCTTCATTAAAATCAATACAAGCTTTTACAAATTTTAAGGTATCGAGCTCGATGAGCCCATCAAACACATGAGATTTGAAAAGAAAAATTTGAGGTGTTTAGTTTCAGGCAATTTGAAAAAGTTTGAAGCTGGTATCAAAGCACTGAATGTATGCGCTGATTTTTGGAAAACAGAAACTGTGAAAGATTCATTCTTCATTAGATTTGGGAAAATTTTTAAAGCAATTTCTGGATCAATAAACGAATTTGTTGATTCTGAATCTATTAAGATTTTCATATTGAATTCGGGAAATACGATATAAGATAGCTCGCTCGTTGATACTGAAGGAATTCATTTGGGATTCTATGTATTCTGGTAGTCTTGAGGCATTTCTAAAAAAAATTCGAAATAATACTGATCGTTATATAATTGATCAGGTAATTGATCTGTTTGATAATAGATCTTCCGATATAAAATTTCTTTATAGTTTCATAAAATTACTAGTATTTCTAGTCGTAACACTCATAGATGTTGGTTTAGGAAAGGTTTGGTAAGGGTTTGGATTGAAAACGTTTTTGATTTCAAGTTGTCAAAAAACTTGTGAGTTCGTAAAAAACCGTTGTGGTTGATTGCTTGGTCTTGTTTGGATGTTAACCGGCTGTGAAGGAAATGTATTCTGTCTGAATTGGTTGTTTGTTGTTTGAGAATTGAAAGGAGTATACTGTACATTATGAGTTCTTTGAGGTGGTATTTGGAACCTCTCATTTTGTGGGGGTTAAGTTTTTGAGTAACTTCTATTAGAGAAACTCTGAAAATATTGTATATTGTCTTCCCTAATCACAAATTGTAAGAGTTCACTCAAACTGTTTGGTTTCATACAACGTATAGCTGTAGCAAGAGTCTCTTTCAGCCCTGCTAAGAATGTTTTTAAAGCTGTCTTGGTAAAGGTTTCTTTTCAAATTTTTCGCTTCTGTCGTACTTTCGTGTACATCGGCATAACTATACAAAAGATCAAGGATATTTAAACATTTGTCAAAAAATTGTTGGGGTTTTTCATTTGGAACTTGTCTCAGCATTACTAAATCCCTGTTGAGACAGGCTTCATCCCTTTGATCTGCAAAATTCGGAATCAGTGTGGACTTCAGTTCGTCCCATGAAGCAACATTTTGAATATTTATTACTAATTTGGTATTGCCTTTCAATTTGGAGATAATCGAATTCAGTAAATAATTATTCTGAAAATTTGTTGGGTTTACTTTATCAAAGAAATGTGTGATTAGAGATTCACTTGTTGAAATACATCTATTCAATTCGTTGGGATTTCCATCGAATTCGGGGACACACTGTAGGTACTCTGGTTTGAAATGTGGTGTTGTCATGATGGGTGTAGAATTCAGATTTTAAAGAGGTGATTGGGACAAGGAGTCAGTTAAAGGATTGTAAATATTCAAATTTTCAAAAATAGTTGCTAATTGTTCCATAAAATTGTACTGACATGAAAATAAAAACGACTATGAGCATCTCCTGCTTAACTTTGAAGAGGACCAGCAGATCTGCTATTATTGTCTTCACTGTGTATGTCTTCTCCATGAATTTGATCTATTTTTGTCCCAAATTCCGATGTCTCGTCGATGGTGGGTTGGGATTGGTATCTGCGATAGATTCGGTTTCTTGATTTTTGAAGAGCCGCCAATACAACACCTCCACACAACGTATCACCAAGGTTCGAAAATCCAGTCAATCGTTAAAACGAAAAGTTGTCGTTCGATAGGCGAAACTCCCGTATATCCTACTATAGACTGCGCCAAATAACTTTTTGGAATGCTCAAGTCCTTTTTTAAAAAAATTATTTTAATTACAAAACTCGAAAAATAGCAAAACGGATATACATGAAAATTATTGTGAATTGTACGAGTGCTCAACTACAACTGTTTCTAACAAAAGGAATTATATTAACATCTTGTTGGCAAGATGATACTGCTACGACAGCATAATCAGCATATTTCTTGGGAACGACGACAAACTGGATGAGATATTTCACGAATAAAAAAGAAATTGCAGAAAACGTAGCAAATCTATATAGACAGAACTCATGTTCCAGCAATTATGATGAAACATTCTTCACCAAAAAATACGACGAAGAATCACTTGAGTTACCCTCTATCATAGACAATGAAGACCCCATGAAGATTCCAATCAGTAGAGAAGAATATGACGAAGCCCTATCAAGTTTTAAAAATAGCAGTGCAGATCCTGATGAGATATCAGTGATATTCCTGAGAAATCTCCCATGTAATGCTCACGAACTCCTTTTGAGCTTGTATAATATGATATGGATAGAACATAAATTCCCATCAGCATGGCCTGAAGCAATAATTGTTCCTATCCTGAAAACGCATCAACCAAAAAGTGATCCAAACTGTCATAGACTTATTTCTGGGATGTGTAAAGTCTTGGAAAAAATTATAAACAGAAGACTATTATGGTCCCTTGAAAATCGTAATCTACTCTCACCCGAACAGAGTGGTTTCAGACAACATATATCCGCCATTGACAATATTCTAGATGTGAAAAGTGAAATTCATGAAGCTCTAGCAATGTCTGGCAATTTTTTTCTGTATAAAAATAGCATTAGGTACAACATGCAGATACCGCATTATGAAAATATTGAACTTGTGGAACATTGGTGGGCGCTTTCATTAAAACCTTTCTGAAAGAGAGAACATTTCGTGTTAGAACAAAAGGAGCTTTATCAAACATCAACTGGAGAATGCAACCCCTCAAGGGTCTGTTATTAGCCCAACTCTTTCTCATTGCTATGAATGACATTTTGAAAGAAACAGAATTGCCAATGAAAGCACGTGTATACACAGATGACCTGATATTTCTCTATAAAAACAAAAATATAAACACATTGATATCTATGTCCCAGAAAGCAATATCAAATCTAGAGAAATGGTCCAAAGAAATTGGTTTCACCTTCTCAACCGAAAAAACACGTTGCCCTTTTCTCAAAAAAAAAGGATACAACCTCTATTATTGTATGGTCAAAACTTCAAATTTGTCAAAAGTATCAAATCCCTGGGTATGACATTTGATCAGAGACCGAATTGGAAGGAACACATTAGGAATGTAGCGACATCGTGTCACGAAAGACTCAATCTATTAAAGACACTGACACATAAAGAATGGGGAGCCGACTGTCAACCCTATTGAATATCTACCGAACCCTTATCAGATCTAAGATAGACTTTGGATGTGTTGCCTATGACTCAGCAAGCAAAACGACACTAAAACTATTCACAATACAGCATTACGAATAGCAGTTGGTGCCTTCTGTACAACACCAGTACAAAGTATCTACTGTGCTTCGACACAACCATCTCTTCAAAACAGACTTGCTTACCTCAGTCTGTCATATGCAGCCTCAGTGAGTGCAACCTCAACAAATCCCGCATACGACAACACTTTCAGTGATAGGTATATAGACCTCTTTGCGAATCAAACAAGGACCTATGAACCCTTCTACGAAAGAATTCGCAAACATCTTGATTTTCTTGAACTGCACCTACCAATCACACTTCCCAATGTATTCGACCCACCTTCCCTTCGGACTATAAAACTACCAAACTGCAACACGAGCTTGACCCACTATGACAAACATAACATCAACAGCCAAGTTATAAAAAACAATTTTGAACAAATTTTAGACAGGTACTCCAATCACAACGAAATCCACACGGATGCCTCAAAAACTAGTGAAGGCGTAGAGGCTGCAGTAGTCACAACAACCGACAGCCTCTCCTTCAAGCTTCTCGCAATGAGCAGTATCTTCACAGCAGAGCTTTATGCTCTCTATCGTGCGGTGATCTACATAAATGCTAAAAAAAATAAAAAAAAAAAAACATAATTTTGACGGATTCTCTAAGCTCCTTACACGAACTAAGGCGTATGTATACCAAAAACCCAATTGCTCGAAATATAAAAGCTGCACTTCATGAAGCCCAGCAAAGTGGAAAAATAGTTTTTTCATTTGGATTCTATCACATATTGGTATACCCGGCAATGAAAAAGCTGATGAATGTGCGCGTAAGGATGTAACCTCAGCCATATCCGAAACGGTGACGGAGGTAGTATCCACAGACATTAAATTGATGATATCGACAGCAATAAGACAAAAGTGGCAAAACCAATGGCATGTGTCCAACGCGAAACTACGTGTACGATAAAATATGATATAAAACCGTGGTCAGACGAAACAGTGAAGGGGAATCACCAAGTGATTCTCAATCGGCTACGCCTAGGCTGCCTAAGGCACACTAAACTCACCCACAGTTACCTGCTGACCCATTCTCAGAAGCCATTGTGTGACACGTGAACATAAAACTAGATGTTCAACATATTTTTATCGATTGTCCAAAGTATCGAATGCATCGAAAAAACAATAACTTTCCTACAGCAATTCACATCGTCTTAGGCACAAACTGTAATATAGAAAACATTTTGAAATTCTTGAAATATATTGACATGATAACAAATTTGTAAATGAATGAACATATGAACGAATCGCTGATAATCAAAATTAAAAAAAAAGAAAAACATGTGCAATCAATCAAGATCAGAAGGATAACAACATATCATTGCCAGCCATGTAATGTTCCGTTATGTGCTGTCCCTTGCTTTGAATATTATCATAAAAAAATGTATTGGACCTAAATTATTGATTTTTTTATTAATTCCGATATGGTGTATGTTCCAGTCACTTCAGGATGTCTTGAAATATTACTGATCACAGTTTCATCGAAATCTGTTCGGTAATAAAAAAGTTATAAAGGAATAAAATTTGAAAAATATGTTGTTCAATGGAATTTTAGCAACGTTCTTACTACACCACTGGATTAGGGGCAATATTCAACAAAATATTATTCAAATAAAATTCATGAAACGTTTATGGGAGAATAAATTTCCTTTCATATGTATGTCGAACCATATCAATCAATCAGTTTACCACAACAAACTTCAGTGTCAATAATTTCAAATGAATCTACAAAAAAATAACTGTAAGTACATTTTTCTAATTGCTACAAACTAGCGGAAAACAATCTTTTATTCACAATCAATGTAAAAATAGAAACCAAGAAGATACCGAATTGAAAAATAAATGAGTGCAATTCATATTCTGGTGGCCTCCACCAAACTTCCATCCAATTCAATGCATTTATCATATCGCGAATATTTTTTGAAGTATTCCTCAATTGTTGTGGAGTAATTGCATCGCAAGCTTGCTGAATTCTGGTGCACAGTTCCACTCGATTCCTTGGTCGTGATTTGTAAACCTTTTGTGTAACATAACCCCAAAGGAAAAAATCGAGTGAAGTAAGGTCAGGCGATCTTGGTGGCCATCCAATTAATGTACTCCCCCTTCCTATCCAACGATTAGGGTAATTTTGATTCAGCCAATTCTTCACAATTCCCGCATTATGTATGGAACAACCATCTAACTGAAAATATAAATTTCTTGTTTCTGCAAGGGGAAGTTCATCTATTGCGTCCGAAAATTCATTCCTTAAAAATTGTAGGAAAATTGCGCCATTCATGTTGCCGTCGAAAAAGAATGGTCCAATTATCCCTTCATTCAGTATTTCACACCAAACGTTCACTTTTTCTGAATACTGCCTTTTACAGTTTATCACCCAGTTAGGATTTTCGGTGGCCCAATAGCGAATATTTTGTGATGAAACCACTCCATTTGTTGTGAAACTAGCTTCATCACTAAATAAAATTTTCTTTAAAAATTGCCTGTCATTAGGATACTCGCCCTGGGCCCATAAGCAGAATTCCAATCGTTTTTCTTGATCACCTAGTTCCAGAGTATGTAAAAACTTTGGTTTAAATGGCCTCAATTTATTTTTCTTCAGACATCGCCTAATATTCTCCCTAGGTAAGTTTAAATCTAAGCTGGCAACCCTCAAACTACTATTTGGATTATTTCTGAAGTAATCTTGTATAGTCTGGTTATTTTCGTTCCTTCTTCGTATATTGTTCTTTGAAATATATGTGGTTACTGCTCCAGTCCGATTGAAAACTTGGTTTATTTTATGTACCGTGCTGTTATTTATGGCTGGACGATTTGGGGTCTTTCATTGAATATTCTAGTTACTTCTCTTTCACTCCGGTAATCATCACCGGAAAGACGTATAATTTCGATTTTTTCTTGAATTGACTGTTTTTATTTTGGAACACAAATTATTCAGTTCACTAATGGTGCGTAACAAAATGAAAATTCATGCGCAAATAAATAGATGAGAAACTGTAAGTCACAGCTAACTTGTTTATTTCATTAATGCATTCTGAATAACAGGCAGTTAAAATTGCAACTCTCATTTTTTGCTATTCAACAAAAGGAAAAAATCACAGCTGATGTTACCTACTGGAATAATAATAATTATTATCCATTGCATATTTTTTTCGTTATAATTTCTATTGGGAGTACATTAGACTTGTCTTATATTGTTGAAATTGTTTTCATGAAGATTAACCAGGAGTTCTCTCCTGATTGTACTTGTTTATGTATCCACTCCACTTCGAGAAATACCTATAGACTATTTTTACCATCATGATTTTCAGATGTTATAATTGTACGACATTGCAATAATCACCCCAATAATTTTTTCAATAATCAACAGTGGTGTAGTAAGAACGTTGTTAAAATTTCATTTTACAACATACTTTTCAAATTTCATTCCCTTATAACTTTTTTATTACTGAACAGATTTCGATGAAACTGTGATCAGTGATATTTCAAGACATCCTGAATCCAGTGGTGTATTCAGAATTTTCATAAAATTCATGAATTCGAATTGGTGGATTGATTAAACGGCATATTTTTCAAATTTCATTCCTTTATAACTTTTTTATTGATTGACGCATTCCAACGTAATTTACATGTAAATCATTTGAAAATGTCGCGAATCCAGTGGTGTAGTCAGATTTTTTCTAAAGAAATCGCTAGTAATTTTTTTAGATTTTTGACCTTGAAAAATACGATTAGTTGGCCCTGGAAATTGAGATTTATTCATGATATTTGGTGTCCTAATAGACTTTTTGAATATCTACCTAACAAAAAAAAAATCATTCCAATCGGTTGAAAAATGTAAGTTTTATAAGGGTGCTTCCATCTTAAATGGGTCACACTGTATATTACGGAACACGCAAATATGAGTCGATACTCCAAACGGAAAACGCACGAATGCGAGAGCAGTGAAAACCCCCATATATGAGCCACGTCACGTAAAAAAAGGCCCGTTACGAAAGGGTTTAAAACAAACGATAATACTCAAAAGACTTGTAGTTTCCTATTACAAATGAAGCCGCTACTTTTGAATCTGCAGAGATTATCCTTTATTTGACAACATTAAAGTCGTCCGTGCCCGTCGTGGTATTATCCAGGGAAGTAATTGTTTTCTGTCAGATATATCCTTGTGCTCCACATGATGTAAATCTGTTTAGCGAGAAAGGAATTTTCGACGTAGTCGAAATTAGTTTTCTATTTGTCTGATATACTCTCAAAACCTTATTGAACTTCGTCCGATACTTTCAAAGAGAGTCTGCTTCGCCCCTGCGTTGTTGAGCAGGTTTACCTTTTTTACTAAGAAAAGGTGTAGTAATAAGAATATGAATAATCTAAAAAGTTCACTTTCAAAAAAGTTAAAAAAATAGTGATATCATACGCAGCGCCCTCTAAGTTTTACGTAAAAATTATAACCATGTTTTGATTTATCACATTAAAAAAAACCCGTTCACTGAATTTTGTTGAAAAGTTTTATTTTTTGCAAAAGTTATTCAAAATTATTGAAAATAAAATGTCAACTTCAACTCCCTGTATCTCTGAAACGATATATTTACAGACACATGTTCATATTAACTTTTTAAATGAGGCAAGATTTGCCCTTTAAAGAGTAGTAGGTAACCTGGGGACATATGGTTCGATTTGTGACGTAGTCGAAGTAGATTCGTTTCGCGTGTATCCAGCGTTTGTGCATACGTAAAGCGGTTGAAACGCATGCACAATCTCTTAAATAGCACGCACAAATGCTTGAAACGCAGGTAAAACGATCGAAATACACGTAAAACGATCGAAACGCTTGTAACGCTGCCGCGAAACGGATCTGTTTCCACTACGTCACGAATCGAACCATAAATCCCCAGGTTCCAGGTCACAACTTTGAAGTTTGTACAAATACTTAATATATACCCTGTATATTAAATACTCATTAGTAAGTATACAGGGTTTATCAAATAAACTATGCATGGGTAGACGATAACTGCTTTCCTATTGAAGAAATGAAAGTTGTAGAGAGCAATAAAAACTATGTTCCAAAAATAACTACCAACATACAGGGTGTACAATAAATGTGTGACTCATTAAAGTTGTTTAAAAAAAAGAACACCCTATGTATTTTCACTCCATTGAATTTCTTTGAAGGAATATTTCTCAAAAATTTAGGGTTGTGTAACAGTGAACAGTGAGCACTGTTATAAGTTAATAGTGTGTAGGTTGTACTTTGGATATGATATTTTTATTTCTTCTTATCAACAACTATTCAATCTAAATCAAATCTTACATAAAAAACAACAACTACTACAAAAAGTCATAACAAAATATTGATCATCAATTATATCTGTCTTTCAGAATTCATGTTGAGGGACCTAGAACCGGTTCGGGCCAAGATCCGCACAGGACACTCACTCCACGACGTAGTAATAGCCTCAGGATACTTTGCTGGAGATGGGCAAGTACCACCAGAAGAAGAACAGAGGCTATCCGACTGCTCCAGCAGGAGCACTCTATCCCTCCTGCTGGGCTGCGACGCCAACGTGCATAACACCATCTGGGGCAGCACGAACACCAATCAAAGAGGTGAGCAATTACTAGAATTCATATTCGCGGCTAACCTAAATGTTCTCAATGTGGGATGTGTCCCCACATTTGTAACTAGGGCTAGGCAAGAAGTATTAGATTTAACGCTCGGCAGCCCAAGCATTAGTAGAATGGTAAGGAACTGGAGGGTCTCAGACGAACCCTCCCTTTCCGCGATCATAGAATCATTACGTTCAACGTGGATGGGCTTGTGACACAAACAACCTCCACCAGGAATCCTAGGAAAACAGATTGGGAAAAATACACCACCAATCTAAAATGCAACATAGAATAACAGATCAAGTTCAGCGGCAACAGTCACGTCGAATTTCAGCAGACCCTAGAGACGGTTAGCGGGGCAATTATGGATGCATACGAATCCAGCTGCCCCATAAAAGAGAAGAAATCACACAGTGGTACCATTTGGTGGAAAGTTTACCTGTCAAATAGAGATCCGAAGTCCGCTGGCTATTCAACAAAGCGGGACGGAGATTGGCAGGGATACACCGAAAGGCTAACAAAATATATCAAAGAAATAAGGAAAGCCAATAGGAACAGCTTCAGGAGCTTTTGTAAGATAATCACATCAAACCCCGCAGCAGCCAGATTGTATAAAACTATGACAAGAGGCAGAGAGCAAGGACCAATGTCACTCAGAAGAACAGATGGTAGCTACACAAAGGATGAAATACCACGAATAGACCCCCTCAAATTCCTCAAGAAATTGGGGCTTGACGGACTGCTGTAAAAGAGAACACCTTGAAACAGCAGAAGAAGATAGGGCTCAATAGATCTAATTATAGGTCGCAGCGCATCAGTCACCATCCATTCCTACCATTACCATTACCATGTTCAAAAAATATTATTCAATAAAAGCCTTTTCAAGGACAAGCTTTTACAGAAATGCATTAGGAATGAAAAAACAATTTTCTTAATCGTTTGACAGGTTATTTTACGAATATCGGATTCAGAACCTTCTCGTGCAAAAATACCTATATTATATTCGCGGCAAGCTTTTGAATTCGTTATTCATAGAATAACCTATGTCTAACAATTAATAGTTATTTGTTTTACTAGGCATAAAAGCACAATATTTAATGCCGTGGCTGGTGTTTCATAGCCGAGCGTAGCGAAGCTATGAAACCAGCCAAGGCATTAAATCTGCTTTTCTGCCGTGTGAAACATATAATTTTTTCTTCAAATTTGTTCCAATTCCACGCAAAATCGACTTTTTCATATTTAAATTGCGTTTCATTATCAATATCCAAATAACTAAATTATTTCATCAAAGGTAATGGGCCCTGCGTTACTATGTTTACCGCTGATGACGTTTGTTGAATTTGTTTGTTTACTGTTTACTTTGTCATTGTCAATTTTAATAACCAGTTTGATTTAAATTATTACTTGGAAGGTTGCCTAGCAACGAACTTTTTCTGCCTAGGCAGTAAAAGTGGACTTTTTCTGCCTAGGCATTAAAAGTACAACTTCTAAGCCTGCCAAGTGTCATCAAAAGGCCGCTCTTAATGTCATTTGGAGAAAAAGAAATTATTTATTCTTTTTTACCAGAACACCTATTTCGTATTCGCAACAAGCTTCCGAACACCTTACTCATAAAGTAACCTATGTCAAACAATGAAGGAAATAATTCATTACTTTTTAGTCAATTCGTATAAAAGCTGCCTGTCTTAAAAAAATATTTAATTATTAAATGAAGACAATCACATAGGTATTTTAGGGTCTCATCAGATCGTATCTCACAAGTTTTGCTGAAATTTTCACAATCATAATATGAAATTCTACATATTTTTGTTATGATCAATACCTATATCAGTTAATTTGCGTACGCAACTGTCGCTGGAGGGTAGGTTACAGTCTATCGCAGGTCTCCTCTTTCCTCGCAACCCGCGCGCCCACGAACCGAGCGGCTTCAAAACAAACTGTATCGTGGGTACGGGATTGCTTTAGTATTTATTAATCTATACGTCCATGATATTAACATCTAAAATCAATTTTCAGATATCTCAAATTTTCCAATGGGACTTCTAGTGTGTTTGTTGGTTTTAGATTTTTGACATTGTAAGCAACATTGTGACCAATACCGGATATCCTCCCCTCATTCTTGGCCAACCGTACCTGCTTTTGATAAGTTTCGCCGTAGCTTTAACTCCAGGGTGGGACATGTTATGTATTTTGTTGAATGATATACGGTCTAATTTTGTTTCCTGTCACATATAATTTCTGTATTGGATTGTGGAATCTCAATTGTTTTTAAATTCAAGGCAGTGTATCCTCTAGTTAATAATAATTGTTGTAATTCTTCATCTTTTGCTTGATCATTTTGCCCCTCTTTGGAATTTATTATATCTTGTAGACATGTCCGATGAAAACTGCCCAATATATTCTAAATATCTGGCTTGTCTTGGAGAGGATGATTCTATATTTTCATTGAAAGCATAAGTTATTGGTTTATGGTCTGTGAAAATAGTAAAATCCGTACCTTCTAACATGTAACGGAAGTATTCACGATCATACGTGCTATACTTTTTTTGTGCGTTTGAAAGATTTTTTGAGAAGAAATCCAAGGGTTCCCAGGATTTCTCTTTTAATTGATGAATTGCAGCACCAAAGGAATAATCGAATGCATTAACCATGATACACAGCTTACTGGATGCAGAGGGATGAGCTAATAATGTTGCATTTGATAGTGCATCCTTATTTTGATAAAAGCATCCTCTTGTTCAGTATGCCAAGTTGTTCATTCTTCTTGTGATTCCCTTATTGAAACTCGTTAAGAGGTGCTTGTAGTCGGGCTGCGTTAGAAATTGTGGTTCGATAAAAATTTATCCACGGAATGATAAACTTTTATCGAATCGCCTCATAGATTTCAAATCCTCTGGTTTTGGATAATCTAGAATTGCTTGGATTTTTTCATTCGTTGGGCTAATTCCACGTTCGTTTGCAAGGAAACCAAGAAATTCAATACTTCCTTTTTCGAATTCACTTTTATCTGAATTAATTACACACCATATTCTTGGAATTTTTCGAAGAGTTGCCTCAGATGAAGTCTGTGTTCAATTTCGTTTTCAGAAGCCACAAGAAAATCGTCGATATATGGATAACATAATTCTAAGTCTCGCGTTATTTGATGAACAAATCTCTGACAAGTCTGTGCTGAGTTTCTCAATCCGAAAGGTAAAGACATTAATACAAATAGACCAAACGGTGTTATTATAGCTGTTTTTTCGATGTCCATAGGTGTAATTGGGGTTTGGTGGAAAGCTTTAACAAGATCAATTTTTGAAAACACTGTCTTTTTATAAAGGTTAGCTGCAAAATCCTTCATGTTTGGCTAAGGATAACGATCAGGAATTGTTTTTGCATTCAACATTCGATAGTCTCCACAGGGTCGCCATTCGCCGTTGGATTTCTTGACCATATGAAGGGGACTGGCCCATGAGCTTTTGGATGGTCGTATTATTCCCTGTTCCAAGAGAAATCCAAATTCTTTTCTGGCTGCAGCAAATTTTTCGGGTTTTAATCTTCTTACTGAAGGGCCCATAGTAATAATTTGATGAGAAACATTCGTAGAATTTTATGAAGAAAACATCGAAACTCTCGTCCGATCTGGATATTCTGCGAGAATAACTTGTTATTAATTGTCCTGATTTGTTAGATTTGTCTCGGTGTCTATTATTTTTTTACTCTGCAAGTCTACTAAAAGTCCATATTTCTTGAGAAAATCAGCTCCAATAATTGGTTGATCAATGTCTGCCGTCACAAATGACTAGTTGAAATTTCTTGAACCATTTGCTGCGTATAGTGGTTTGTTTGAAGGTTGAGTTTTTTTGATTTATGTGGTAAAATGGATATGTCAGCTACAGTGTCGATGAGGAATGTCATTTTGGTGTTAGGGTCTTTTATAAATAAGCGACTGTTGCTTTGGCCATGATCATTAGTCGCCATTTTCCGATTGTTTTTGTTGTGGAAACGAGCAGGATTGTAGACATTTCTTTGAATCGACGATGGTAATAACATATTTGTTCTTGAGTCAGGCTTGATTTTGATCTACTTCGTGTTCGATATCTTGGCGATTTTCGAAATCCTGATTCTAAATAATTTTGATTTATTTTTTCAATAAATTGATCAATTTTATTTTCAATCGAAGGTGTAGGGGAAAATGAGTTTCACATAGCATATACTTGGTCAGTGCTATTGATACCTCTCTGCATACCATCGGCCATATCAATAATCTCATTATCAGATAATTTTTCTCTGATTACTTGTTCAACTGTTGTTGGTAGTTTTTTAAGCTAAGCCAGAATTACGAATTTCTTTGACATTTGATCTGTCATCTCCCTATACAGTTGGCTTGGTTTTCTGTCACCGAGCTTACATTCAGCAATTAATTCCGTAATTTTTTCCTCCATAGGTATTTGATATATTTTTATGAGTTGGGATTTTAATACTTCATAATATGCGTTGGGATCTTCTTGGAGTTGAAATAAGTTAGAATTTTCTTTTGCCAAAGAACAATCTAACATAGAAAGGACTTTTCCAAACTTAATTTTTCCAGACGAAATTCCATTGACATCAAATATTGTCTCCACTCATTGAACCAATATTTGGGGTCATTTCTTCTGAATGAAGGTAAACAGATGGATTTAACCCGATTATATTGAGTATCTATATCAACATTAGGGTTTTGTTCTTTTGGTACGATTATAGAAGAGCAGCTGACGTTGTTTCTGAAGTTATGCTTATTTGCCATTTTCATAATATTCTGTAGTTCTTTGAGTGAGTTTTTTATTTTTTCAAACCTTGTATGGTGTTCTTCTGATTTTACCGATAGATGAATGAATGCATAAAAATTCCAAATTTTTTACTTTGTTTTAAATGTATTCCAATTCTTTCTCTTCATTTCTGTTATTCGCAATTTCTCCAAGAACATTTGAGAAGTCGAAATAGCTGATATTCTTGATATCCGGATACTTTTCTTTAAGAAATTCTTCCAAAATTAGTTGCATATTAGGTACGGTCCCTTCACTATTTAGAACAAAATGTTGCAGAATGCTCAGGAGTTGATCTCGTTTAAGATTATGTAGGAGTATAACCATTGCAATATTCTTTAGTCGGGGTCACCAGATGTAGATTGTACTTTGGATATGATATTTTTATTTCTTCTTGTTAACAACTTTTCAATGTAAGTCAAATCTGACATAAAAAACAACAACTACACTCATAATAAAATATTGATACAGAGTGAAGTACAGGTTGCCACAAGTGTACCCTGTATAATGAAACGGAGTTATGTATGCCTTCCCGTGGGAATAGCTGAACTAAGCATTGCTGCCTATGCAGATTTCCAGGAACACGTCGAGACGGTGTTGTATTCAACTTTGGTTCATGGGAACGAAAAAACAACAGAATAGACATAGACTTCGAGCAATAAACATCTAATTGTATTATTTGTTCTTAATTAAAGTTTTTGAGTTAAATAAATTTTTTAAAAACTAAGTTCCGTGATCGGAAAACATAAAGTGGCGCAGTCGTTGTAGGATTTTGAACGGATATTCGTTGTGAATAATCCGTCAGTTCCAACTGTTAATTCAAGAGAACCTCCGTTTCTGGACAGTCCCTCTGGGTAGCAGATCAAGCAGAAGCCAAAGAAGTAAAGAAGAAAAGAAATGAGAACAGCCATCTCAGTGGTACTAATGTAAGTTGCTTTTCCTTGTATCTTGTCTATGTCATTCTCCTCTAGTCCTGATTCATCTCCCGAAAACAGTGATTTTGAGTTAATTTTTAGTGAACAAAATTCGCCGAAACCTAATTCGATTTTCGAAAATAGTTCTCGCGAATCAATAGAATTAGAAGCACTTCTTTCGAAGCTATCAATAAGTAGAAATATCAAAATGCCAGTTCCAAAATTTGAATCAAAACTTTTGGAAATTGTTCCAAAATTTGACGGCAATCCTTTGGAACTTTCATCATTTTTAGAAACAGCTAATTCAATTATTACTACATACTGGGACCCAACACCCGAAAATATCAGTTGTGTCCAAAATATTACAATAATTTATGGAATTTATTCAAAATTGATAGGTCAAGCTCGCGAAGTTTATAGCATTTGCATTGATAAAGATTGGCTATCAGTCAAAAATGCTCTAATCGCACATTTTGGCGACCAAAGAGACGAAAATGGATTATTATTTGATTTAGATCAATTGAGACAAAATTTCAATGAACCATCATTACAATTTTATACAAGGGTTATGTCAAATTTAAGTGCTCTTCATAACTATGTAGATACACATGAAAATGTAGTTGCGACTAAAACCGTGAAGAAAACCTTTTACAATACTCATGCTCTTAAAATATTCTTAGCTGGACTGAAAGAACCTTTAGGATCAACTATTCGTGCTATGAAACCATCAACTATGGCAGAAGCTAGGCAATATATTATTTCCGAAAATAATATTCGGCATCTCCAAAAACCGAATAACAGTGATCAATCGAAAATTAGGCAACCTCAAAGACCCAATCACCCAAATCAATTGTCCAATTTTCGCCAATACGCAACTCCTAACCCCAATTTTCAAAATTTCAAACCCCAAATGCATAATCCCTCATTTCCACGCGGCCCAATAAATATTCAGCCGAGACCGGCAGAACCCCAAAAATTCTTCACAAATCGTCAAGTATTTGGCAATCCAAAAGGCTCAACCAACGTTTGGAGACCAAATAACCAAAACAATTTCAATCGCCCCAAGCCAACACCTATGAGTGGCATTTCACAAGCCACCACTTCTCGTCAACCCAATACTAGACCATACCAAAACCCCAATCGACCAAATTTCATTGCAGAAGAACTTTACAATTTTGATAATCCCCATTACCAGGAAGAATCAATACCCTTCCAAAATGAATATTACTCCCAAAATGATTTTTGCTACCAAAATCAACCCTGTTCCTCCAATGAATTAGATTTTTACGAAAATATGAACTATGACCAAATCCAACCTGAATATGTCAATAATCAATATCCAATCGATACCCAAATCGATCAAAGTTCCTCACAGGACCAAAATTTTCAGGAAATCGACCATCACGAAAAAATTTCATAGAAATACATTCTATTTACGATCGAAAGGACCTCCCATACATTCAAATTTCAGATCCACCCCTGAAACTTTTGATTGACACAGGAGCGACTAAAAGCTTTTTGAATCCCGAAATTGCCGAAAATTATTTTCCCGATTTTATCAGAAAAGAACCGTTTACAATCAGCTCAATATTTCAGACCACTTCGAAAGATTTTTGCGCTGAAATACCAGCCTTTCAGGAATTCCACACTGAGAAAACTATAAAATTTCATTTGTTTAAATTCCATCACTTCTTTGATGGATTGATTGGTTATGATACATTGAAAAACTTAGATGTTCAATTAGATTTGAAAAATTCAAGTTTAAAAACACCTGAATCAGAGCTTCCTCTGGCGCACTATGAAAGCAAAAAGAAATTACTCTTTTATGCTCGTATAGAACCATTTACAATCGAATCAATCAAAATTCCTGTAACAATACCAAACGGTGACATCACGATTATCGAAACAAAATTATTTGAATGCCGAATTCGCGAAGGTTTGACAACCTCTCGAAACGGCTATGCCCCTGTCGAAATTCGGAATGATACAGGTGAAATACAAGAGATTTACCTTTATGAACCTGTCCCTGTGAAAACTTTTCATCCCGACCAATTCGAATTGTACCATGCTTCAATCGATCATAACACCCCTTCGAATATATTCAAATCAGACATCACACAGCTTATACGAACTCAACACATGAATTCTGAAGAAAGACACCACGTTGAGAAATTGTGCCTATCATTTTCAGACATATTTCACCGCGAAAATTCAAAGCTGACTTTCACGAACCAAGTGAAACACAAAATTAGGACCACCGATGAAGTCCCAATTTTTACAAAATCTTATCGCTATCCGTTTATTCATAAACCGGAAGTCGAAAAACAAATTGACGATATGCTTCGTCAAGGCATTATTCGACCAAGCGATTCACCTTGGTCCTCGCCAATTTGGATAGTTCCAAAGAAGGCGGATGTCTCTGGCAAGAAGAAATGGCGTATAGTAGTGGACTACAGAAAAATCAACGAGAAAACCATCGATGATCGATATCCGATTCCAAATATATCGAACATCCTTGACAAATTGGGTAGATGTATGTACTTTTCTACCCTTGATTTGGCAAGTGGGTTCCATCAGATCGAGATGTACCCTGATGATGTAAAGAAAACAGCTTTCAACGTAGAGAACGGCCACTACGAGTATCTTCGCATGCCGTTTGGTTTGAAAGGAGCTCCAGCTACTTTTCAGAGAGTAATGGACAACGTCTTGAAAGATCTACAAAACAAAATCTGTTTCGTCTACATGGACGACATCATCGTTTTTTCCACTTCGCTACAAGAGCACATGGTCAACCTTAAAAGAGTTTTTCAGAAACTGCGCGAGAGCAATCTGAAAGTCCAACTCGACAAATCAGAATTCCTGAAAAAGGAAGTTTCCTTTCTGGGACATCTGATAACAACAGAGGGAATAAAACCAAATCCCGATAAGGTCAATGCCATCATGAATTATCCGATACCCAAAACGACAAAAGAAATAAAAGGATTTCTTGGTCTTCTGGGCTACTATCGAAAATTCATAAATAACTTTGCCAAAATCACCAAACCCTTTACAAGTCGACTGAAGAAAGGAGCAAAAATCGATATAACTGACCCCACCTACATCAAGACATTTGAGGACTGCAAAACCTTACTATCGAACGACCCGATTTTGCAGTACCCCGATTTTACAAAAGAGTTCAATTTGACCACGGACGCCAGTAACGTAGCGTTAGGTGCTATATTGTCCCAGGGCCCCCCAGGACATGATAAACCAATCGCCTACGCATCACGAACCCTCTCCAATGCCGAACAAAATTATTCGACTATCGAGAAGGAACTTTTTGCAATCGTCTGGGCAACCAAATATTTTAGGCCCTATCTTTTCGGCCGAAAATTCAAAATTTTTACGGATCACAAACCCCTTCAGTGGTTGATGTCTTTGAAAGAACCCAATTCACGATTGGTTCGCTGGAGACTGAAACTTGAAGAGTTTGATTACCAAATTATTTACAAAAAAGGGAAAATCAATACGAACGCTGATGCCCTTTCTAGAATCGAACTCTACCCTAATGAAACTGTCAGACAGACTAATGAACTCCCCATATTGAGACATATGCAGGAATTTAACGAAAACCCTGTCCTAGACAATGAAAGACCATCCACAAGCAGAGACCCAGAAAATAACACACCTGAAAATATTCAAAATCAGGATAACGAATCGAACGCAGGACAAATTGACCCCAATGACAATGACGAAAATGAAACTGTTCACACAAGTGCAGAAGACCCAATATTGAACATCCACATCACAGACAAACCAATCAATAACTTTTTGTGCCAATTAATGATAATTAAAGTTGATCGAAACCCTCGAATGGAAACCAAAAAACTATTTAGGAATTCAGTATGTCGTACCCGATGGTATCTATATGTTACCAACGAATCATTTCAAGCCCAAATTATTGAACATCTGAAAGAATTTGGTGTTCCAAAACGTACCTACGTCTTTTACTTCCAAAATGATACCGAAGACGTACTCTATAAAGATATGTGCAGGTTCATACCACAAACATTCAAAAATTCCTCCTTTAAGCTTTTCAAATCCAATAAACTCCTCTTCGATGTGACGAACGAAGATCGCCAACAAAATCTCATCAAGTCCCAACATGAAGGTGTTACCAACCATCGAGGCATTCACGAAACCATTGCCGAACTCAAAACCAAATATTATTGGCCCAAGTTACACGATGACGTAAGAACATTTATCAATAATTGTCCAATATGTCAACAATCTAAGTACGAACGTCACCCACCTTTGATCAAACTACAGTTAACGCCTACTCCCAAAAAACCATTCGAAACTATACACGTTGATACCTTCAAATTTGGCAGTACTATATCTTTAACAATCTGTGACAGCTTTACCAGATTTGGACAAGCGTACATCATTCCCAGTCTTTCCGCACTACACGTATATCAGTCACTTTTGCAGTTCGTTTCAACTTTCAAAATCCCCGAAAATATCGTCTCTGATAATGGTACCGAATTCTCCCAAAACCTTCTAAAAGAATTCGCGAAACTGCATAGAATCAATTGGCATTATACACTTCCATATAATCCAAATTCCAATGCCATTGTAGAAAGGTTCCACTCCACTCTCATAGAACACATGAGAACACTCAACCTCTCGAAACCAAATCTGAACCCCTTTGAAAAATTGACTTTCGCCGTCCTTGCATATAATAATAGTCTTCATTCAACAACAAAATTAAAACCAATAGATCTAGTGTTTGGACATCTAGAACTAAAAGATCCAATCGATATTGATTCCGAATTCGAACCAATAAATACCACATTGAACGAACACAAAGAATCTATTTCCCAAATATATAGAAAAATTCACGAAGACACGTCAAAACAAAAATCAAAAATAATTTCAAAACGTAACGAAAATCGAGAAGACCCTCCAAATTTTGAACCCGGAACCATTGGATATATGAAAACACCCGAAAGACAGTCGAAAACGGCTCCCCTCTACAAACCCGAACACATTCTCAAAAGCACTGACCTAACTGTGACAACCCCACAAAATACATACCACAAACAATCTTTCAAACCACCAAGAAAAATGACAGACCAAAATCTGTTACAGGTCGATGATACTTCATCAGACAGCGACTCAGAAGGTTCAAATCCAGAACCTCCAGACGAATCCAGGGATCCTTCCCTTTAAAATGGGAACCGCACGAATCAAAGTAGCTTCCCATACTTTCCTACATTATATTCAACTTTGTCCATTAGAAAACCAAATAAACTCAATAACCAATCAATATAAGCTATTAGAAGCCACAATAAATAATACAACCCCTTTCAATAGAATTGCCCTATTTAAAGCATATAAACACCTCGAATACGAAGTCAAAAATGTTAACCACAAATTCAGATCCTTGTTTCCCCATAAACGCACAAAACGAGCCCTCATTGCTCCTCTTGGCTCCCTCGTAAAATTCATAAGCGGAAATCTAGACGAGCAAGATGCGAAAGAAATATATCACAGCCTAGCCGAACTCGAATCAAACCAAAATCGAATTATCAAAAAAACCAATAAACAAATTTCAATTACTTCAAAATTGATGGAAAATATTAACGAAACAATGACTTCAGTTTCAGATAATCAAAAACTGATAGGAGATAAAATCAATGAGTTGAGAATTGCACTTAACGAGACAAAATTCAATTATGCACATTTTTTGGAAATTCATGAAATATTGAATCAAATAAAAATCAATCTCGATTCTCTACTAGATTTTCTAACAGAAACAGAAAATGCTATGGGATTTGCGAACTTGAAAACATTACATCGCAGTATCGCCTCTCCAGACGATCTAAAAACAATAATAGATGAACTCTACTTATCACATAGTCATTCTCAATTACTTTTTGATAATAAGGAATACCTCAAATATTATAGTGTTGTTGAAACCAAAGTTTTCGCCATCGAGGACAAAATTATATTTTCATTAGATTTTCCATTGGTTCACACTGAAACTTTCGATCACTATCACCTTTATTCAATTCCAAATCAAAACCAATCAATTATTATCCCACCTGCCTCCTACCTAACACTAAGCAACGAAATGTACCAGTACCAGAACGAAGAGTGCGTTGACCTACAACCAAATTTCCTGTGCGAGAAGAATCACCTTCTGCCCATCCAGGACAACCCAGACTGTGTGACGTCACTACTTTCCTCCAATGCCTTTGCTGATAAATGCCATCAAATTCCAGTCAAAACCAATCAGGAAATAATCGAGGAAATCAATGATGCCCACTACATAGGCATCTTTCCGAACAAGAGAAAATTCCAGACAAACTGTGTGGAAAACGATGTCGCTGTGCTGAAAGGTGTATACCTCTTTATTGTCCCACCAAAATGCTCCCTGAGGACTTCCAAATACACCTACCGGAACGAGAAAGGATCAACTGTAGGACACCCCCTCACATTGGAAGAAATCAAAGACATTCATATTCCAATCCTGCAAGTCGAGAAACTCAACTTGGAGAAAGTTTCCCTTGACAAACTGCACGAGCTCCAACTAGACGAAATTCGGGAAGACCCATTGGACCTCATCAATCTTCGCCCGGATTACTCCAGATGGTCCCTATGGAGCGTCGCGACGCTAACCGCCTTCGTCGTGGTATATCTTGTGGTGACCCGGAAACAAGATATCCTTCGCCTACTCAGCGCCAACAAACCACCAAACAACCAGGCCATCAACGAAACTCAAGTGGTTCCACCCTCGAGTTCCTTCTAAGGGATGGAGGAGTTATGTATGCCTTCCCGTGGGAATAGCTGAACTAAGCATTGCTGCCTATGCAGATTTCCAGGAACACGTCGAGACGGTGTTGTATTCAACTTCGGTTCATGGGAACGAAAAAACAACAGAATAGACATAGACTTCGAGCAATAAACATCTAATTGTATTATTTGTTCTTAATTAAAGTTTTTGAGTTAAATAAATTTTTAAAAAACTAAGTTCCGTGATCGGAAAACATAAAGACGGTCATTTAAAATTTGAGGAATCATAATAATATGTGCGTGTCTAGATTTAGTGTAAGTGAACCGGGGACAAAATTGTTTTAATATATAGAAGGGTCGCTCTGGGTTGATAAATTTAATGGCTTATGACCTTAGATAGGGTAGTCTGGGACGTCGTGAGAAGAAACAAAATGTTGAGATTTTATAAATTCATTCGGTGTCGAACGCACCGAATGATCCTAGTGATAAGTTGAGGCTGGTTTGATGCCACTCTATACGATGAGGGCATAAAAACGTGTTAATTTGCGAAGGGGTCGATAAGTATATAAGTATACAAAGTAAGTGCTTCACTATGTATTTTGACATTTATTCATGTCTTACATTAGTAATATTTATATAGTTTCGTTTTAAAATCGGGGCGTGTTTGGTCTATTGACGATGAATATGGGGTGTTTCACGATATCAGTATAAGCTAATAATAATAATTGCTAACTAAAATTGGGTGTTTTTTACATTTCAAATTGAGGGAAGTTATGAGGGTGAATACAAGAAAATAATAATAATAATACTTTAAATTTGGCCATAATTTTTGTTGTAATAATAATAGTAGTGAGTTAATTTGAAACATATAGCTATTGCTTTATTATCGGGAATGTTTTTGAAGGGTTGTTGGCTATAAAAATGCATGTTCAACAGTAGAGCAATCTTTTGTTTTTATGAGAGGGTGACCATTTGATTCAATATAGATTTTTATATTATTTTCGCTTATTACCATATACAGAGTGCATGTCTTCTTGCAGTTGTTTTATTTCTTTACAAATTTTTTATTTTACTTTTACATTTGCTTTATTATTTTCCACAATTTTGCTTTGGTGAATTCTTACCCCTTCAACCCCTCATACAAAGTCCACGTATTTGAGAAGACGTGGCTGGACCTACAAATCTACATCTTTGCCTTCGAGATGATGGTGAAATTACGAAAACCAGTAGAGTTGTGATATATAAGGTTGAACATTCTGGCTTTTGAGGAGACTATTCCCTGAGCCTAAATCCAGGTCATCCAGAGCGGATTCAAAACTATACTCTGGGTCTGGTGGCAGCAAAAGTATTCAACATCATATACTTCAATCCAATCTTTATTTTAATATAAATAAATTACTCCCTAGGGTGGGCGACTAAAGAGTGGTTGTTTGCTTTGGTGTTAGTTTGAAATTGAACGAAAGATATTATCACCTAACACCCTAGCGATTTATTACAGTTGTTATACCGGGTGGTTCTGAAGTTATGGTGACATTTATGTTTCAAATTGGGTTCATTCAATACCAAATATCTTGAAATCAATAATTAGGAATACGAAATTTTTTTTTAACAAGATAGGGGCCACCATAACACGGGATCACTTTTTTTCTCCGTTTTTTCAAATGAAACACCCTGTAAATAACGCCATGCCAGAATAATCCATACTATGAGGTCCCAGAAAATGTAGAATTGGTCTATTTGATTTCCATCGGAAATGTATTTAATTCTTAAGAAAAGCAAAAAAGCAATGTGATATTTGTATTCAATGATGGACAAACACGGCAACAAAATAATCAAAAAAAAAATGTTAAAAAGGGTTAATTCATGAGAGATGTTCAAACAATCCCCCATTTTGAGTATTTTGACTTATGCACAAATTGAGTCTATCTACAATGGCTTTTGTTGGCTTCTGTTGTAGTTGATCTTGTAATAGAACGAAAAACTCCTCTGATTCTATTCTTCCTGTCTCCAGGTGTTGTTGGTTCCTCTTGATAGACCATAGACCTCGCCTTAAACATATCCCCAGAGATAGAACTCTACTGGCGTGAATAGCGTGAATCACGCAAGCTTATAGGAAAAACATATTTTTCTACAAGAGTGCGTGATTCACCCTATACCAGCACACAATTTAGTTTGGGAGGTGCGTTTTCCCGCACTAGTGCGGTAAACATTTTCCTACAAGCTAAAGTTGGTTTCAAGTGAGTTTTTCCCACACACGAAAGTTTTTTCAAGAGCGCTACATAGGATTTTTTAATGCGCTTGTAGGAAAAATCTTGATCCCAACTCATATTGAAAGGTACTTTTCCCTACTCGACTGCTTACTCGAACTCTGATTTGCGTCATTCGGGTAACGGCAGTCACATGTGGGAAAGGTATTCTTTCCGTTCTTACTCGAATAATAACTATTGTTTACATGGTGGAGAAAGAAAATAAAAAATTTTTTTTTCATGTGGAGTGTATGTAGTATGTAGGTACAACTGGTTCAACTGCAATATTGCTCCTCTGGTGTATATATAGGTATTTCATTCATTACCTACCGTACCGTGATAGCTTCTGTAGCCGAATTCATTTGCGAATAATAATTTCTGATATTTCTCGTTCGAATGTCAAATATATTTTGCTAAATGTGTCCATACATGGATTATATTACCAGAATGAGAATATTTTAATTTTAATGGAAAAGAATAAACTTTATTGAGAGAAAATCGTAACAGGGGCAGTGTAGCACAAATTCTGTTATTTGTGCTTTAAATACAATACTATCACTTTTATTTACTATCCACTATTCCTACATTGTATTGGAAAAAAACAATTTTCACCTTCAAATGACGTTTTGAGAATGTAGCTTCTGTCGCGTAGGGGCTTATTTCTAATCCCCCCGTCGCTCACGGGACTCACGTGGCAGAAACTCTAAATGAGACTCAGAAATGGAAAAGATTTATTAGATATTGAACTTAACTTACGTTTTCTGTTTCATCACTTCATCTTTCATTAACTCTTTTACTTATATTGGCGTTTGCCTAGAAGGTTGAATTGACTATAACCACACGCAGAGGATGATAATCATATCATATCATTCTCTGGATCCGTTTATCCGTTATGTTGTTTGTGAATATTCCAACATAAAAAAAAGAACCATAGTGAAGTTGGATGGTTCAGGTTGATAAAGTCTATCTAGTTCAAGTATAGAAACTCTAATAAAATCGCTTTATTGTGGAAACGGGAATTGAAAATGTTTGGTTTTGCTTTAATTTTTAATTCGAATTTTACTGAAAACAAAACTATTAATTAGGAACTTGTTTTCTGATTATGCCTGGCTCATTCTGGAAATACTTAGGAGTTCAAGTGGTAGAATGAAGAATTGAGGATCAAGTCGTTTCAAGAGCCACTTTTTTAGTAAGTACTTTTTTCAAGTTTTGGACGGTGCCATCACCCTAAATCTCATGTCCTGATTGACTGTTGAGAAAAGCTTCTTCATTACTTCATGGATATTCAATCTAAAGACATGACACTCTCAATGGACCATCTGTTTTTGGGAGGAAGTCGTGGACCACCCAAATAACTCAAGGGGTTTGCGAATTTTCTGTGATGTTCGTTAACAACTAATGGTTTCAGATTTGTGTGAATATTTTCACCAATTCTACGAACGTTTACGTCGTTTCCATTGGCTTCGTTTTCTTCTCCATCAGATTTCATAAACGGTCCTGATTCAAACTCTCCATTGTTCAAATTTGAATCTTTAATTATTTGGCTATGTTCTTTTTCTACAAAACATCAAAAACTCACATTAGTTCTTCAGACCTCAAAAAGAGCAACCTAAAAAAACAAATTTTCGCATAAACAACACCCCCATGTATTCGGAGATATAATTTGATCTGTTTTCAAATACTGATCGCATGTTTATCGCATTCGTCGATTTTTATTTCATTAGTTTATTCTAAGTTCTGGATTATCATCAAATTTGTTTCAACTAGTAGGGCCTCATATATTATATTTTACGTTACAATTGTGGAATGTTACATTTTTCACACGAGTGGGAAATAAGCCTATAACATGTGAGTGTTATACGCTTATAATATCGATATCGACAACAGTCACGAATGATTTGACGTAGGGCAGACATATTCGAAACATATTATAAAGCGTCAGCAAATCAATCGTACTGTTATTAGATGCCACTGGGCGTGAGAGTATTGATAAAATTAAAGTTATAATTTGATTCATCCACCTGCTTGTTCGCAAAAATGAAAGTAACTATTTGAATGGTTTTTATCAAAAAACAAATTGAATTAGCTACCATCTACCACGCTTTGCGTCAACTTCTTCAGATTCATGTGCGCTAGGAAAATATAACAACGCGTGTGTTAGCATTTGTTTTCGCGCATAGTTTTTCTTTATTTGATACGCCCTATACTGTTCGGTAAAAAACATTGCGAAAGTAAAGGCAGAACAGTGCAATTCGAATTGAGAGAGATATCATGAGGGCTAACGAAAATGGAAAGGAACTATTCCATACCTTTTAAAACATTATCAGAATAGAGGGATAATAGAATAATAGAATATATCTATTAGAGTTCGTTTTGAATATTTGAAGCTTGTAGCTTTGAGGAATGTTCTATTATTTGAAAGAAGTACGTCAATCTCTCAAGAAGTTCTGCTCCTCTCATGTACCCCACCCTACTTAATATTATTGCCGTTGATTTGATTAGCGATGATAGTGTTCAACTAGGTATTTGAGAGAGTATAAGCTTATCAGAGAATTGAAACTATGTTTTGGTGAGGGTAGGATATCATTTCTTCTTTCCGTCAACCTGCTGCACCCTTGGGTAATGGTTATGGTGATGGTACCCTGCACCCTTACAAGCAACCCTCAAAAATCTTCGAAAGCCTTGTGTGAACTGAGGAAGACGAACATGACGAACGTGAGATAGCATGAATGAGACCGGTGAACGTGCTGGAGTTTGAACCCCCTTATGGTTGAGAAGCGAAAACACATTATCTTTTTGTTTTAGGAGCTTACTGTGCCTTTTGGTAAATGTCTGTTTTTACAGTTTGTACACGAATTTTTAATGGAATTCACCGAATGAAGCACACATAATTTTATTCCTAAAATGAAAATTGATTAAAAATTATTCAGTCTCTCGGCCATTTTCCTGTACTATAGGATTATCGGCAGAAGTCGAACAGAAAATAATTCAACAGTCCCATACGACTACCAAATCACCTCTGCCAAACGCGTGGCAAAGTTTTTCTACAAGAACCTTCCTCACAATACTTCTTGTAACAACCACCAAATATTAATCTGAAACATACTAGTTTCATGGTTCAGCAAGACAAAGTTCCACATGCAGAATATTTTGAATATTTTTCATGATGCAATAAAAATACAGTATTTTATTGTTATCAATTGTTTAACTCAGAAATTACTTACCAAATAACTTGCAATGCTTTGGATGGTGTACGTTTTCTCCCATATCATGAACTTCATTTGGCAAAGGCTTAAAAAAATGTTTGATTATTGTTAATTTAAAAACATTTTCTCAACTGAATACTAACCCAAAGTACCACACAAAAACACGTGACTTTAAAATTTTTCGTAATCTGAAGATTACCTCATACTTTTCAAAATACATGGAGGTATTACCAAAAAATCAACTTAAAACTTTCTTTTGAGATTATAACTACTACCGTAAAACGTGGTGAATAGGATCAGTTTTCAATTTCGAGCGCTCATATCTCCGCTAAATATGAAGATATTTTTTTTCTTTAAACGTGAAAATATGAGTTAGTGGTAGTATTATATGGTACTGGAATTGAATATTTTATAGGGTGAACCATGTGTCATATATATTTTTTGTTGTTGTCTGATCCTATTCACCACACGGGCGTGGTGAATAGGATCACCAATTCATTTATGCGTTAGATTCGATTTGGCAAGGTGGTAGGGTGAATAGAACCCCAAATTGTCTTTTAAAAAAATACAAAACATTTATTTACTACTCAATACAAGAATAAATTTATATAATCAACAATGAAGGAACTTGGATTCTTTGGTAAAAGTTACAACATAAAGTTATAAAATAAAATAAAATAATTCTCATTAGGTAACAAAGACTAAGTGGACGAGAATAAAGAATTAAAAAGTTTCAAAATTCACTGCAAACTTCAGGTACCCTCTCAAGTACTTTTCCGGGTCTTCCAATTTTCCCACCACCTGGTCGAACGAAAATTCTGTCAATTCTTCAATGGCAGGAATCTGATAAATATACCCACAGTTATTTTTAGTTTACTTCTGTCTCAAGAAATTGCCTACAAATTCGTCATTGACGAACGTTGTACTTGACATACAAAAAATTTAACAGTCTTACTTGAAACAGATTTTTTTGTTTCTGTTGGAAATCCTACTAACAACCAATGATTCAGTTTTATCACATTTTCGTTGATTGGAGAAACATTAGCAAAAGTTTTGCCAAATTTGTAGCATCAGTTGGTTCTGGCATTTCTTCTTCATCCGTATTATTTGAGTTTTCAGACGATTCATTAGAGAATTGATTCTCATCCTCAGAAGCACTTAAATCAGGAACTTGTTCTTCGCCTGAATCTCCATCGTCAGTTTCTGAATCCTCGTTGCCCTGCACACTTTTCCATGCTTCCACTGCAATTTTCTTTCCAGATTTACTTTTTTTTATCCTGTTATCTCCATACCTCATTTCTTTCAGGATTGCACAAACGGAGTTGTCTACATTGGTTCCAATTTCTTCATCTTCGGTAATTTCCTTAGGAATCATGTCTAATACCTTATTTCTTTTGAAAGGAATGAGTCCAGCTTTACAGAATCCTGCTTGAACATTTTTAGCAGAATCAATATCAATTTCTTTTATTAATTTTGCCAAGAGCCTGGGAAACACACTTTTTGGAATGGACGGTTCCTTCATGCCTGGACCCTGTTTCCACTCTAGTAGAATTTTACGCCAAGCTGCCTTTAGTGGTCTGAAGAAAGCAAGGTCCAAGGGTTGTGTTAGGTGTGTAGAGTTTCCTGGCAAAAAACAAATCTAATATTATGTTCATTACAAAGGCACACCACTTCTGGGGATAAGTGAGATGATAAATTGTCTCCTATTAAAACTTTCACACCATCCAATTTTGACATGCAATTGTTTTGACCCAATCTGTAAAAGTTCTATTGTCAAACCAGCCACTATTAGTGGCATTGAATCGGGTCCCTTTGGGTCCACCTTCGACCCAGGTAGCATATACATGTTTAGCTTTATAAACCACGTAGCAGGGTAACATTTCACCATTACCAGCAACTGCAAACATAAGTGATACAGCTGCTTTAGTCTCGGGGTACTTGTAACCTCTTTTTGTTATGATTTTGCTCCTACCTGGATCATTGCTCAGATTGGTCTCATCATAATTAACTATATGAGATGCAGGAATATCTTTCAAAGTTTTTTCCATATTATCAAAATACTCGATAATTATATCAGGTGATACTCGAGCTCTTGAACGTTTGATATTTTGACAAAGTCGTACAGCTAAATTTTCTTTATGTCGTCTCATGAAACCAGTAGCAAATTCCTTACCAGGTAGATTATCTTTGAATTTCAACACGGTTCTGCCTTGTCTGTCTAAATATCCCTTTATTATTAATCTCATTCCACCACCCACTGCATCCTTCGCCTTCTGAATGACCTCGTCGTCGTATTTTCGGTACCACTTTCCATGCGGATCGGGCTTGTAGACACGCGGCATGTGATCCTTTTCACCCCACCTATCTCGACAACAGGTGTTTTGTTTATTGAGAGGGCTGTGAAAAAAAACAACTTACTGTTTTTTAGTTCTGTTGATAAAATTGCTTATAGTACCTTATATCGATAACTGATATATCATTACTCACCTTTTTTTCGAGTTGGGAACTTCACAACCTGTCAACTTTGTGAGACCACGATTTAGGCCAAATTTGGTCTTGTAGGTTAGGAACTGTCATATCCGGTGTTGCTGGATTTCAGGAAGTATAATCATGCAGAAATGATTTTCGATGTCTATTAGCAAAGTTTAGTTGGAATCCGAGATGAATAGCTCATGTTTGTAGTTTCATCAATTTTTTTTTATTTCCAATGAACTTTCGACCCTTTTCACCCCATCGATCCTATTCACCACGTTTTACGGTATTGTTTTTATTATCTCGACGTAGGAAATCTTTTTACAAGACCAGAAATACCTCTCATTCAGGAAACATACAGTGTGAGAGTTTTGCCAAAAGTGTGGATTAGAAATCATGTCAAAAATTGCTCAAAACTGTTTCGGTAAAATCAGAGGGGGGAATTGATGGACTGATGATATGAACAATGATACAGTTATAAACCCATAGTCTCCTCTTTCTGTTGGTGAAATTTTTAAAATGATGAGCATCTACATGTAACACATTACTGAAAAGCTCACGAGAAATATTAGTAAGGAATATCAGATGTTAATGTTTCTATAATTATTTATCCATATAAAATGACTGTTGAAAGTATAGGTATATAATGAAAGAAAGACGATAACATCCATTTCAGACTTTCCAGTGTCTCACACGAAAAAAGAAGAAACGTATCAATTCCGGTAAAAAGTAAATTTATCACTGAAACCAATCTTTTTAAGAAATCGCGGCTCAGAAAGAATTCATAAAATTATATTTCACCAAGTTGACAAATTTGAATATAATGGGTTAAGAATTCACAAAGTTTCATTGGACCAGATAGTCGTGTCTCTACAGCCATCTAGATATATGTTCGTTCTTGCTTCGAATTTGGCGATCAATAATAGTCGCGCGGAAGCAGTGCCGGACTGGCCTATCTTTGCCAAGTGAGATTTTGAAAAATTGGGGCCCCCAATTACCAGGTTCA
This sequence comes from Chrysolina americana, assembly GCA_958502065.1. Classification (NCBI taxonomy): domain Eukaryota; kingdom Metazoa; phylum Arthropoda; class Insecta; order Coleoptera; family Chrysomelidae; genus Chrysolina; species Chrysolina americana. The sequence continues at coordinate 39,972,625 of OY293416.1, forward strand.
TTATATTTCATGAGTCACATACGGAAATTTCAACAAATTATTGGTTTTCGTACTATTAATGATTAAGGTGCAAGATCAGCTCTACACTTGTCTTAGAGTAAAAAATGAAATAAACATAACAAACTTTGAGCGACCCGATATATAAAGTTGTATTTACCTGACCGCGTTTGCAACTACGTAAAATACAATTATTTTTGGACACAGGCAGGCTTTACTCTCTGCTTTCTCAGTGTCTCGCATACAACTAATCATTAATCCAGCGCGCCGAGCGCCAAATCCAAAACTGCCCACCGCCCACGGACCATACATACTCGCGCATCACTGTTGCCACGTTGCAAGAGGTCCTCAAGAAATCCTACCAAATCGAAAGTGAATATTTGCGTTTGTCATGTTTCTGGCAATAACCAATTTCGACATTTGACCTTTTTTCTTAATTAATTTTAAATTATTGTTTCCATGTCTGTTTTCCTAGGGGCCCCGAGACCCCAAATGGGGGGTGGGCCCCGTGAGATTTTTCTCACTATCTCACCTGGCCAGTCCGGCACTGCGTGGAAGACGTTCTTTATTAAAAAACTATAGTTCTTACAGTCAAAATAGGAGTCAATTTAACATATTTCGATATACTTTAAACATTTGAAAACATATGATATTCGATTACCAATAAATAATACAATTAATAATACCCCTTATGTACCCAAAAGCATGTATGGGTGGAGGCTGGCTTCTATATGTGGAAAATGAAATAAAAAAACTCTAGTTGTCATTGTATTGCAAGCTAGTAATCAAAATTGCAAAAAAATATATTCTGAATATTTGAGCATTTTTTAATGAATCTTTGAGATTGGTTTCAGTAGGTATATGTTTGATTGCTCTGCTAAGTTCTGTTTGAATAAATCAAACAAGTCATGGAAATAAGTCATAATATATTTGGAAACTTTTATACAGGTCACAGAGACCTCAACACAAATAGACGAGAAACAAGATAATGGAAACATATATAGGTAAAGAAATTATCATAGTGAATTTAGTAGCGTCCACTTCCCATCTAGTTCGCGTATGATCCACTTCCGATGAGGACATACAGCATCGTTGAAATTGCTACCTACTGAAATAGATTATTATACGCATATTGATTCACTTCATTTTTCTTTCACTTATATAAAGCCTGTGTTTGGTTTTTCAAACTTTCTTGCTCTATATACTTCTGAAAATCATTTGTCAGGGGCTTTTAGTAAAGTTTCTCAATCGCGGAGATTTATATTTTCATGGAGGGGTAGTTGGTGCAGTGAATGTTGGTAAATAGGTCATTATTCATGACTATCCAGATATACAGATAAAACCAAAATGGTGTTGAGCGTTTTCGGTAACTTTTCCAGTTCCGGACTCATTGATAGTTTCACAATTGACACACAACATTCCATAAAAGTTCAAGAATATTTGTTGAAATAAACGGGGACAATTTGAAGATAAGTTTGGCGTTGCATGTTTTTGGGTATCTGCTAGTTGAAATATGATACCTATATTTACGTATTAAGCGTAAGTTTATAGTTGTCGTATTTGTTTCTTGAAACTCGATAATCATGAAAATGGCTAGAATTCTCCCAGAAAGAAACGTTGGCAGTGAATTAGTAACTTAGAGTTTCAATAGTCAAACATTCAAAAGTTTACCAAATGAATGAATGAGTCTAGGCAAGAAAACAAAATATATTTTCAAAACTATTTTCACCTTTCCGTTTCCTGCATACGTTTTCTGAATAAGGGATATTTTGATCTAACACATGAACCGTACCTGTCATGATCACAAAAGTAGGAATAATTTCTCTGTATGTCAGTGGCGGACGCTTCGTTGAAGCTTTGTTAAAGCACTACTCCAGAATCCAATATTTGTAAAAAAAATTACATAAACAAATATAAATAATGATGAAAAACCTCTGAGCTGTATCCTATAGCACCCCTCCCTCATTCATTTGTGGATACGCCACTGAATGATAAAATGTTTGTGTAAAGCGCCATATTTCTTAAGGTATTGGATCTCATATTCGCAATTTTGCGAAACTAAACTCAGTCGATCATGTTTTTGATGATTCTTTTTCACTTACTCACGAGAACCATCTCAGGAAAACGTATCCAACATACATTTTTCACTCTAGTTATTTTTTTTGTGAAATACATCAACTCTATCTTTTTTTTTTCAAACTTGAGAGCGATACAAATCTTCAAAATAAACAAATGTTTTTTTTTGTAGCTGGTGTCTAATGGAAAAATAACCAATACTTACTGATCGAATCCTATCTACAAATGATAAAACTCCAAATGAAAAAGTTCATTTCAACTATCTGATTACCACCGCTTTGTTTATCTCAAGAAAAATTCGAACAAAATCATTTCATTTCGAAACTGAAGGATCCCTAAGAGGATTTAATTACTCAGTTAAAGCCGTTGCCCTCAAATCAATGAATCGAAAGATTGATCAGTCATCATGTTGATATTTTACTGAATTTCAGTGATACTTCTTATAATTTCTGAGATGTTATTTCCACATTTTTTTTTAACAATTTCAAAATTTAAAGTACTCAATTATAGTTTTCAGATATATGATAAAATATAGTTTTTAATAAACAACTGACCAATCAGCCTGATTTACCACCGCACACACTATATTGACGCTGACATTTGAGAAATTTAAATAAAAAAATATACGTGAGTTTTCCTAATTTATGAACATGAGTTACATCATAAGGATGATTATTCAAACTGATCGGTCTGGAGTAATTTGTGATACCTACCTATAGTATTACAGGGTAATGAATATACAAAGTTATACACATTTTTTATATTTTTAAAACAATAATCAGTCACAAGTGCACATTGAAATAAACCAAAGTAAAGCTTCCACTCACCATGAATACCAATAATTCAGAAAATTATTCAAATTACGTAATATTCAGTTGAATTTAATTAAAAAAATAGCATATTCAGAATCGCATAGAGATTTTCAAAATGAACCATTGAAATATTGATAATTTATAATGATACTGCTAATTCAATAAGAAAATAGAAATAGTAAGTAAGTGTTACTATAACTTTTTCTGCGCATAGTAGGAATGTTACAGGTGGAAAATAATGTAGAACTTCTATCAAAATTACTATTATTAACGATAATACTTCCTCATTCGTAGAGCATTATAAGTCGGAATTGTCATCTAGGCAACTTACATCACACTTGGTTTCAAGGCATATGTCAGATAATAAAAATAAATTATATAATAATAATAATAATATTAATAATAATAGGTCTTTATTTTCCAAATATACTTATAATATAAAAGGAAAAATGCCGAAGATCAGATGGTGACACGCATTGGTATACACGTGTTACCTCTGTTATTATTCTTAAGCGTTAACCCATTTCACTGAACTTTTTGTCCGGTTGGTCACAATAAATCTAGGAATGATACCAGGAAATCTGAATGTAGTGAAATTTCAGTAGTTTGGTGGCGATGTCAAATCCATCGTCATGTAGTAAAGGTCGTAAAAGATTTAGACCCCAAATATCGTTATTCTTCTTTATTTGGCGAATTTAATTTGTATTTTATTTATCGTTCAAAAACATCAATTCCTTCACAAATGTAACAATCAAGAACTATAGTTTCCAAAATCCTACTTCAAAATCAATCATACACACTTCTGACATCACCATAAAAAATTATTTTTAAATTTGTCAATTTTGTTTTTAATGTTACTCATTTACAGCAAATGAGAATTGAGAATTGAGAGAGAAATGAAAATTGAGGAGTTAATATTACGTAACTTGACTAATTTTCTTAGCAAACAATAACCCAAAGCTTTCCCGTATCCATATAAGGTACATCTTAAAAACATTGATAATATTAGGCACTGCTGCCCATTTCACCAGTCAAAAGTGGAGTAACCACTAGATGAGTATGGAGTGGATTCACAATTGGGTGAGAAGACGAAGTCAACGGTACAGGAATTTCCTATAAAGAATAAACAATATTCTGTTACCGCACTCGAGGTCCAAACACTGAATACATGTGAACATAAATAGTGAAAGCACAGGACGCAGTTGTCCTGAAAGTTTCGTTTTATAGGAAGCAAAGGCAAATTTCGAGTGTGAAAATTATTCAAAAATATTATTGCTGATCATGAATATATATTTCTTTGTTAATATAGTAGCATGTCAACTCTTCGTCTCTTCAAAACAACATAAAATGTATGCTAGTTCGATTGAAACAATAGTAAGTTTGTGTTTACAAACCTGCAATCGGCAAGAACACTTACCGATCAGAGGACAGTTATAGTAATTTACCTATCGGAGAGCAGTATAATTTCGATCAGTAAGAACTATCGTTTACCGAACAGAAGGCAGTAAGTGCTTTACTGATCGGACAGCAGTATAAATCTCCAAGTTCAATGAGTGTCTTTTTTTATTTCCAACGTTTGATTTCTGAAATTTTTCGGTCCGTGATAGCTGTCACGAGATTGTCAGCTTGACAATGAACCAATTTTAATTTGGTTATTGCATGGATCTTGCAAAAAACTCAAACAATCTTGGGCAAGTTTGGTAAATAACCCTTACCGCCTTTGATGCTCAAATAACTGTACCTATGTGACTTCATTCACACATTATTTGAATATTAGGTACATTAATTGCCATAAGGTATGTAATTTGTTTGGACAATAATTGTAGGAAATTTGCATGAACATCATTATTATATATTAGCCATCTATGAATAATATGACTACTTTCTGAAGATGTCAAAAAAAAATCAGGACGTACACTGAAATACACGTATCGGCACATATTGAAACAACTGAAGCAAAGCAAGAACTAGATGGGTTAGATTAGCATACTAATATACGATGCAATATAAAATTTGTTTTTGTACACTTACAAGGGTGTCACTTTCTTCCAATTCCTCGTCTTCTTCATCTACTTCAAGCATCGGACTTAAAAGTTCCGTACTTTCTACGGGTGGATCCCAGGTTAGTTCCCCAGTGCCTTCTTGAAAATAATAAACCTTAAGTGGCTATCATATACTTAGAGAGAGAATGTGGAGTCTCAAATAATTTTGTCGGGAAAGACCTAGTAAAATGATTATTTTAAATCTGTAACTTCATCAACGTTTTTGGATGGATATTCTTTCTACAAGACTTATGTGTCACCTCTAACCTACATGTCGAATGATTTTGTCGAGCAGGATTTCGACCTCCAAAACCAGTAATAACAATCTTATAAAATTTAATTTCTCAAAGGTTCTCGTTACTGGAGATTTGTTGTAAAAATCCATACTACTGAACGTGTTTAATGTCAAATGATTCAGTTAAGTGAAATTTTGAAATACATTACTAATAATAGCATTTTGCAAAATAAATCAATAATTCCATCAATAAATATTTCCTAGATAGAATTTTTCATGGATCTGTGCTACTGAACACCCAGCTATACTAATTTTTTTCAGGAATCCGTGTCATTATTTTATGTTTCTTGAACGAGGATTTTTTTCAATGAAGATGCTTTAAACGCCTTTCATGTCAAATGATTTTATCGGCAGAATTTTGACCTCTACACTTAATAACCTATAATAATAGGTCCAATGTTCATGGAAAGATAATATCTTTTCCTACGACATAGAAAAGTGGCTTATATCCACACACTTGCGGAAAGCTACTTTCGTCAATTGCGTAATTTCGGTTTAGATTCGCTGCTTGAAGCTATTAAATTTATAATATTTGAGGACAAAAAACAATCTATTTGAGAAGTAAATATGATGAGTAAAAGTAAGTAAAAAGTTTAAAGTGTAATTTTTTTTATCTTCAAATAAAATAAACAACTTGTCATTGGAAAGATTCGATAAATGGCCACGTACAATAAATATATTATTATTTCATATTTGTAGTGAACATTAACTCTGCCGTGCTTAGCTAAAATGCCCTATCTTCAACAATATAAATATTGAGATATTGGATTCTTTAGGTTTTTAAAACCAATGAGTTTTGCGTTTTACCAAGCAAAAATGATGTATACTTCAGGTTTAAAGCCAAAATTATTAGATAATTTTGCCGTATGTACAAAAGTTTGAAAATTTCATTCGTATGAAGGTCGGATTTACAGAATTGTAAGCAAGATAGCGGATTCAGATAGGACATTTTTGCTAAGGACGGCTGTATTACTGTGAAGTGCTTCTAATTATGCTTTTGATCTTGTAGGTATTAAGTCAAAGAAAATATTTTGCATTTCAAAAAAATTATTCCGAATTGATGAAGTTAGGTGAAATGGTTCTGTCAGCCTTTATCTTCGATTTCCTTGAACACATATCAATAACATCGTTATTAGTTGGTAAAATTATCGCGTGGTCGTAGGAAAAATAGTGTAAATTACTTGTGCGAAGATAATTTTTACACTCGTGGGACTGCCGCACTCGGCTTACGCCTCGTGTACGATATTTCCCACTCATGTGAAAAATGTTCCTTTCGCACTAGTAACGTAATATACTATATCAACCCACATCAATGGAAATCTTTTCTCTTTATCTTTATTGTAGTGTTTGAATTTTGCAATGATTAAAGTTATCGAAATTCATTGAGTCAGGGAGATGATACGACATAAGTGACTCTACTAGTTGGTGTTGACTGTGACACAGTGAGGACGTATAGAATGTAACTGATGTTTTATTTAATTCTAGCATTCAGAAATAGGGAAACAGAGTATAAGGCTACACCTCCCTGACAAAAGGAATAAAGTACTGACTAGCCACCAAAATCACTATAGCCGAAAGAATCAGGTAGGTTGTAGACCATTCAAATCGCCTGAACTGGATAAAATCTACCCAGTTCTCCCACAGAAAAGGAAAGAGCAATTAAAGATCTAATTTTACTCGTATCTACTCAGTAGGTAGGCGGAACACCATGCATGTGGAGAGCTGAGGATGACAAAACTGGCCAATAGGGGCCTACTTGCTTGGCTGTAACAACAGCCTCCCCATAAATACCACCACTACTACTAGGTACAAACTCTAGCGTATTACATTTATCAATTATTTTTTTCCCGTAATAATGACAGACACTGACCGAAATCCTTGTTAATGCAAACATGTATTGATAGTAATTCGTTTTACATTTTCAAATTACTACCAGACGATATCTGCCAATTTTTTGGAAAGAAAATAATCGATATACTGAGAGACAGAACTTTTGCAATTATTACAACAGCAGAAACTTGTTTTTTAGGAACAATAAACCATTTCACAATTTTTTATTATAGCGTGTCAATGCTTTTTCAAGTTCTAGGAATCATCCGTTGAAATAAATCAAGGCGCAGACTTACCCCTAATACTCTGTATACATGAACCTTACCCTTGAAACTTATTCGTCTCTGCTTTTCCCTTTTACTGTCAGCCCTATTGAGAGATTTGGGATGAATTTCTTCCGGGTTGGAAGATACTTCTTCTATGGATAATTCTTTCTCGTTATCATTTTGCTTGGTGTCGCCATGATTCGTAGATCCATTTGTAGTTTCACTTGGTATTTTTCCATTTTGATTTAAAGACTTGGTTTCATCTGTTGACTGAAAAAGACCCAGTATGATTTTTCCAGTCATAGGTACAGGTTGATATATCTCACAGGTTTGTTGTTTTCTTGAAGAATTGTGGCCTGCTGTTTTGACAATAATATACTAGCATCCGTTTCGAATTCTTTCATCTCTCTATATTTTTTTTCGGTTATAAACACATGATAGGTGCAACATATCAGAACCAATACGAAAAATGATGCAAGAATTATGACAATCAACTTTTCTTTCCCATCCTCTTCCTCTGTAGTATCGGAATATATTGAAGTATAGAGTATCCTTTGGGGTGCATCCTGAACCCATGTTTTATCAGTACCCTAAAACATAATTGAAATTTTACACTCCGTATGTAAAATTACTTTAAAACTAACCTGACTTATATTCAAGTTTGTTGTTCCTGGTGTTTTCTCGTGAATTTTGTCAAAATCTGAGCTACATTGAGCACTCCTCACACCATGCTGGTTTGATACATTCACTTTTTCTGTACCAGTTTTCGTAAAGAGCATATATTCCTCTAATGGTTTCATAATGTGTTCATTAACTTCGATGAATATATCTGGAGAATGAAATTTTTATAAAGGAAATTAATTGACAAAATTTATATCAACTAACTTGATAAACATCCACTATATCTCTTGTATGTGGCAAATCTTGGATCGTTTGTATCATGGCCTCCAATTTGTACTTCATTAGCTCCCTTTTCAGGAATATTAGTGAAGGTTTGTGCTGGAATCTGATTCATTGGCGTTAGTTCTCTGTCAACGTACAATTCAAAATCCTTGAAGTCCCTTCTGTAGTGCACAGAATGTCTTGCACCATTGATAAAATTTTTCTTGTTCACAGTGGTGGAAAAAACTGCTCCTTCTCTATCTTCCTGGACAGTCAAAAATCCTTCTAGACTCAACCCAACCAGGAGGTAATAACTTCGGCTGGAAAATTAATGATTACCTACCACTTTGTAGAAAGTTTGGTAAAGAGCTTACTTATTTTCAGTTTGGAGGAGTAAGAGTACCGTATTTTTTTGGCTGATGTCAACGCTTGAAAATGCTAATTGAATTTTTACATGATCTACTGATCCATTCAATACGTATTCTCGCCACAATATTGATTCTCCATTGAATTCAGCACCTTTTTCTTCAGAACAAAACTCCCCATAATAGCTAGTGTGTTCACAGTTGCAGGTATGCTTCTGATTTCGGAAATCTTCTATGCAAAGACCTTTGTGCTTACAAGGAACTTCATCACATTTCATATTGCAGTTTACTATAACGCCTAAAAAATAAATCATGGTATCAAAAATATTACGATTGTTCATGTTCGCATTCAGTTTCCTACCTGTATCAGTTTCGTTGACTTTGGAAGGTAAGTCTATCAGATTATCCCCAATTTTGAGCCCTCTTAGACATCCTACGTATCCTGGCAATACTGATGGGTAACCCGAAACTTTCAATAAAGTTTCAGGATCAAAGCCACCTAAATTCAACTGAAAATATCCTGTTGGGGGTGCTGGAGGCCGCTGCGGAGCCAATACCTCTGGAAGAAAGAATGAAACTGAATTTGTTGAAGTAAAATACACGAATATTATGGCGAGTTTTCAAAGGAATATATTTTATAAGATCCAGTATACGAAGTCATTATGATTTAAAATAACAATTTTTCAAATTAAACAAATTTACTTTATGATCTTGTAGGATAATGCCATATTATTCGCTGTATAATGTTAGTGTCCCTGTGAAAAATCAATTGACATATTATTTTTAGTGGGATGTTAGTAATAAAAGGGTGAAAAATCAGTGGTCCATCACTTGCCAAACATATTTTCCCCAGATTTTGAACTCATTTTCTAGAGAGGTGTTCCTAGACGCATTTGAACATTCAAGAAAAACACCAACTCGTGCCTCAATTCCTTTGGGACAATACAGAAGTTTAGGTACTCTTTGTGGGATCAAGAAGGTTTGAAAAATATATCTACCATGTTGTTAGAAAATGAATTCGATGAAACGGAATGAGATAAAAATAACTTTTTGTGAAAAGGCATAAATTTCATTTGTATCATGAAAATCTATGTCAATTTCACTCGATGCACATTCTGCCAAAATATATTTCTGTGAAATGTTACAGTTTCTGAATAATAACGCAGTAAAATATAATCAAATTTTTACTTACCCATTTCAGGGTTGGCCCATGGTTTGTTGGAATATTCCTCCAAGAGTCTAACTCCAAGTGGTATGGTAGTGTTTTGATCGTTAACATACATGGTCGTGCTGTTTTCATTTCGATCGATTGCTATTTGAACTGACTGACTGCTATTGAGGTACGGATAGTCTACAGTTATATTGTGTATTGTATTATGGTGGTTGAACAAAAATACCACTTGGGTACTGTTGTCGATGTATAAATGAGCAAAATTATTCAGGTGGTCGTTGGCGTAAAATACGAGTGCTCGGTCTTCGTAAGTTCGGAGATTCACCAAAAATCTCTCTTGAAATATCTTCGTCATAACGGCTGTTTCATTAGTGGTACTATTCACCAAATAATTTCTTCTAAGAAATGATTCGGGTTGAGTGAATGTTATTGCATTCGTGTTTATATCTGAAAATAAGTTTAAAGTGAGTGGGTCTATTGCGGCTCTCCACTGCGACCAGTGAGAATCTATTTTGGCTCAAAAAATATTAACTATTGGGTTGAATGAATGAAATAAATCGAGGGATATTTATAAAAATATTGGGTTGAATGAACACAGCCCTCAGCAAATGATTATGAGGAACCAATCATCCATACTTCAAAGCACTTGTCACACTTGTAGTTACAGGTCATATTTCTATTGAATGTCGAGTTGATAGTAAAAAATTATCATCTAATCCATAAAACTCCCTAACTGATCTCAATTTTGACCATTTCAAAACAAAGAAAATTAATATCGACTATATCCACAATACCAATCAAGCGACCCCATGTCAAAAATTCAGATTCAAATTCAGTCATTGCACATTTAGGTTCACTAACCACCCAGACCTGAAGTGTCCAGATTGAATTTTTATATGAGTTCTTTGTTCTTCGCGAATTTAAATGATATTTACTGCATCGAAGATATTTCGAATATTTTAAAAATAAATACGGATCAATACCGGTACAGGTATATAAATGTTCAAACCTAGATGTGAAAAGTATCGTCACTGATTTCCCGATCATATCAATGCGAATTCAGCCAATTATTTGCGGCCTTGTAACTTTCTTATTTGTAGAAAAAAACATAAAGTTCCTTATACATTTTTTCAATGGTATATTGAAAGCCATTGAATGACTGATTTCAGTCATCTACATGTTGTCACCTTTAAAAAAATTTCTTGTCAATTTTCTTTTTTATGAATTGACATATGTTTTATTGTAAATTTGAATAGGGGCTGTATTTCTGAGTTCGTAATAACGTTGAGAAATTAATAATTCTGAAATTGAATTGAATATTTTTTATGCATAGTTTACAGTCATTTACTGTTTACTGTACACGGATATTTGAAAAATGTCATGGAAAAACGTTGTTAATTTTTCTTCTGCAAATATGGAACATCGAGAAATACAAATTGATCAGATGTTCGAAGTGACGTCCTCAATTGTTTTCAGAACACAAATTCCCCCTTTTATAACAAATTGAGTGCTTATTCTCTTTGGAGAAATGCACGTTAAAAGGTAAGACCTCGTTAATCCTTGGCTCGCACAAGTTTCGACTTTTGAGGGCTGTCCTTCGTAGGAGGACGCCAGCTGGTTAACGGAAAAGACAATTGTAAACAACAACAGAATTAGTTAATAAACTATTTATGCCAGTCGAAAAGATATATGACTCGGGAAAACAGCGGTGAAGAATGGTCATCGACTGCAGAAAACTCAACGAGCCGGGCGACTTATATATCCGTATTTACAGGTCTCGACCATTCGAGCCTTTCGGGCGACTTCTTAGATGTCCCCAGAATCTTCGTTAGAAAGTTCGCGTCTCTTCCACGTGATTCATGTGTTTGTCAGCGGAGAACTTGTTTACATTTCGAGTGTGCACCACTAATTGGATGATCAGGGCCGGTCTCGAGGCCGGTCTCGAAATCGTTACATTGCCCCCTTCTTGAAGACGTTTCGTCCCGAAATGTCATTTTTGGAGTGTGGAGATATCTGCAAGATTTTCCATATCTGCACCTGGACGTTCGATGGAAGTAACACTCCACAGTCTTCGAGATGGGTCGAGGAAGATGGTTGCAGCACACCAGAATCTTGATGCCACTGGATCTGAATATTGTCTCCATCATGCTCCTTATAATTCTCCAGTCTAGCCCATCAATCCCACAGGCCAATTTTGGGATTGCCAGGTCCACAAGATTCTGGTCCAGCATCGTGTATCTCAATCTGGTGAGGCTCTTCCAGACATCTTCATAAGACGATTTATCTTGGGAATGCTTCTTGGTAACCAGATAGTAGATGTTTCTCTGGCCCTTCCTCAGCTGTAACACCACTCCAACTTCCGGGTTCTATTCCCGCAGTTCTTGGATTCGACCGAACTTCTTGGAAAAACTACGGCAATGCTTCTGGACATTTGGAGATCTTCTGCCACACAGTGGGCTAACGCGTAAACGGCAGGCACCTTGAAAAGATCTCGTGGCTCCTCTCGGGTTACCCCATGTTGAACTTTCTGTCCGTTTGAGTACAGGGAAACCTCTGAAACGCCATTTCGTCTTCCGATGGTCTGACGGTGCGGACTTGGTCGTGGTTTCCGGCGTAAATGAACTACCTTAGGTTTTCCTCGTGGTGGCTTATATTTGCGGTAGACGAGGTCGTTTATCCTTTTCATGATCTCATATGGACCTTCCCACGAGTTTCGGTGCTTCGGTGATAGTCCACGGCGACGTTTAGGGTTGTAGAGCCAGACAAGGTCACCTATCTGATATCCACCAGCATCGGCCTTGATGTCGTAGGTCTCCTTCATTCTGTCACTGGCACTCTGGATGTTCAAACGGACTCGATCATGAATGTCATCCATTCTCTGTCATAGTTTGCTGACGTAGTCATCTCCCGCAGTGTCTTGTCCAGGTGGTGTCCCAAACTTCAAGTCGCAAGGAAGTCCTCTCGGCCCATAATAACTTGTGAACTGCGGAACGATAGGCCATCAGGAACAGATGAAGGTACTGGTCCCAATCTTTCTGGTGGTTAGAGACTACCTTGGCCAGGTGGCGGGTCTTCGTCACTCCCAGATGTTCTCCGGTGACCCCATCATGGATTTCTTGGAGTACTTCTTGTCTTCTGCTTCTAGGAACTACTACCTGACGTCTTTCTTACCCGCCATCCTCCGACTCCAACAAACGTTTCAGAACTCCATTGTCCAAGGTAAGGGAGTTCCATTGGGACCAATAAGACTTGACAACTGGAGAACAACTGGCTATTTCCTGCCACGACGGTCTTCGATCACTCTTCTTCCAGCCGATAACTAAACCGAGATCTGGATCTTTCTCTTGGTCTTTCTGGATCTTGTTGTCATCCCAGTTATCATCCACCACCGTAGTTCTACAGAGCGTCGACTCTTTCTCCTCTGCTCGTCGGCAGTGCCAACAGTCTTCTGGATATGGTCTTCGCGATAGGGCATCCGCATTCTTATGGCTGGTTCCCGCTCGATGTTCGATCTCAAAGTCATGGTCAGTTCTCAGTAGAAATCTTCTCCCATACACGTACTTGTAGAAGTGTTCTACTCCTTCGACAACAGCCAACAGCTTCCGCCTGGTGACACAGTAGTTCCGCTCCGGTTTACTGAGGGTTTTGCTGAAGTAACCGATGACCTTCTCTTGTCCTTCTTGGATCTGAGACAGGACAGCTCCAAGTCTCATGTTACTGGCGTCCGTGTCCAAAATGAATTTCCCGTCCGGATAGCTCAGAATTGGTGCGTTGATCAATGCTCCTTTTAGCTTCCTGAACGAGTCTTGGCATTCTTTAGACCACTGGAACTTTGTTTGCCCTTCTGTAAGCCTGGTCAGCGGTTTGGCGATGTTGGCGAACCCCAGTACATATCGGCGATAGTAAGTGCACAAGCCAAGAAAACTTCGAAGCTGATGTATGTCTTTTGGAATGGGCAATTCCTTAACAGCTTTGATCTTTTGCTCATCTACTGCCACTCCTTTTCCAGAGACAACGTGGCCGAGATATCGTACTTCCTTCTGGAACAAATGGCATTTCTTGGGACTCAGCTTCAATCCGAAGGTTCTTAGTCGTTGGAATACCTCCTCCAAGTTTTTCACGTGGTCCTCGATCGATCTGCCAACCACAATAATGTCGTCGAGATACACCAGACACGTCTTCCATGAGAGTCCCTTCAGAACCGTCTCCATCAATCTTTCGAATGTGGCTGGAGCATTGCAGAGCCCAAATGGCATAACTGTGAACTGCCACAATTTTGAACCGACGGTGAAAGCTGTCTTTTCTTGATCCTCCTGAGCCAGTTCTACCTGCCAGTATCCACTCTTCAAATCAAGGGTCGAGAAAATCGTTGAACCGACTTAAGTGTCTAGGGTGTCGTCTATCCTTGGAAGAGGGTAGCTGTCCTTCTTCGTCACGTTGTTCAATTGTCGATAGTCTACGCAAAAGTGTGTTGATCCGTATTTCTTCTTTACCAGCACGACTGGAGAGGACCAGGGACTGTCGGATGGCTCGATGACTCCGTCTTTCTCCATGTCGCAGACTATGTTGTCAGTCTCTTCCATTTTGGCGAGAGGAAGTCTTCTGGCTGATTGCCGGATTGGTCGGGCATTTCCAGTGTCAATTTTGTGCTGAACCACCTTTATTCTACCACCTCTGCCCACTCCGGTATCGAAGATGTCCTGATACTGACTGACTAATTCTCTCAATTTGGGCTGCTGTGCGGGTCCTAGGTCTTTGGATGAGATGGCAACCAACTTCTCCAGTTCTGTTGGCAAGTTACTGGCTTGACTAGCAGTGCCGCGTACACTCCTTATCACAGAGGAAATTGACGAGCAGTGCCCCAAAATTGTTCCTTTCTTCAAAGTCACAGAGTTTCCATTGCTCGCACCCCCATCCAGGCGAGCCTCCAAAATGGTTTCAGCCCTCTCCGGTACGCTCACATCTCCAGCCAGCAGAACACGAATCATTTCTTTACTTCTCCCGTGAAGCACCAACTCATCTCCATTCACTCGTAGGACGCCGTCACTGAAATTCAACTCGAACCCTCTGAAGTTCATGATGTCCATCCTTATGATTGCATCATCCTCGATATCCGCTACTAGAGCCCGGTGTTTCAGTTTAGTACTACCCAAAGTCAATTCAATCGGAAGTTCACCGTATACAGTTGCCGGCTCTCCTGTTGCTGTGCATAGCTTCCAATTCGATGATTCAATTCTTGCCGGTGTTTTGGCAAAAGTTGGCCCAAGGCTTGTTCTAGTCGCACCTGTATCAAGCAGCATGGTGCGAGGCTCATTGTTGATAAGACTCTACAAAAACATCTTTGTTCTGTCGTTGAAGGACAGCGACACATGCGTTGTTATTTGGGGCTTGCTGGATACAGGCCGACGACTGCCCCTCCTCATCGACCTTCTTTAGTTTTCCTGTGTCGGTGTCGCTTCTTTAAAAGTTGGGCATTTGCTACGCACATGCCCAATTTTTCCGCAATTCCAGCACCTTATTTGTTTTCTTTCAGGCAGGACTTCCTTCATTAATTTTCTCATGACAGCCTCGATATTAGCGGGCTCCTGTGGATCTTCCTCGATCATCCGGACTCTACTCTGGCTTTTGCAGAATTGCTTTGCTGCTTCGAGTTCCAGAGCGCGTGACAATGCATCCACGAAATGTGCGGGGCGAGCTAGTGTTAGGGCTTGTCGGGTTTCCTGGTCACGAAGTCCATCAAAAACTCCCTGGACCGCTAGTCGCTCCATTACATTTTCCGGTGTAGCTGGGTATGCAAGACGAACCAAGCACGCAATATCTGCTCCAAATTCTTGCAACGATTCGCTTGATTTCTGGCATCGGTTCTTCAGCTGTGAGTGATATACGTGTTCAAGGTGGGCTTGGCCATAGCGAAGTTCCAGGTGTTTTACCAGCTGTTCATAGTCTTCCTGTTGTTGGGCGGCGAGAGTTTGTAAAATATTTGTTGCTTCGCCACGCAATGCCTGTCAGGGTGGCTATACTGTGTAAATTGGTATCCCTGGGACCAGTCACCAGTCAATGTGGAAAGACAGTTGACAGGTCGACGGGCCACAGAATATAATGTATAACGTAGTTCATGTATTTTGTACTTGAGACCAGACCGCTAATTTCTACAATGAATCAAGTAATATAATCATTATATAAGTACATCGGCTTGTTATTAAATAGAATATCAAATACCAATACAATGCCAGTGTCAATTCTATAGTCTTATCCTCAGCATTCCATCCGTTCGCTTTGGCAGCAGCTTCAAATTGTCGACGGTAGTTTGCCCATGGTGTATTTTCCTCGAACTGAGGCGGTTTTAATGAGAGCTTACCTGGTTCCGTACTGACCTTGACATCTTTCATGTCTTTTTGACATCTTAGATGTCCCCAGAACCTTCGTTAGAAAGTTCGCGTCTCTTCCACGTGATTCATGTGTTTGTCAGCGGAGAACTTGTTTACATTTCGAGTGTGCACCACTAATTGGATGATCAGGGCCGGTCTCGAGGCCGGTCTCGAAATCGTTACAGTATCTATAGTCGAATATTTCAGATCTCTTCGATCAGCTCGATCTGACCTTGTTCGTATGCCATACGAATTGACAACTGCCCCGTTCACATTCCAATATGGCCAACATTCTTATTGCATTAAAAAACAAAGAAGACTTGCCTACATATATAAATACAAAGTCCATATGTTGAAATACGATCTCAATTGTTTGATTCAGTTTTAGTAGAATATTCATATATATATTTAGAGGTCATTCATATATTTTTAAGAAAGGCTAACCCCCCGAGATTATTGTGCCATATTTTCGAGATGAAAAAATGGAAATATATACTACAGTCATCAATTTTGCGGAAAGACCGTTATATCAGAAACACACAAATTTGCAGAAGGTGAGATACATTAGCCGATGTTCGCATAGTTTGGTATTTGGAGTGAGGTATACTTTTCGTACGGTATAATCCCTCGCATTTTTACCACTCGTTTATATGAAAATAGCTATAGTGATACACAAATTTATATTTGAGGCAAACGATACTATTGAAAACAGTAACGATAGTACCATAAAGTTACTGGGTGTGCGTTAAACATTTTATTCAAAGTAAATGGTATTATTTTGGGAATTGTTTTTATATTTTCCCAATTTCCTGATTTTTTAGGAACCTGCTGTGGAAGAACACTAGTGGTTCCCATATTTTCGTAACAGTGAGGTGACTGGTTCTCTTAGTCACCTCAACGCTCGTCTATATTTTGTCATAACCATCTCCATTTCGAGCGTAGCCGAGAGCTTGCAGGGATTTTCAACGTCGGTCCTTGTGATAAACCATGGAGTACGCTGCAAATGATGAATTTTTAAGGTTGCATCCTCCTTCGGGTGAATGCTACTATGGGATTTTTTTGAGGACTACTACCTTTGAGTCCCTTCTTATCTAGTCAGTTTGAAACATTGTTTTGGCCAATTTGACCTGACCGTACTGTACATCAAGATAGCTGAGAACTTCCACAAATAGATGTTTCTCAGGTTAACAGTGAACAATGAAGGTTGCAAAGATGGAAAGATCGCATTGATTAAATGCGATTTCCTTGTCGTCAGTAAAAGTATTTTTCAGCTGTATTTTGATTAGGAGAGGATAACTGAAATATTTTTCTGCAAGAAAATTTGCATCCTTTCTCTTCATAATGTTTAAGTGAGGATGTCTTTCAAGTATGTCTGTTATACTTGAAGGTTTTGATACAAAGACATTTTGACAAATAGACTTTCTGGCCAACTCAGTTTTATCTACTGTTCAGACTTTTCTTTATACACATATGGATTGTGTTTGTGACTTCCTCCTACATATCTTTCATACTCTATGCTGTTATGCACATTACGATACAATTTGCCTTTAGTAGTAGAAGCGCTTGTACTCATCAGGCCACAAAAGACGCCTCGATTTATCGGATCATTCCTGAGACTCTATGGCAACCTTATGACGCCGCATCATGAGTCGTCGAAACAACTTCCGTGAGACACGCTCGATCTGGGGTATGGTTGTCATGACTGCTGTAATGGAGACATTTTCATTGAATTCATTCTAATCTATAGATGATAACCGTTTCACATACTTATTCTGATGTTGAATTATTTTAATTTCTACTATAGAATTGAAAAACATTTTGCCAGCGCTAAATATGTATGAACCTACTGTTAAAAATTGGTGAACATCATTTGTGAATGACTGTCAAGGAAATGTAAGGTTCTACTTGGGGTAGAAAACTAGTAGCTATGCAGGTGTTGCTTATTGACATTTTTTGTGAATTTAAAATTAGGAATTCCCCAATGAACTTTTTCAAGAAATAATTCTTTCTTTCTGTTGATAAGAAAAATTGTAGCTGTAATTACACACTTACTTGTTTCACAGTATTCTCCACTGTAAGCCCAAGGGTTTGGGCAGACACACTGGAAATTACTCCAAAGTTCCTTACATTGGGCTCCGTTTTGGCATGGATTAGGATCACAAGATGGTTTGCAGTCTTTAATTATTTCACTCAAGTGGACACTCATGTAACTATAGATATCCAAAATTTCTTCATTCACAACTAAACCTCGGAAACAGCCAATCAATCCTTGGTGGACAGATGATGTGGGGTCAAGAAGATCGCTGTCGATTAGTAAAAATTGTTGGTAATCATGACTATAACAATCGTTGATTTCAGGGGGTTGAATGTGTCTTAGTATTCTTCAAAATACACATTTTTCATTTGAAGTATATGTTCACAGATCAAAAACAGTACCTTGGAGCTTTCATTGAGTTCTGTAAAAATATTTGGTGGAATCCGATCGCTATTTTCAACAATTATATTTTCTATCGAATTAAAAATGTGATATCAGCAAAATGCGAACGTGTGATATTTTATACAGATATGGTAAAATATAATCAGCATATAGCGTTCCCAATTCGTTTGGTTGATTGTTGGTGTAATCAGTCGACCAGTACACAATATAATAAATATACGCGATGGAGAGTGAAGTACTATTTGCCTCGAGCACAATTTATATCAGTATATCAACCACAGTTGAGGCAGTATTGGGAATGCTATATGCCGCTAATATTTTACCATATCTCGTATGCGTGCAGCCTGGATATAACAATACACCAGAGTTTTGGGGCTTTGGCTTATTACGTATTCGAAAACACTTTAAAGAAGATATATTATGGTTGGTCTCTAATTTATGAAGAATTGAACCCAAGGTGTTTGTGGTGATTCGAATTCGGAACCATTTCGTTATTAATAGGTACTGTTCCTATTATCATAATAATAATAATAATAATACTTTTTGAGTTTGGAGTGTCTACATAACAGAATGGTACTGGGTGGAGCCTGTAAAGTCATCAGGAGTTCAGATCCCCTTCTCTGCTTGGTATGTGATCATGAAATAGCAGGGATTGGAGCATTTCTTTTCAAGGCAGCAACCCGTGCAGCCGATGAACTCGGTCTCGTATTCGACACTGAACGGACAAACCCAAACTCTATCACCGAGTTGGAACCCGTTCAGCAAAAAGCCCACGTAAAAGCTGCGGAGTGTGAGAGGCTCCTGCAGCTACATAAGGATAAGCCGATGCATGGGGTCTTCTTCAAGAACATTGAAGACCTAGGCTTATCCAGAGACCTGACCTCGTTTCTCAGGTCAAGTGGGCTGAAGTCGGAGACCGAGGGATTCATAATGGCCAGCCAGGATGGTGTCTTCAACACTCTCGTCTACCGCAGTCGCGTGATGGGTATAGAGGTCCCTGACACTAGATGCAGAGCGTGTCGTGGGGCAGCTGAGACCATAATGCATTTGCTGTCAGCTTGTCCAGCTTATGCGGTCTCAGCCTATATCCACAGACATAACGCGGCCCTACGAGTGTTGTACTACCATCTACGACACTCGTACGGTGTAGACGAGACACCAGTGTTGCCTTATGCTCCGGGGGATATTGAGTCCGTGGTGGTGAATGAGAAGTGCCGAATCTATTGGAACTATTCATTTCCCACCCTCAGGCAAATACAAGCCAATAAGCCTGATGTAGTACTCCTCGACCATCAAAGTAGGACGATTTTCGTCATTGAGTTTTCAGCTCCTGGCGAAATGAACATCGTCCGAAAAGAGGAGGAAAAACGGACTAAATATCGAGATCTTCTCTTTGAACTCCGCAGGCTTTACCCAAACCATTCTGTCAAGATGGTGGTTCTGATAATAGGGGTCCTTGGTGGAATGATGGACACACTGCTCTCAAACTTAAAAATCATACCGGCTTGCCGTGACATGGCAGAAATCCTAGCCGGGCGAATGCAGAAGGCCATAATTCTTGGTTCACTCCGCCTACTCAGGGCACATGATTCTCGGACCTAGTAATCACTCACCCCATGGACGTGGGGAGTGTTTACTGGGGTTAATGACACGCCAGCGCGCCCTCCGGAAGTGTCGGAGCTCCGGAGACAGGGCCTGACTGGGTAATTCCTTGTCTAGCGATTGTTCTGTTTGGAATTGAATTGAAAGGTTTGACAGAATTATAAGAGAAGCTACGTTGGAATTGCGTTGATATGTGTTTCGGAATACTATACAGATTTCTGTTCTTAGTCGCACAAGCGTGATAATTAGTTTAATTAATTTATCCGATTCGAAAGATTGATTCTATGAACAAGTGATGCTAGTCGTGCAATAAACCTCTCTTCCAAGTCCAAAATATTCATTTCTCTATAAATGTGGCTGATATGGTCCTATTTCCTCAACCCATAGAAGTATCTTATACAAGAATTTTGTATTTTCTGAAGGGTGTATTTATCTTTCGCTAGTAAAGCAGGCCAGTAGATTTCACAGCAATAAGCCAATCGAGACAAAATCAACGATTCACACAGTGTCTTCTTCATGGAACTAGTGAGATAAGATCTATTCATATATTCATATATAGAAGTCGCAGTGTTGAGTAGCTATTCCTAACAAGATGTGACACATGCTTTTCAAATCTCAGTGATGTATCTATGTATAATCCAAGATTTTTGCAATCATTTACTATAGTCAATGTTTTGCCATTCAGGCTTATTTGAAAATTTGGATCATCGCATATTTCATCGTTGTTGTTACCAAATAATATCACAATTGTTTTTGATTCGTTGAGAAGCAATTTGTGCGATTCGGATACAGATGGAAAAGACCCGTTTTTAAAGCAAGTGTTGACAATATATTCCTCAACTGTGACAGTATTTAAAGAAAATTTTTGCTCATTCAAATACGGATGTAAACCGTCGTATTTATCCAATACATTATTGTCTAATACAGGTAATTCTGGAACACTAGTCAAGAAATACAGCTATTCTCACTTATTTTGTGAATATTTTTTCGGTTGATTGATTTTCATTTGCAGATTATTATCATTATCATTTAATTGGTTAATATGTGTATTTCTTTAGAGTCAAAGAAATTGGATGATTTTTTCTGGTATTTACAGTTGTTATAACACCCTGTAGGTTTTTCAGAATATCGATGTAATAAACACCAATCAAAAAAGTCTCCAGAATTTATGAAGTATGTTCAAATCGGTTCAGAAATGAAAGAGCTGAAATTTTTTGTAAATGGTAAGGTGTAAAATGCGATGTTTTCTTAAAATATCGACATTTCTAATTCCAGTGCACCTATTTATTTCTCAGAATATCATGAGAAAGTATGAGATTTCATGTTCGAATAGTTGTGAATGAAAAAAAAAAGTTTGGAGGAAACGGGGGTTGAATGATTTTTAGTCGAATTTGCACAAAGCAATATATCACCCTGTAACTTTTTCGAAGATGACAATAGGCAAGGTTTGACTCAAACAGTCAGAAGCCAATGAAACGGACTTTCATTATCTGCAAAGAACATTCAAATCGGTTTAGGCAATCAAAAGTAACAACTCCTCAAGTTTCTAGGTGTCCCGTTTCTATTTTTGAGCACTGTAGTTCAAATATATTTATGAGCCAACATAAAATTAACATTTATCTAATGAATACCAGAAAAACTACCATTGCATTTTCGAAATATTGGTAGGAACTACTATAATATTGAGTTATTTTTTGTGATACAAAAATACATTCGACTTTGTTCAGTAAGTAATGATATGAAGTGCGAACTTTACAAATTCTTCTTGGAATTTGCTAATGTTTCTCCACTAAATGTCCTACATCTATTGGTTTTTCAGATGCATGCACTGTTATTCATTCACAAAATGCCCAATGGATATGAATGTACTCACAGCAGTCATCAGCACATTATTTCAATAATGCGTTTTTGCAACCTCAAGATTTGACATATATGTAGTACAGTTATGTTTTTGTTCACACAGGTACCAATAATTGCATCTAGATTGCTCGTTTGTAGCTCCTAGAATATTAGTTCAGTCGAGAGGTTGAAAAAAGTGGGGTGTTGGAAAAAGGTCGGAAGTTAATGAAACTTCAGGAGGTTCTTCAGGGATGGTTAATCAACATTTTCTCAAGTTTTGGACCTCGAGGACCCTGTGTGAAAAAAGTAGGGGGGGGGGAAACTGCAAAATTTTTGACCTCGATTACTTTTTTCTCTTACGTCCTACGGAAAAAATATATCAATATTTTTTGTAGAGCGTAAAATTTTATACAATTTTGATAAAAAAACATGTTTTTATGTGAATTTGCTACCGAGATATGGCACGTCAAAGAAAGGTCATGTTTCAAAATTTGCTAAGAAATGACAAAAAATGCAAAATTACAGCTTATTTCATCTGTTATACCCGAATTATGATGAAATGTTGTAGTAATTATGGTCCTTATTTGAAGTCACCAACTTTGGACACCCCACTCCTTCCCCCACCCAACCCCTATTCTCAAAAACTAACTTTCTGATGAAAGCCAACCATACCTATTCACATCATTTTGGTATTGATATCAGTTACTTTTCGAATCGATATCCCCCCGTTCCCTACATAATTATCCCAGGGCAGGAAGAAAAAAAGACGTAGTCCTTTCGTGAATTTTTTTTATGTAATTAACAATATTAAGTTATTCTCAAGGCATATATTATATTGAGGAATGAATATATTATAGCTAATCATAGTGGGTAGGTACTCATTTGTACTCATTACATTTCCTGCCGAGATTTCTTAGCCGCTGGTTTTGCTCGTAACAGCTCGTCGTCCTCCTGAGCGATAAGGCTATCAATGATGTCGCTGTCGTCGTTTTCGTCCAATATATCTGGTGAGTCTTCCTCGATCAAATCAGTTGCGGGGGCGTTTTTGCAGAAGTGGCCTGTGCAGTGCTTGCACATTGCTGAGCATCGGAGACCTGCTTTCTTGCAGCCGCAAGCTCCGCTGCTACAGCCTTTGCTGCACTTGCAGGAAACAATATGGAGGTTGTCATCCGGCGCAGCATTTCTGGTTGTGGGAATTGGTAATACCCCTCGTGTGGTTAGGCTCCAGCCCCATACTGATGGGAGGAGATCATTGCCCAACCATGCCTGTACTTGCTGGTAAGTGCGGAGGGAATGGTACTTGGCAGCGTTCCTTGTTGGTGGTAGGCGGGCTAGTTGTAATTTAGCCTTCGTCACTGATCGTGTGAATAATTGGTACCTTAGGTCGTCGAGATTGTCTCTGTCAATCTTGCCTCCAGCGTCGCTGATCTGCTGAGGAGTAGCGTTTGGTGTGAGAAACGGGGCCATTACTGCAGAGAGGGAGGTATTCTTCATGTAGGTACTGCAAATTTTCTTCTTCCCCAAACCAAACGGTGCTGAAGTGGTATCACAACCACTCACTGCGTGAAGGAAAAGTATGTCCTTGGGAGAAAGGAACAGGAACTTGGCGAGTAGAGGACACTGGGACCACTGCCTCTTCCATTTTTTTGAAGGAAGATGTTTTTTGTGGATGTAGCTAATGCTGTCAACAGAATAAGTCCACATCTTGAGCAGTAATTATGACGCTGTCGAATTCGCTGGCCTTGGATATTGCTGTGTTGATGATCATCACGTCGGCGTCCTCATATGCCTGCTTCACTTCGATGCTAGCATCCGTCATTCGTGTCATCAACATCGAAATGAATGCGCTCTTATTACGATCGTTTGCCAAGAACTTTTCCTGTGCTATGGTCACCATGGTAGATGAGGAGAACACGACTTTGGTTTCTGATTGTAATGCAGAACGCCGAGCTTGTTCTGTGGCTTTGGTGCTTTGATAGCCTGCGTTAGTGGGGTATCCATCAAATACAACAATCACATTGCTACCAAAGTGTCTCTGCACTTAGATGATGTACGTAGAGCATACCATCTCGAATGTTGTTGTGGGAGTTTTGTTCCACACCACTTTATGTAGCAGGTATCCTCCATCAATCACGTTACATTTCCTGTTGCCAAAGTTCACTTCGTCCATGGGAGTGAAGAGTGGGTACATTGCAGACTTCGTTCCCTTGCGCATTCCTTCCTCAGTAAAGAGTGACATAGGGAAGGGCGCGAGGTCAAACTTGAATAGTTCTTTCAGATCTTCTTCAGATTTTTAGGCAATGCAGACACGCTGGAAGACAGTGAGAGGATCGACAGTGAATATTTACCAGCAATTTTCAACGAGCAAGAAACGGAAGCGAGAGTCACGACCTTATCCTTCCGTTTCAGTTTCAATTCTTCAAAATTTCCTCCCACTACTTTTTTCATGCATGATATACCTATCTGTTGCGCTAAGTGACAGTTCACTTCGTCATGACCAATGATTCCTGTGCTCAGAGAAACTATCGCCTGAATGTCAAGGAATGGATGATGTTCAGTGAACCATACGCGAAGTTTCCCAATGTCCATGTTGTCTCTCACTACTCTGGTTGGTCTCATGTCCATATGCTGTTCAGATGACTCTGAGCGGATATCAGCGAACGATTCTATTTGTTCACAAATGCTTTGAAGGCACAACATGCCCAATGTCCATTTAGCAAGCACAGAATCGCTTACACCGCGTCCACGAGTGAGTCCTCCATAGCTCTTCATAGCCCGCATGAGTACCTGCTCAATACTCATGTCAGACCAGATGCCCGACCAAAATTTTTCCGATCGACGAATGGTGAAGTAGCCATCTGTGGTAAACCTCACATATTCGTAAGGATCCATCCTGTCCTGTAGGGTGACCATATCTTGGTAGAGATGAGCACTTTTGGCATAATTCAGGTGTCCAGCAGCGTGAAAGTACGGTTAGATGGAGTTTCCAATCACCCATTCTTTCAGCATTTATGAAGTTCTTCAGCAGCGTACACATTCGAAAATATTGGATCCATAGAGCAGCTGTTGGCCCTCTTTTTTCAATAGTGGTCAACATCCCTGAAAATCGCTCAGTCACAGCATGGAAGTCAGGATCATCAGCTGCCCTCAAGATAATGGACCTATCCGAAAAATTAAGCACATGGTCTAGCTCTGTCAAGTCTTGTTCAGTGAAATCAATTTCTTCAAAAATTTTGCCTGCCAAAGCAGCATGTGCCAGGATGTGGACGCGAACAGCCCTAGCGTACGCATGTCCTGCTTAATCTTATATATACTCTGAGTGGTTAAACACTCTGTCCCATTTGTACCAATCCCTAATTTTAATTTTCTTATTACCTAATTTGATTATTCTACCTGAGGTACTTATACCCTTCTATAATTACTATTTTTCGATTTCTTCTTGGAATTAATGAATAATAGAGTCATGTTGAAAGAATAAAATGAAAAGTGATCTAATATGTCCTCAAAAATCGAAAACAAATAGGTCTAGATAGCGCAGGTAGAATAGACAAATTTCAGTCTTCTATATTGAATATTGGCTCATCGTTTGCGTTCCGCAGTTCCACAGGAGCAGTGTTCTAACATCTACACACAAACATGTTTGAGGCAACAAATTCATAGGGAATTTAACGATCTACAAAAAAGTAGAACGACGTTTTTCCTGTAGAACGTGAGCCAAAAAGTTATTGAGGAAAAATCACACCAATCAACCATCCCTGAACAACATCTTAAAGTTTCATTAACTTTCGACCTTTTTCTATCTGAAAATACCTGTCGATTGAACTATATTACGAGACTCCAACTTAAAAAAGTAGGCAATAAGATGGTTATGCTACAAAACGGGAAAATGGGCGAAATGCAATTTCACAAAAAATAGTACACTTAATTTTTCACGAAATGAAAAATATATTGTATCATTGCAATACTTTGTTCATCAACACATCACAACACCCTATGTTTAATTACCTGTTTATGGGCATGAAAGTGTAGAAAAGAAATCATGAATGTTATATCATTGCGTTAACACAAAATTGGCAAAAGAGTTACTCCCAACGGAGAAAGAAAACCTTCCGGACGACCACTGAAATAAACTGATGACATGCATTAAGTCTAATTGTTATGAATGTTGGATCATGGGTATGTTGCCAATGAAATTTCAATTCTTTAGGTATTTACGATGGCACAGATGGTTGTTTAATGACCTTCCTTCATGCATTGTTAAATACTTCACCCTATATTTCACTTCTTATAAATATTGACAAAGATCGGATTGCCATTAGGTTTTTAAGATGGTATTGGGTCTATAATATTAGTGAAATAGTACACATAAGTATGATGATTATTTAATAATAAGTTATAAAAAACTGTCTAGACATTCAGCAACACTTCCAAATTATATATCAACTGTTATTGTAAAGTGAAGATAGATAATTAAAAACCACTCAAACATAATGAAATGTTATATACCTGATTGCTCCTCCTATGAACATTGATCCTTCAAATGGTCCAAATTCTTCTTCTGGTTTCAAATTTACCATTTGGAAATCCTCATTTATCATAAATCTCACATGATACTTATTATAATCGATCCAAACTTTATGCCACTCGCCCCCATTCAGCTTTCTTCCCGATATTATCACCAATTCTTTGGAAACTCCCGTGTTCAAAGTAAAATTGAACGTCAACTGGAAATCTTCAAGAAAAATTGTTCGAACATAATATATATTTGAAAGTTTTTATGTTCTATTCAATTATCAAATATTCTTCTACTAAATGACGCTCTTAATTTTCGGAAGATATTTGGTTTTGGCATGAACGTACAGAAAATATTGTATGAAACTCGTGCAAAAAGTGTTGATTGTTCATATAAAATTTACTATCTGCACTTGATATATTAATAACTGAGTTTATTAGCATAATTTAAGCAAAAATATTTACAAATGGGCAACTTCAACAGAGAGTTGAAATGTCACTAAAAGTAAAATTTTTTCAACAGGGGGTATATACAGAGGAATTGACATGAAAAACCTCAAGTACTTCTAAGAAATGAAACTTCTAGTTCATACTGACATTTCAACCCACTCTCAAAGTTGAACGTTTCGAATATTTTTACATCAATTCCATCAATGATATTAACAATTTCTGAAAAAATAAAATATTCCTATATGTGAAATTTATTGATCAGTTTTATGGTGAGAAAATCAATACGGTTATCCATTCAAGAAATTAAACTTTTTGTTGTTCTGTATATTTTAGATATGTTCTTGATGAGCAATAAAGTACTTTATATAATTTACTTTTTATATTCCGGATG
This sequence comes from Chrysolina americana, assembly GCA_958502065.1. Taxonomy (NCBI): domain Eukaryota; kingdom Metazoa; phylum Arthropoda; class Insecta; order Coleoptera; family Chrysomelidae; genus Chrysolina; species Chrysolina americana. Next base: position 39,999,960 of record OY293416.1, read on the forward strand.
ACAGACGACATATTGTAATCCCTCACACTAATTAATGGGCCACCCTCTATACAAAAATATAAATAAACAAAATGTTAGGGTCACATTGTTTTCATAATTTAAAAATATTCAAATGAAAGGTCAACACTTACCACTTGTTAGGGCTACCATAAAACTAGGATAGTTTGGTCTAATAGGTGGTTGATAAAGAAGAATGGCCTTTTTTCCAGTGGTTCTGAATGAGAAGGCTAAATCTCCTTTTCTCCAACCAGGAACTTCTATATATGATTGACTCGTAGTAAAAGTAACAACGTATCTCTGAGTATCTGCAATAATGAACTGTGACAAACATGAATAGTTAAAAATGTTCTTTTTCTTCTATTCCGTTCAAAGAACATTGCGAATATCAATAGAAATAAAATGGAAATCAGTGTTATTTTCAATTTTTTTTAACTTCATAAATAACTTCTCAAAGAGATGTTTGGCAAGTGTCCAGGCTGGCGGAACAAACAGCAAAGTGTGGAATGAACTACCATAATTTATGATCAATTATAGTGTCCATAAAAAAGACAGATTCCTAACGTCTCCCTAAAGAAGTAAACACCAGTTTTGCAAAAATTATGCTTTGAAAAATCGATTTTCTGTGAAAAGTATATCGGTTTGATGAACTTTTTCAATGAAAATGGGAAACTGAAAGTCAGGAAGGCGCGTGGGCTACTAAAGAATCTGTTCCAGACTATAGACACTGAAGACGGTCTCAACTTCACAATATAATTACATTGTTTTGGATGATTTTGGAATTCTTCTAAACCATTAACAATTCCTTCTGAATGGAGTCTAGATTCAGATACAAGATTTGAAAAATTTCACCGTAGGATAGATCATTCAGTTACGAATCAATATAAAACGGACAAATCCCTAACTTTATGTTGTTTAATCTTTAACTCTCTTTTCTTGCTGGCGCTAAAACATTTCCTTATTTTTACGTGAAACGAGACAACCGTTCTAACATGAAACAAGAAGAAAATTCAATAACTTTACTGATGTGTGTGCTCGTTTTGACATTTTGCCAGAGGCAATACTTCCTTATCTCAGAGGAAATGTTTATTGGCATTTTAAGCCTCAAAATAAGGTGAGAATTTTTCCAACCTTCATTCTAGGACACCCATGTAGCTAATAACTGATAAATCACTTATAAGTTAGATCAAACGTACTTGTTTCAACACACTCCAGAGGTCCCAAAGTGATTCTTCCCAGCGCATCCTCTGGCAAATCAGGTTGTTGAAGGAATACCATTTCTGTAATACCCAAACTGTCTTCGTTCGTATAATACCCATCATCCGTGTACCATTTGTCATCTTCTATGTCCTCACAATTGCACCACTGAGATTTATTCTCACATTTCTTTCCTATAGAACATGGACATGTACCCCTGTAAAGCTGCAGTTAGGAAACAAAACTGATGTCACCTTACCTGTAAGGCCTCCATTTGTTGTTTTTGAGAATCTCATGAAAGGTATGTCTAGATTGAGTGTATTTTTCATTCGAACAGTTCAACCTCAGAAAATGTAATTTTATAATTAAGCAAACTTGATTGACACTATTGCTGGGTAGGTAAAAAACTTTCAGTCAACTCCACCAAAAATCAATGTTTCTACATCTTCAATCAATTGAAGATTGATTTTTGGTGGGGTTGACTAATAGTTATTTATGCAACAAGTGCAAAAAGTAAATTTTTTGCACGAGTTCCATACAACATTTTTTCTACGTTCATGCAAAAAGCAAAAAAGTATATATTTAGGTGCGGCACTAGGTGAAGGAAAATGAAATACGCAATTCAAATAAATAATTATTACTATCGATTTCATCACCATCATCTAGTTTTCCGTTAATATCAGTCATTTTAAAACTTTTAGTTCTGTAATTGTCAGAATTAAATTTTGACTGACGTTTATATAACCACGGTTGCATTATAAAAATCAAAATCATAGTAGCCATGAGCGCGTATGTTATCACGAGGTGTGGTCGTAGTAAAGACAGTTTGCTCTATGTAGGTAGACGGTTTAGAACATAGCGGATCGGTTTTGATTATGGAGTTATTTTCGGGAAGGCATTGTTTGTTCAACTCTGACTGCTAACATTAATACAAAATAATATAAAATATGTAGCTGTTTAAAACGTATGGCCAATCTCACAGAATATCTGCTAAATATGTAGTGGGTTCGAACGTTTATGTTTATCATGATTACAGCACGTTGAAGTAGAATGACAGATGAGTGCAATGAAAACTTTATTGCACTAGTGCAATAAAGAGCTTCTTTTTCCACTGATTATAGTTCAATAAAGTTTTGCTCTTTGCATGAATGTAGAAAAAAGTTTTTTACCTACCCAGTTGTATCTCACCTCCACGGTACGTGATGGAAAAACTTGACAGTTTTCAGTGGACTTGAGAAACTGACAAGTTTAGTGGCTAGCCGTCCGGTATTTCAGTTCGTTCTGCTTACAAAATGCAGAAACTCAATGGAATGAATTAATGATGGAAAGTTCAAAAAAGTGTTTTCCTTAAAACGATTGTGTTCTATAGGTATGGTGTTCACCCAATGAGCAAAAGTCATTAATACATCGCTACCTAGTCCTTACTGTTTCTATGATGATCTTGAAAAGTTAAACTTTCGTTTTCAATATCTTGAAAATTGCCTGATTTTTATAAGTTTTGTTGAAAAAGTCTGAGTACTACGCCAGAAAAATTCACTGCCCGGCACAACGAAATACAATAAATGTCTGTTGGTAGCCAGACGTCGATCGAAGAAAAACTAATTACTGGGCTTTTCTTCGCCGCCAAACATTGAATTTCTTCTGACGATGTGTGAGCACTGATTTTGATTGATTTAAAACCAGGAGACCACTTTCATACCGGTTCCGGGGTAGTTACACCACATCATTAGAGGAAATAGTTCCACTGAACAATTCCCCATTTCCCTGTGCTCTTAATTGAGAATAAAACGAAGATCGTCTATATTATATTATAAATGATAAAGAAAAATTCATTAATTTTTGACTACGAAAATATTTAATAGAAATTTAAAAAAACTAGATACTAATTTGACAAACTTTTCAAGGGGGAAAGATGGAATACCAGAACACATTCTCAGAGAACTGACTTGGTTCACAGACAAGTTAAGGACTGAAACTGGCATTGGAACCGAAATATACATTGAAACTCTGATAGGATTTTGACTACACCGGTAAGTAAATGATGTGATTTTCGTTATCAGGGCGAAGAGATAATTTAGAAGGATGAATAGTGTACATGTCGGAAAATTTTAGAAAAGAGAGATGCATTAAAGGCTTGCTTGATTGAGGGAGTATAACGGTTTTATAAACATACTAACAGTTACTGGGATGTATTGGAAAATTCGTAGCCTTCTATGGAAGCAAAAAAAAAGTAAATCAAAATATTTTATTATTCATCATATCAGGAATCTACGGCTTGTATAAGCTCTTCGATTAAAAAATAGTTATGACCTTTTAAATTTTTTTTTCCTTTGAGAAAAGAGATGCTAGTCGGTCAGGGCCAAATATGGTGAATAAGGGAGGTGTTCGAGTATTTCGAACCCCAAATTACGAATAGTAATAATAATATTACTCCCTCATAATCAATCATAGGCATTGCCTGTACTGGTTAAGAGCGGCTATTATAATTATTTTTAGGCGACTTACTGATTTTTGGTGGTGTATTCACTTTCCAGCTGTAGGAAAACCTGGAAAACCTACAGCACCACCCCGGGTGGTCGGTAGGTCTCGTAGAATGGTCAGTAATGTCGAATTGTTATTTCCAGTTATTGTTTCACTCTTTTTCATATAATTAATCATGATTACTCCATGGCAATCCCGAAAAACTAATGCATGAACTTTCTCAGCAAGATTTTTGAACATGAAATTCGTTAGGCCTTTGAGAACCAGAGTTTCTCCATTCCATCGATTGCTGCTTTGTTTCTGGGTCGTAGAAATGATCCCAAGTTTCATTCAGAGTAACAACACGGCTTGAGAAGCAAGCATCTTTTTCAAACCGAGCACAGATCGAACGCGATATTTCTTTCTACCCATGCACGCTTCTGGTCAATATTCAGATATTTGGGGATCTATTTTGCAGAATTTTTTTATGTCCGAATCGACGTGAACTATATCATGAACGCCTCAAAATGAAATATTCGGTGTCTCAGATATTCGTTTTACCCCATTTCAACGGTCTGACAAAATCATGTCATGAACTGCATCGATAATTTCGGGTACGGACACATACGTGGGAAATTGATAACCATATCTATTTAAATCTGATTATATCTTAGCCCCTTCAAATTCAGGTACTTGATGATAGCCCGATTCTCCAATTTTTCTAATTTCATAATTTTGTCTGACATCCTTTTATTCAAATTTTAAAAACACAAGATTTCTTTATCAATGGATCTGGTCTAGTTTAACAAGATATCAGTATATCCTCGTATGTAGAATGAGAAGTGATGCTCGTGATATATTTGGGACAATACGCGGAGTGAATCAGGGAAAGTTGTTGTTTTCGCTGATTGATACTTGACGAAATAGTGAAAGGAATCAAAAAAGATCTGAAACCGTACAAAATGGTACGCTGCAATATGGAGATAATATCCTCATCGGAGATATCTTAATCTGGCAATATGATCATATTCCTGAAGAAGAGAGAACATCAAAGGAATATATTGAAAAATATTTTATGAAATGAAAATTGATCGAAAGAAAACAGAAACAATAATCATAGGAAAACGCACACAATAATTATAGATATTGAAAGACAAAACTTAAAACACATCAAAGATATATCTAGGATCCATAATAACGAAAGATAGATAAATTAATGAAGGAAATCCGGCAAGAGCAACAGAAGAGGAAAGATCATTTATTAGCTTGTTGTAAAATACGGTAAACCAGTGACCAAAATTTTGATTGGACTAAGTAAATAGCATAACGCATTAAGAAGAATGAATAAGATAAATGATAACATACAGCAAGGACTAACTACGGTGGTTTGGACACGTAAGACGAATATTCACTACAAGGCTAACGAGGAAGGTGTTTGAGGCGAGAAGTACCAGTGAGAATATAAAATGTAGACCGAGAAATTAGGAAGGAGTAGTATTAGTATTGAACAGAACATAAGAGGAATAGGAGGAGTCCAAAGTAGTAAGATGTAATGAAATATCTAGAAGACTTCTGAGGGATGCGCGTAGGGGTGCAGCCGGTTGACGAAATTAACAATGTTTTTTAACAATTACAATAGTAAGCCTTTTGGTTGGAGACGTAATTTTAAATTCAATACTTTTCTTGTTAGGAACAGGAGAGTTATTAATTTGCGATTGATGTCTGCCTAGCAACAGCCATGGAACTGTTTCAGAATGATTTTTTCTTGATTCATAGAATGATATTTTTAAACCACTTCAAGTGGAATTTAGCGCTCTTTCAGTTATTCTTGACGATACTATCTAGATTCTGCCGATGGCAAAACTCAAATATATGGAAAACATGAAAAATTTCTTGTTTGATGGAAAACACACTTGAGTTGAAACTATCCTAATGAAATTTATAAAAACCGACAAACAAACGTGCAATTCTCAAAATACAACAGTTTTGTGAAATGACTTTTTACTGCAGTTTCAGTATTATCTGTTCCTCTGCTTGAACATATTTACAATTGACAATGTAAAAATTAATAGGAGTCATTAATGGTCGATTTCGTTTGCATTGAAAAACATTAAACAGACATGTCAATACGAGGTCGAAGGAAAACTTATTCTTCATTACAGATTTTACAGCTAGAGGCATACCCTATAATTGAAAATACGATCAATAGATTATTTCACTATACTTGTCTGCTAACGATTCACAGTAAGAAGTCAATCTACAATTAGTTGGAGAAAAATATGGAAATAAAAATAACGAATCAGAGATAAAACGAAATATTTATCCTACCTTTTCACATCACCTATGAAATCCACCGTCTGGTTTGCAGAACTGATAAACCAAGTTGCTGAGTGTAACTCTAAAGGTGCTCTCTGGCAATCATATTTGACATACTGGCTACAGTTTAGAGAATGTGAGACAAGTTCCTGAAGCATTTCTGCGTCGAATTCTCGATATTTTATGCTAAAACTGAAATCCTGTTCGGAGGGAGATCTAACATCAATCTGACTAGGTAAATTGTGTTCAACGATGGTCTTCGTAGAATCTTCGTGACTTTGGAATTCACAACGTACGTGAGCGGGAGGAAACTTGCCATTGCCATCTATATCAATGAGGTAGACATCTGGTTTTGTATAACCTGTTGATTATAACTTTTGGACAGATATATCAGGCAGATTAATTCAAGGCTTGGACAAGTTTTATTAATATAATGCTAACGTCTCGGCATTGTAGCGAATGTTTTATCAAAACATGTTCAAACAATGAGATGATATTTTTCAACCCTTGCACTTGGTTGAAAATGAATATCACAATTTCATATAAAACTTTCAGACTTGGAGTCAACACAATATCTTCTTCATTCAAAAGAGTGGCTTTTATAAGAAAATTACTATAACAGTTTGCCCCAATTTACTTCAACCGTGAAGGCTATCATGTCAAAGTTGAGGAAGAGAGCTTTTTCAATATCGTACAGAATCCAGCTGAATGCTGTATACCTTACACAGAAAATACAATAATTAATGAATTGAAGTGAGTTATGGGGAGATGTGGTGAAATTTTGCCTAACGTATTCACCATTAATGAGTGATGATACAAAGATGCCTGTAAAATATTGTGAGAAAGAATCTTGAGAGCTCTTGAAATCATTGGTTTCTTGAGCTCTTTCTCAATCACTTCCATAAAGTTGCACATCTCACAGATGAATTAATGAAATTAGCAAGCTGTATATTTTTGGACTTTGGATAACTTAGCAAATTACCCATAAAATAGAAAAAAATCACTGATAGGTGCATCCAATGCAATTATTTACGAACAATCATCAAATGGGCAAGTATTTGTTATTCGTTAGGTACATTATCTGGTTTTTAAGCTAATATACCGGGTGTCCGGCTGAAATGAAATGAGTTTTGCCGGAAGTGACATATGGAAAACAAATAAATGAAATAATTTGAAAATCTGAAGTTTTCGTCACTTTCGGCAAAACCTAAAGTTGCATAAAGCTGAGTCATTTGTCAAAAAACGCAGTTTTATGTCTGATACATATCCTCCAGATATCACTTCATAAGTCACATTTCGCGGACACCCAGTATACTATATCAACAATAGAAACAGGTAGATGACTAAGGTGAATTTTCAAATGGATGTACCTGTTTATAATTTTTCCCATGCAGATATGACAATATTTTTCGTTTGGTCATCTAACCTTAGCTGTACGCATGAGTATGTATATCATTATTTTCGCACCAATTTCAATTCATTATAATAACCCTGACCTCAACTGTAATCTTAATCAAAAAGCGATTAACCTACTACTTCTTACTGAATGTATTTTTAGTTTATATGATATAAAATTCTAAGCGGTATACTCTTTCATATGTCTAGGTATAATCATTTGGAAAAATATAACCATTACAACCCATGCTCTACAGAACTTTATATTGTGTTTGAGGAATTGAAAGTTAAAATAATATATAAAGGGTGTTCCAAATTAAGTCGGCACCATTGCCAACTCCATTATTATTGATGCTACGAATTCGGTTAAATGGGCAAACTAGTAGCATTTTTAATAGCCTTCTCGATGCCAAAAACAAAAAAAAAATTGTACGGTCGCGTTTTCAGAATATTTCATAAAATGATATTTCTCAATGGAACACCATATATTTTCTCATGCATTTCGATCCGTAATAACATTCTCAACAACAAATCTTGTTTGACTTTTTTTCGTAAAGGTGAAAATAAGACGGTTTAATCAATAGGAAACATTTATAACAAACGGATTTGATAAAGCGCTATAAGATATCGAGTAAATGTTCAAAAACACCGCCTTCTTGTTGAACATATATTTGGGCCCTTCCATTGACAATACGTGCGGCATTCAACACAGTTTGGCCATCAATTCTATTAATTATAGTTTCAATATAATTTTTCAGTTCATCTACATTATTATGTTTCATTTTGTACACCTCATTTTTCAGAAATACCCAAAAATAAAAATCTAGTGGTGTCATGTCGAGGGGGTCACTTAACAGGACCATTTGTAGCAATCCATCTGTTTCCAAAATAGCCTCGCAGCATTCTTTTTACGTCACTGAGATTATGTGCTGGTGCTCCATCCTGCTGAGCCTCCAGATCAAGATCATCGAAAAACTCTTCCAACACTCTTGTTAATAATTTAATGTAACGGGGTCCGTTCAAAGAACCATGGTAGAAAAATGGACCGATAATTCTGCCTATAAATAGACCACACCAAACATTAATACTAAATCGTATTTGCGGATTGTGGGGATGGACTAGAAATGGATTATGTCTACTCCAATAATGAAAATTCTTTCTATTATACATCCCACGATTTGAAAAATTAGCATCATCGCTTCATATCATATTTCTATAGAAGTTTGGATCTTGTCTACATTTATTCATAAACCACCGACAAAACCCCAATTGTCTCTAGTTCTAGTTCTAGTGTTTGCACTGGTCTTAACTTATAAGGAGAAATCTTTTGTTTCTTCAGAATTCGTTGAATACCAGACAGTGGAACAGCTATTTCTCTAGATAAATCTCTGATGGAATTATTGGGATATACCTCAAAGTAGGATAAAAAGTCAATTTCTGTATCTTCAGATATCACAAAACGTTTTTTAGTTCTCCTCTTCTCAAAAACTTTTTCCTGAATCGACGATGAAGCACAGCAAAAAACGCCGATTATGTAATTCACGATCGGGGAACGAATTGCTGTAGTGTTGGAATGAACTAACATATTACATTTTTCTTGATGGGAAAACGGCATTTCGAAAAATATTCGAACAGTAGTTGACAGTTACAATAATTTATGACATTGTCATGATATACTTGAGAATATTTGACAAATAGTATTTCAACAAAGTTTCAAGGCAACTTGATTGCTCATAATAATTATGTTTTATCGAATCGAACACATTTTTTCCAACCACATTCATATGACCCTCCAGTATTTTCTGTTCTGTAAAAAAACGGCTTCAAAGTTATCATTACAGCGGAATGGCTTTAATTCCAAATGTCCAAATTATCATTTTGTACATTAATACCAAATAGCTCAGTTGTGTCAATTGAGTGGTGTGCGTCCTCCCGACCTCTTCCCTCCTGAGCCCTTTTGGGCATAGCGTTGGCTGAGTTTGCTGGAGTAATGAACATATTATTGATAGTGTAGAACCGAACGAAATACTTTGTAAAATAAACTTTATTTATTTATTATTTATTTAAAGAAATTGAGTGGTGTGACATGAGATGATCACAGGTTTCACGAGTTAAAATCCCAGCGCAATTTTTTTTTAACTGTCTTATTTTGCTATTAGTATCAAAATATTGTCATTCGTATGAGTACCAAAATTGGGTGTTTGGACAATCATGTGGTTTTATTCACCAAAACAAAGACATTTTTTGTACTAGTGAAAGAAATAAATATTTCCACATAAGTCGCTCAATTTCCACTTTAGGAAGAAAGGTGATATGAGCTTTGTTGTTGAGAATGTTATTACAAATCGAAATGCATGAAAAAATATAGGGTATTGAAAGAAATATAATTTTATGAAATATTCTGAAAACGTGACTGTCAATTTTTATTTTTTTTCGGCATCGAGAACGCCATTAAAAATGCTACTAGTTTGCCCATTTAACCGAATTCGTAGCATCAATAATAACGGAGTTGGCAATGGTATCGACTTAATTTGGAACACCCTGTATAATAGGAAATTAATGGTGATCTTCATATTGTATGGTTGCTATTTTTAATAACTTATTTAGAAGGATGGTCTCATTCCTTTGCTTTGCTATCGATCATGTAATGTCACTTGCACACTGTATGGGAGAAGTAGATTGAGATTTAGTCGATATTTTCAGGTTGCTATGTCCAACGGGAAATAATAGTATTTTCAAAGAGAAATAAAGTAACGATTTGATTTATTCTAACTTGTCTTTAGATTCATTCACTAACGCTCAGTTTTGTTGAATTGTACATATTTTTATGTTTTCGTTGTTTCTTGCCAAAGATAATAACTTTTTTCATTATCGATCGTGTAGCTATTTTGGAAATCTTCCATGTCAAAAAAGCACTACTTGATCGATTTTAGAGTTAATCGCTTTGGTATTGATAGTTCATCGTTACGAAACATGCGCTTGGCAATGAAATTTACTTATTTTTCAACATCTGCCACCGCGTACTTGCCTCTAGGCTTTTTGAAGAACTACAATTCTCTAGTGCATATTAACTTATTGTTTAGCGAGCGTAAGCTATGTTAGTACATATTTTTTGACGACTTGATTACAAAACATTGAATTTTCTTCACTACACAAAACTTTAAACTACAAATTGTAATGTATTGTACATAATAACCTTTCGTAGAAAATTCTCTTAATGACAGTGAAAACCGTATCAAAATCTGTTGCGTGGTTTAAAAGAAGTAACATTCAACATTACGTGCCACCGCAGACTATCCTCTCTAAGCTTTTCGAATACTACAATTCTTCAGTTCATTTGTTTGATGTATCTCTTATTGTTTAGCTAGTGCTCTAAAATCGGTTTTATAACTTGATTACAAAACATTGAATTTTTATAGCAAAAAAAACCTAATTTTTATTTTAACCTTCCTCAAACAGTTCTGTAAATGACTAAAATCCGTACAGAAATCCGGTGCGTGGGCGCGTGGCTTAGACGAAGTAATCGTAGAAACGGACATGATGAGGACAGGCACCGATAGCGAATTTATTTTATACTATTTAGTGATTAGAGAAGACATAGCGTTCAAACGTTTTGCAACAGAATCAAACAAAAATTGATTTTCACCATTGTATTGAGCATTACAAAATCTTTCATCATATATCACGCAAGGTTATAAGATATTGGGCTTAGGAGGGAAACTACCAAAGAAGAGGATTTCAGTATGAATGAAACTTTTCGCTTCACAAACTAATTGGGATTCATGTAATTATCGCCTTATAATTTGGATTTAGATCTTACCCAAAAGTGCTAACTCTTCACAAGTTTTCCTATACTGAGCAAAGTGACAGTTCTTTCCCATGTATCCAGTATTGGTACAATCACAAATGAGTCTGTCTTCTTTCACAGAGCATTTTCCCCCATGTTCACAAGTGTTTGGTCTCTTACACGCATCAATAAATCTACAGTCATCCAGAGTTACTTCACCAACCACTCTTTCACTTTGCAATATTGATCTGGGTTCCAGCAGAGCACCGTTTACAATTATGTCCATCATGCAACCAACCAAGCCAGAGTTGGATCTTGACCCTGCAGCTACCTTGATTTTATCACCAATTGCGAACTTTATGTCATCGATTTTCTCTTGTTTGAAACGATTGTCAACGGTTAATATAACTTCTGCGTTATCGTATGATAGGTTGAGGGAGTGCCATATTCCTGGAGTCTTCTTGACGCTTATGAGATGAGTTACATTTTTGGCATATTCGGATAACTCAAATCGAATTTCATCGTTGACAACACGTACCTCCCAATAAATACCAGTTTGTGCTTCGCTGGAAGCCACCACACTCAAGTTACTGCTGGCTTTGAAGCTGAAAGATAAAGACAAACTGTCTGTATGATTATTGTGCCACCAGATGTGGGAGGAAGAAAATGGAAAAGTTATTGGAATATCCTTCACATCTACTTCATTGAACTCTGGTCTCAGTATTCCAATATAATGAACTTTCGGATTATTCTTATTAAGTTCGTAAATGATCGATATATCGTTATAAAATACATATTTTAGGGAGCCAACGAAGTTGTTGGTAGATTTGAGACCAGTCTTTTTCTGCAGTTCTGGACCACCTCCTATGTAAATTTCCGGGTCGATATAGAGCAAAGGAATACCAGTGATGTTGAGAGTAACTAATTCGTCGTTTAATATCAAGTGAAGTTTGTCATATTCATGAAAAATAGTCAAATTATTCCATTGGTATAACTTAAAGTCTGATGTTTGGCCGAGAACTGTTAGCAAGGGATCCTCGCCAAAATTCACTTCTATGAAAATGGTTTTATTGAAAATCGAAGCAGCAATATAGTGATCCAAGCCTTCCTCTCCACCAGCAGCATATAACAATGCTGAATCATCAAATCGTGTTTTGAACATCAGAGAAAAACGTGTTATTGATGAATGTACTCTGTCTTTCCAGTCGTAAACTCGATAGGAGACATAAGACGATCCTCTTAAAGTCAAAATGGTTGCAGCTGAAATATATGAATGAAACAAATCAAATATTACTACTATTCAAACTTCGAACGGGTATGTAACTTACTGTACATATCACAATACTCTCCCTCATATCTTGTACCAAAACAATCGCACGTTAGAGAATTGTAATGGTTGATACATCGAGATCCCTCGAAACATAGGTTTTCTTCTGTCATACATTTGTTGGTGCATCCTTCCTGTACGTTCTCATGTTTTGTTGCTATCAAAGGGGTAATGGGTAAGAGATCAGATGCCGATTTTCCTGTGCTCAAAATAACATTTTTAATGCAGCCAACGAAGGATTCTATTATGTATTTGACTCCATGCAGACGTTCTTCCGAACTCAAACCTGAATTATTTGATAAAAACCTAGGTAAAGAACTCGGTCTAGATGAAGAAGCGTTTCTGAATAAATATTACCTCCAATAAGAATAACCGATGTTACGTTAGCAGCAACTCCATAATTATTATCTTTATCCAGACCTTTCAGAGGCGTTTCCTCTTTTAAATCGTCTACAAAAGCCATCAACTTTGCACTATGAACGTCGATTCGTACCTGTAAATATTTATCGTGTTTAGGTACGCGTCGAAAGGTTAATATGTGATACTCAAGCTACTGTTCCATTGTATATCATTGACAAATGTTTCGAGATTGATAATAAAAAACAAATTTTATATGTTCAATTGAACATGGATCATCATTGATGAAGGGGTGATTTTGCATAACGTTATCCCAGGTTAGCCAACTATATACTTGCTCTCTCTAATTAATAAGAACGTTGTAACACCTCTTTATTGAAACTGAATGGTCATAATATAAATGTTGATCATTACTCCATCAAATACGTTTTCAATGCAAACGAAGTTTGATATTTGTAATTTCTTAATAGATATAAGTACATAATCTTAATTAAATTTCCTTCAATGAGTACTTTCTAGATAATTGTTCTATCGAGGTGGCATCTAGTACGTGTAATTCATCATGACTGAAAAATATAGAGGAAATAGAAATTTCCAATTTACACTAAAAATATATACTTGTAAAGTCACGCTTACAGTCAACCCAATGCTGTATCACTTCCGTTAAAAATAACGTCACCGTTATTCGCCATTTCCGTTATTTTGCTATTACCCAGCAATAGCAAAATAACGGAAATGGAGGATAACGGTGACGATATTTTTAACGGAAGTGATACAGCATAGGGCTGAATGTATGGATTAATTTTTGAAAATTATGTTATAAGTGAATTTTTATACAGGTCCTAGTATTTAAGGTGAGATTTTATCTTTAGTTAGTTTATAACTCAGCTCAGATGATGACACTGTGTGTCAAAATAACTAATGCCCTCTCAACTAACTTGAATACAACAAACAAAATCTGTGTAGTAGAAAAAGTATATCGAGTAAACATACCGTCACTGAATGCCACTGATCCTTGTTGAGTCCCCTACCGACAGTGAGTGCCGTAGAATGTTTTCCATAAACATGTACGACTTTGAGTTGTCCTTGCTGTACTATAACGTAAAGGGCGTATGGTTGTAAAGACACCCCTGTAGGAACTTTAACGTTGTGGTAGACCAGAAGTCCATGAGGAAGACGAGTTCGGAACTGGAAGGAGATTTGTCGGCATAACCTACATTGGGGAATGAAACAGTACATTTAGAAGTTATATCGAAATCAACACTTTCCTCTACAAAAAAAAAACTATCATGAACTATTTAGACTTCTTTATCAATTATTTCAATAACAATTTTTGAGAAAAATTGTGCTTAATCCTGAATGAAAAACTGCCCTAATGGAATTCATACTATTTTGCCTTATTCACAAATAAATCTTATAAATGCATCGGGAAATTTTCTAGGAAACAAAGACGAGCTTGGTTAAATAAATATAATAATTGGATCAATTCCTCAAAATGTATGGAATCTCAAGATTATAAATCTAAATAATGTAATCTATTGGCGATTTCTTACAGGTACTCATTTATCAGGGTTGAGAATATTACACATAGCAGTCAGTTAAAAGTAACTAATTGAAATCAATGGTTTATACAAACCTCAATTGAAATGTCTGAATTATATCTCCATCTATCTGTATAAAAGTATTCGATTGAGCAAACATAAAGGTGTCTTCATTTCCGGTTTCTTGAAATGTCAGCTGAGGACCGCGTTGTTCTCTTGGGATAGTAGTGTTTTTAGGAAACGATACTCCTCCTAAATAGTGAAGACTTCATCAATTGTAGTATGTGATATAAATGAAGATGAGAATACACATAGGTAACTTTCACGAATTAATGAAGTCTGGATTCCAAATTAACACACGGAAAACACTTTTCCCCAGTGAATTTTGTTGTTTTTTCAACAAAACTCGCATAGTAGAAAAATATTTCAATTTCAACTATGTATCATTCTTACAGATTATCCTGGAAAGTTCATATATTCAAACAAATCAGCACAAGGTTTGAACTAAAAAATTCCTACCTGATTAGCTTTGAGAACACTTTATGTTCTTGAACAATATCAGAAATAGTATATTATGACAGCAGTGAACAAGTACAAGTTAGGTTGTGAGTGTTTCAATGGAACTTGTACCCGTGTATCATTCGTTATTTTTTCATGTCTACATCATGGCTTCAAAATGCTGTAAATGATTTTTTCTACAAACCGAGTGAAAAGTACCTTGTTGGCGCTTCGAAAATAACTTGCAAAGTTGCACTATTCCAAGCAGCGAGCGTTTATTTACTTTGTCACTCGATGAGCGACAAAGTGCAAAATGCTCGATAAGTTACCATGGAAACCATAAAAGAAAAACGTCAAATGTTATTGCGACATTTGACACCAGAGTAAGTGTTGAACGGTATTTGATGAATGTCAACTATTTCATGAACAACGCGTGATTTTAAGATCATCATCGAAAATGAAAATGTCTTTTTGTGAAAATTCAATGGAAATCGAGGAAATTTGTAAATTTTCGTGCACTCCGCCTGAAACTGCTCAAGTTGAAAAATCCATAGTAAATGGTGCAATCAAAAGTAACCGAGAAGATTTCAGAAAACATACTACTTGCGTATTTTGCAGAGAAAGCCAAGGTATACTTATATACTCAATGATGAGATCTACTATATCAGTAAAACATGAGCGACCAATATCTGTCGAAAAGTGGTTTGTTCAACAACTTTCAGAGGATGTCGACAAAATATAATAATATTCCCAGCAAAAGAATGAATGAAATCACTTCAAAATATTACAATGCAAACTACGCAAATCTACGCTACGGGACAACTTGAATGAATACGATGGCGCATTCGCTTTTGCAGCTGCAGGGAAATCCGGAAAAACCTACAACTTTTGATTTTGGAGTGTCTACATAACAGAATGGTACTGGATGGAGCCTGTGAAGTCATCAGGAGTTCAGATCCCCTTCTCTGCTTGGTATGCGATCATGAAAAAGCAAGGATTGAAGCATTTCTTTTCAAGGCAGCAACCCGTGCAGCCGATGAACTCGGTCTCGTATTCGACGCTGAACGGACGAACCCAAACTCTGTCACCGAGTTGGAACCCGTTCAGCAGAAAGCCCACGTCAAAGCTGCAGAGAGTAAAAGCATGGGGTCTTCTTAAAGAACATAGAAGACCTTGGCTTATCCTGAAACCTGACCTTCACTTTTCTCAGGTCAAGTGGGCTGAAGCCGAAAACCGATTCATAATGGCCTGCCATATCGGTGTCTTCAACACCCTCGTCTACCGCAGTTGCGTGATGGGTATATAGATGCAGAGCGTGTCGTGGGGCAGCTGAGAACATAATGCATTTGCTGTCAGCTTGTCCAGCTTATGCGGTCTCAGCCTATATCGACAGGCATAACGCGACCCTAGGAGTGTTGTACTACCATCTACGACACTCGTACGGTATAGACGAGACACCGGTGTTGCGTCCTGGAGATATTGAGTCCGTTGTGGAGAATGAGAAGTGCCGAATCTATTGGAACTATTCATTCCCCACCCTCAGGCAAATACAAGCCAATAAGCCTGATGTAGTCCTCCTCGACCATCAAAGTAGGACGATTTTCGTCATAGAGTTCTCGGCTCCTGGCGAAACGAACATCATCCGAAAGGAGGAGGAAAAACGGACAAAATATCGAGGTCTACTGTTTGAACCCCGCAGGCTTTATCCAAACCATGCTGTCAAGATGGTGGTTCTGATAATAGGGGTCCTTAGCGGAATGATGAACACCCTGCTCTCAAACTTGAAAATCATACCGGCTTGGCAGAAAACTTAGCTGGAAGAATGCAGAAGGCCGTAATTCTTGGTACACTCCGCCTTCTCAGGGTACATGACTCTCGGACCCAGTAATCACTCACCCCACGGACGTGGGGAGTGTTTACTGGGGTTAATGACACACCAGCGCTCCAACCGGAAGTGTCGGGGCAACGGAAACAGGGCCTGTTTGGGTAATTCCTGACGGATTGAAATAATAATGATAATAATACAAACAAATGATTCGATGAACGATGATTTGCCAAACGATAATGACCGCAATGACAACGGACGCTTTGAGTCGACGGATGAACTGAGTGAAAGTCTTCTGCATTGCTATGAGAGCAGTGAGCCCACCCGAAGAGGATACATGGCGAGAATGCATGTGGTGTGAAACACATCCAGAGCATGCTGCCTTTTACGCACAAAATGTAAGGGATTCGGGTTCGAGGCTATGTTAGAGCCCCTCTTCAGTCGGTTAAGGCAGTGGCAGAAATGGCCGATATGCCACGTGTCGAACGGGCTGTAGAGGAGCCTCGCATCATACCACCAACGGAAGGCATCAGAACCCGCAGGGCGGTTCACAACACCAAACCCCTGAAGCAACAACAACTGGCACGAGTGGATGCAGAGATTCACGATGTCCTTTCAGAAGAGGCCGACATCTGGCAGATCAACTCTTCCGTGTATGACGCCGCTCAGACCCTGTCCCAAGCTGAGAGGAGGATTGGGAGGCATGAGCGACGCATTCACAAGATGGAAGCTAAGATCAAGTCGGCGAGACAACACGCGTCTCGTATCCAGTGTGTGGCGGACTACGTGGCGGCCAATAGGCCCTTCACGCCCGCAGTGCGGCAAATTGCCGCAAATTTAAGACGAGCTCACCACACA
The DNA here is from genome assembly GCA_958502065.1 of Chrysolina americana. NCBI lineage: Eukaryota > Metazoa > Arthropoda > Insecta > Coleoptera > Chrysomelidae > Chrysolina > Chrysolina americana. The sequence continues at coordinate 40,017,518 of OY293416.1, forward strand.
CCGAATCAAGACGTGCTGTTCACCATCAAACAGTCTTGATAGTATACGAATGCTAGTGGCTGCAAAAAAGTCACCAGTGAGGCGGGCAAGAAGCATCGCGGAAAACATAAAATCCGCGATAAACCTTCTCGCCTATTCCAAGAGCCTCCACGAATTGTAGGTAATCCGCCGGCGCGCGGCTGATCAGGTAGAAACCTTCTGGAAAGGTATTTACGAATTTCCGCAACCACTCAACGTAGATACTCCAGCACTAGCGCAGTTCGAAGCTTTCTGCAGGAGGCTTCGTCAGCCTGAGCTCAATGAACTGCGCAATCCGATCACCCCGGAAGAAGTTCAACGGGCCCTCAAAGGCTCGAAGAACTTTGCTGCTCCAGGCCCTGCCACCCTAAATAACTATTGGTGGAAAAAATTTCCATGTACCCACCACCATCTAGCAAGAGTTTTCAACTCATGGCTAGATGGGGAGCAGCAGATTCCGGATTGGTTTTTTCATGGGGCAAAGCGTGCTAATCCCCAAAAACGGAGATTTGTCCGACCCGAAGAACTACCGACCGATAACATACTTGAACGCATGTTATAAGATGTTTACACGCATCTTATACATGCGAATTCTCTTCGCATTTAAGCCGGTGTATGAACGGATATATGAGCAAAGAGGGTCAAAGAAGGGGGTCGCTGGCTGCAAGGAGAACCTGCTGATCGATAGATGCATCACGCAGGACTCCGTGCAGTATAAGCGTAAACTTTCAATGGCCTGGATCGATTATCGCAAGGCATTTGATGCAACATCGCATGGACTCATCATGCATAAGCTCAGATGCCTTGCGGTACCCGATCAAATAGTGAGATGCATTGAACAGCTGATGCCACTCTGGAGGACTCGCTTTACCATAACATCTGGTCAAGTCAGAGTCCAAACAGAGCAGGTTATCTTTGGAAGGGGCGTGTTTCATGGAGACTTACTCAGCCCTCTTCTCTTCTGCATCTCACTACTGCCATTGTCGGTTGCACTACGGAAAACCCGCGGATACAACTGCGGCACCCACAGCAACCGGAGGCATAAGGTCACCCATCTGTTTTACATGGATGACCTTAAACTTTATGCCTCCGGAGAAAAGGATCTCCATCAGTCCTTAAGGGTGGTGCAAGAGTATACGCATGCTATCGGAATGGAGTTTGGGATCGACAAATGTGCCACGGTTCATCTCAAAAGAGGACGATGCGAGGAATATGGAAAGGACGTTCAGCTCGTAGACGGAAGCATCCTACATCATCTGGATGCCAGAGAGACGTATACCTACCTAGACATGAAACAATGCCACACCCAAGAGGTAGCTACTGTTAAAAATTCTCTCCGCGGCATGTTTCAGCACAAACTTTGACAGATCTAGTCATCAGAACTGTCGGGGAAGAACATAGTTGCTGCAACTAATATGCTTGCCGTTCCGATTCTACTTTATTCCTTTGGAGTAATGAAATGGAAGAGCTGCGACAACTCGACGTAAAAACTCTCAAAATGATGCAACTTTATAGGAGCTTGCATCCTAAATCGTCTGTTCCACGGTTATACTTCCCCAGACAACGGGGAGAACGTGGACTTTTCAGTTTGGCGTCTACACAACAGAATGGTACTGGATGGAGCCTGTAAAGTCATCGGGAGTTCAGATCCCCTTCTCTGCTCAGTATACGTTCACGAAAAAGTAGGGATTGGAGCATTTCTTTTCAAGGCAGCAACCCGTGCAGCCAATGAACTCGGTGTCCTATTCGACACTGAACCGACGAACCCAAACTCTGTCACCGAGTTAGAACCCGTTCAGCAAAAAGCCCACGTGGAAGGTGCGGAGTGTGACAAGCTCCTACAGCTACATAGGGATGAGCCAATGCATGGGGTCTTCTTCAAGAACATTGAAGACCTTGGCTTATCCAGAAACCTGACCTTCGCTTTTCTCAGATCAAGTGGGCTGAAGTCGGAAACCGAGGGATTCATAATGGTCTGCCAGGATAGTGTCTTTAACCCCCTCCTCTACCGCAGTCGCGTGATGGGTATAGAGGTCCCTGACACTAGATGCAGAGCGTGTCGTGGAGCAGTTGAGACCATAATGCATTTGCTGTCAGCTTGTCCAGCTTATGTGGTCTCAGCCTATATTCACAGAGATAACGTAGCCTTACGAGTGTTGTACTACTATCTACGACACTCGTACGGTGTAGACGAGACACCGGTGTTGCGTTATGCTCCGGGGGATATGGAGTCCGTTGTGGAGAATGAGAAGTGCCGAATCTATTGGAATGACTCATTCGCCACCCTCATGCAAATACAAACCAATAAGCCTGATGTAGTCCTCCTCGACCAACAAAGTAGGACGATTTTCGTCATTGAGTTTTCAGCTCCTGGCGAAACGAACATCATCCGAAAAAAGAAGGAAAAACGGACTAAATATCGAGATCTACTCTTTGAACTCCGCAGGCTTTACATAAACCATTCTGTCAAGATGGTGGTTCTGATAATAGAGGTCCTTGGTGGAATGATGAACACCTTGCTCTCAAACTTGAAAATCATACCGGCTTGCCATGATGCGGCAGAAAACTCAGCCGGAAGAATGCAGAAGACCGTAATTCTTGGTTCACTCCGGCTTCTCAGGGCACATGACTCTCGGACCCAGTAATTCTCACCCCACGGACGTTATGAACAGAACTTTGTTATCAAGCTGTGTTTGCCTTTAAAACGTGTTTTCTACCCCAAATATAATGGAGGATATTTTTTAAAAAGCTGAAAAAGCAAGAGAATCATTAATTCCATTGAAAAGTGTATCTGTATTGCTGTAGCTGTATACCAAAAATAATACAACGTATATCTGGCACGGAAAAATGTTATGCCAAAAGATGACACAGAAACTCTTTTTTTCTGGCATATTTTCAAGAACTGATTTTGTAGTAATTGTGTTTATTCGTTGCAGTTAGAAACGTATAATCCGAATTCCTTATGGACTAAATGGTCAAACCTAAAATTTATGGTAACTATACGTGAGAAACGAGATATAATAATAATAATAATAATAATAATAATATCTTATTTCTCTTGTTGAAAAGTACAAAATAGAGGATGATTCGAATGGTACAATAACAAGTCAAACGTCACAAAATGCTTAACACAAATACAATTATCTACACATACACAGTATACATAAATATATATCTCAAACGAAGATATAGTAAAAATAAAAAAATAAATAAACAATATACAGGCCGTTTTCTTTTATCATGTGGTAACATTGCTATATTCTAAACCCTAATAGATACAAAGACGATTGAATGGAAAAAAAGTTAACTATTATGGTGAGCAGTAAATTGGTCAGAGAATATTTACGGGGATTCTCGCCCTTCCCAACTTATACAGGGAAAACTGAAAATGCTGTTTTCGGTTTTTTACGAATAGAATTGTTATTTCAGAAAATATAAAAAAAATTAAAAAGGAAAGTTTTATTGTATTCAAAATGTACTAGAACTAGGTAAAATTTTTAATCAAACACCGCCATCATCAACAATTATTTTCAAATGCGGACCTGTCTATTTCATCACAAATATTGATAGAGCGATAAAATCACAATTCAGTGGTATATCACACTCGACATTTTTATAACGTGTTATATAAAATAACTGTAACATCAGTGACAACAGCATTTTTAGTTTTCCCTGTATAAGTCGGGAAGGGCGAGAGTCCCCGTAGATTTTCTCTGACCAATGTACTGCTCACCACAATAGTTAAATTTTTTCCCATTTAATCGCCTTTGTATCTATTACAGTTTAGAATATAGTAATGTTACCACATGATAAAAGAAACGGCCTGTATATGAAGAGGCTTCACAGTAAAACAGAGTTTTTCACAAAACGTATAGAGGTACTAATAAATTTCAATTCCAAAGTACATTATTGACCTAGAATTCATCGAGGGTGTAGCAATTTTTTTTGGATAAGAACAGTTTTTAATCTCGATTTGAAAATTGTTATATTAGGAGAGTTCAATCGATTCATCTAGCTTATTGAAAAACTTTGGTCCAAGAAAGAGAAAACTTTTTTGGTATAAGGTGGTTCGATGCATGTTGGGTATTAATAAGTTTTTAGAGCGAGTCGAGTATTGATGCTGATTAGATGTAGAGTTCAGTCTATTCTTGTAAATATACCGGGTGGCTACGGAAGTATTGCCTACGGAATATCTCAGTTATTGTATGAAGTAGGTTTGTGAAATTTAGAGCGTCGATATAATGACATAAGAGCTAGAATTTGAGCATATTGACATGTCGAAGTTAACTTCCGGTCTGACCGGAAGTAACATCAACTTTCTTATTTCAAATGGAAACCCTATTTTTTTTCTTTTCACTTTATTCAGCATTCAATTCCCTTTCTAATGACATATCACAAGTTGGTATCTAACCAGAAACTACATCAGAAAAAAATTATTATTGAAATTCACCGAGTAGGCCGTGGAAGCAAAATGAAAGCCAAAAATTGAAAAGTTGGCTATGGGAACCATACGTCACTTGATAACAGTTGCTACTACTGTGATATTTTATTTTCATTCGTCGGCGTTATAAAAAGCCGTCAAAAAAAATATTGGAAAAATTGGGAAAAAAACAATACTCTGTAGGTCCATAACTTAAATAGGAACATACAACTTTTTCTTGCCTGTACTATTCAGCATAACCATTCCTTTCTAATGATATCATAGAAAGTAATTTTTTGAAATAAAATACCAAAAAATCCAATTATTATTATTCAAATAACAAAAATACAGAATTATCGAAAAAAAAAATTCAAATTGATAGGATTAAAGATAAAATAAATTCAAAACAAATGTTCGAAATGCATTCCCTCAGCGTCAATACATTTATTGACTCTGGTGATATTTTCATGTAAAACGTTTCTCAACATTTTTTACTTCTAGCTCATGTAGAGTTGTAGGCTGTGTGGAATACACCCTATTTTTAAGATGCCCCCATAGAAAAAAGTCGCACGGAGTAAGATCAGGTGACCTTGGTGTCCACCTGACTGGACCATGGGTTGTTATAAGTCTCTCTTGAAAGCGATTTTGAAGATAATTTCTCGCTATTCTTGAATTATGCAGAGGGGCGCCATCTTGCTGGAAGTACATTATATCAGTTATTTCCGCTGGTTGGTTGTTAATGAATTCCGAAATTTCATTCGTTAAAAAATTTAAGTATCTCTCTCCGGTTAGTTGGCCTTGAAAAAGAATGGGGCCAACAATATGAGTTCCAACTATTCCTGCCCAAACATTCACACCAAATCTCTCCTGGAAGCCACCTTGTCGAAACCGGTGCTCGTTTTCTATCGCCCAGTACCTGAAACCAAAGACCGTTCACACTTTTAGCACTTTACACTTCGACTATCGACAATAATTCAAATAAAGTACAGTACCTACCTTGTATTATTCCTGTTAAATAATCCATTGTTGGTAAATCTTGACTCGTCCGTAGACAAGATATAATAGTTAAATAGGTGATTCTCAGCATTTTGTCGAAGAAACCAATTACAATATTCCAGACGCCTTTCACTGTCCTTTTCATACAAATGTTGATGCAACTGATACTTGAAGGATTTAAATGGATGTTTTTTCAAAATTTTCCTAGCAGAGTCCTTACTTATAGCTAATTCGGCGCCAATCTGCCTTGAGGAAATTGTGCTATCATATTGTACTAAAGCTAATACATTAATTTCAGTTTCCTCATTAATAACAAATGCTTCTTGGTCTTCGTGAACATCAGGCTCTCTTCTTAATTTTTCTTCAAGCCACTGGAAATACCTTCTTGACGGTTGCTGCCTCCCTGGATATCGCTCTAAATACAATCGTTCAGCGGCATAAGAATTTTTTAAACATTCACCATAAATGAGAAGCATGTCAATTTGTTCGGTTCGTGAATAACGGGGCAATTTTTGAATATTCCACTAACTGATTTCGATTTCCAAACCATTTTAAAATGGCAGAATCAAAAACACTAATTCGAACGTCAAAATAATATGGATAGCAGCGTTCGTGAGAGCTCTCGTTTCTTTTTTGTTTCATTCCAAAATACATCTTGATCAGCCTACTTGTTAATATTTTGGTTCGAATGATTATTGCAATGGAATGATTATTCTGAATAGCACAAACATCGTCCATTGGTAGATATTAGAATATCTATGGACGATGGCACAGACCAAGTACATTTATGTTCCTATTTAACCTAGAACCTACAGGATATAATTTATCATTCCACATTATTTTTAATGTTATTTTTGCGTATGGCGATAATAGAGCAAGAGCAACTGTTATCAAGTGACGTATGGTTTCCATAGCCAACTTTTCAATTTTTGGCTTTCATTTTGCTTCCACGGCCTACTCGGTGAATTTCAATAATAATTTTTTTCTGATCTAGTTTCTGGTTAGATTCCAACTTGTGATATGTCATTAGAAAGGGAATTGAATGCTGAATAAAGCGAAAAGAAAAAAAATAGGGTTTCCATTTAAAATAAGAAAGTTGATGTTACTTCCGGTCAGACCGGAAGTTAACTTCGCCATGTCAATATGCTCAAATTCTAGCTCTTATGTCATTATATCGACGCTCCAAATTTCACAAACCTACTTAATACAATAACTGAGATATTCCGTAGGCAATACTTCCGTAGCCACCCGGTATATGCAAATTTCATAAATATAATGTAACGATTTCGAGACCGGCCCCGAGACCGACCCTGATCTAATTAATTATGCACCCTCGTTCAACTACAACTGCATATCTGCTGGCGTACGGATCGCCGAGAACAAGCTGGAATAAATCGATTGTTCGATACTATTCGAAGAGCCATCTAGATGAAATGTTCTATACTCCTGAATATTCGTGAGTCGTTAATGGAAACTGCTTGGGAGTATATAAGCGGGACAGTCAGAATGGAGAGGGAGTTACAGTTCCAGAGTTCGCTGATAGATAGCCACAGTAGAAATAGATTGAAATATTTATTGAAGTAAATGTTTTAGTGAATAATTGTTGTAAATAGTGTTTTAAATAAATCAGGAAAATTAGTTAGTGCAGTTTTACTACATTTGTTGTCAGAAGTCGGATGTTTAAAATAAACAAGTGTTAAAGTGTTCGTCGCGTTGAAAAACTGATAGACATTTATCGCGGCTAATAGACAGTTAGTGAGTGACCCGTTGAACATTTGAGTGCAAAGTGGACAGTTTTGCGCGTCGCGGGACAATAAACTGAAAACATTTTGTGTGAAATAAATAATAGACTGATATTGCGGCAAAGACAATAAGAGACAAAATGTTTCCGAGAAGAGTTCACCTAGTTGACCTTAAAGTTAGTGAATTAAAGCAAGAGTTAGAGGAGCGTGAATTAGAAACAGCTGGAAAGAAGGCCGTACTACAGAAGAGACTTTCAGATGGACTGATTGAAGAAGGAGAATACCCCGAAACATTTTTTTTCGAAGTTTCTGGAGTCGATTTGAGTGCTATAATGAACAAACTCGAGGAAACCACGAATAGTTTGAAGGAGGAACTTCAACAAAATTCCGTAAGTCTGAAAGAACTTCAACAAAATTCGGTGAGTCTGGAGGAGAAACTTCTAGAAAATTCTGTTAGCTTGAAAGAAGAACTCCTCGAAAACTCGAAAAATCTAGAAGAAAAGCTTCAAGAAAATTCTGTCAGCCTGAAAGAAGAACTTCTAGAAAATTCGAATTGTCTAAAAGAGGAACTTCAAGAAAATGTGAAGAGCCTGGAAGAAAAGCTTCACGAGAATTCGAAAAATCTGGAAGAAAAGCTTGAAGAAAATTCGAAATGTCTAGAAGTGAAAAGCTTCTAGAAAACTCTGAAGGCTTAAAAAAAGAACTTTGTGGTGTGGCGAATCGGTTGGAAGAAAGAATGGGAACTGTCGAGACAGAAATGGAAAAATTGAAAGAAACAATAAGTGACCAAGTAAAAGACGACATGGTGGAAGAAATAAAAAAAATCAAGGAAACGCTCCACGATGAAATAAAAGACGGAATCGAGACAGAAATCGGCAGAATAAAAGAAAAATTCAGTGTATTGGAACAGCGAATGGATTCTGCGCACACCCCAGAAACTTACAACAAATACCCAATGCTGGACCTGAGTATGAACCTGGAGAAAGTTCAAAAAGACGTAAAAGACTTTAAGGTCAGTACGGAACCAGGAAAGCTCTTATTGAAAACGCCTCAGTTCGACGGAAATACTCCATGGTCAAACTACCACCGACAATTCGAAGCTGCTGCCAAAGCAAATGGATGGAATGCTGGAGAAAAAGCTTTAGCATTGACACTGGCATTGCGTGGCGAAGCAACAAATATTTTACAAACGCTCACCGCCCAACAACAGGAAGACTATGAACAGCTGGTAAAACACTTGGAACATCGTTATGGCCAAGCCCACCTTGAACACGTATATCACTCACAGCTGAAGAACCGATGCCAGAAATCAAGCGAATCCTTGCAAGAATTTGAAGCAGACATTGCACGCTTGGTTCGCCTTGCACACCCAGCCACACCGGAAAGTGTAATGGAGCGGCTAGCAGTCCAGGCATTTTTGGATGGACTTCGTGACCAGGAAACCCGGCAAGCCCTAACACTAGCTCGCACCGCACATCTCGTGGATGCATTGGCACGCGCTCTGGAATTCGAAGCAGCAAAGCAATCCTGCAAAAGCCAGAGTAGAGATCGAGGAAGACCGACAAGAGCCTACTAATATGGAAGCTGTGATGCGAAAAGTGCTGAAGGAAGTTGTGCCTGAGAGAAGACTGATACGATGCCGAAATTGTAGAGAACTTGGGCACGTGCGTAGCAAATGTCCGATATTGAAAAAATCGATATCAACGATGAAGGTCAAGAAGGAGCAATCGTCAGCCCGTACCCAACAAGCCCCAGTTAACAATGCATATGTCGCTGTACTTCAAAGACAAGACAAAGGAGTCTTCGTAGACGGTCTCATTGAAAACGAGCCTCGCACCATGCTCCTTGATACGGGTGCGACTAGGACAATCCTTGGACCTACTTTTGCCAAAACACCGGCAAGAATCGAATCGTCGAATTGGAAGCCACGCACAGCAACAGGAGAGCCGGCAACTGTGTATGGTGAACTTCCAATTGAGCTGACTTTGGGCAGCACTTCAGTGAAACACCGGGCTCTGGTAGCGGATATCGAGGACGAGATAATAATTGGAATGGACATCATGAATTCTAGAGGATTCGAGCTGAATTTTAAAGACGGCGTCCTTCGTGTGAACGGAGAAGAGCTGGTACTTCACGGGAGAAGTGTAGAAATGGTTCGAGTTCTGCTGGATGAAGACGTAAGCGTACCGGAGAGGGCTGAAACCATTTTGGAGGCTCGCCTGGATGGAGGTGCGAGCAGTGGAAACGTGGTGATGTTCGAGCCCAAGCTACATGATGAGAAAATTGGACGAGGAATTGCACTAGGAAAAACCTTGTTGCGTGCTGATAAATTTGTGCCAGTAAGGGTAATGAATGTCAATTATTACCCGGTGACCTTGAAGAAGGGAACGATTTTGGGGCACTGCTCGTCAATTTCCTCTGTAATCAGGAGTGTACGTGGCACTGTTAGCCAAGCCAGTAACATGCCAGCAGAATTGGAGAAGTTGGTTGCTATCTCGTCCAAGGACATGGGGCCAGCACAGAAGCCTAAACTGAGAGAACTAGTCAGGAAGTATCAGGACATCTTCGATACCGGAGTAGGCAGAGGCGGTAGAATAAAGGTGGTTCAGCACAAAATAGATACTGGAAATGCCCGACCAATAAGGCAATCAGCCAGAAGACTTCCTCTCGCCAAAAAGGAGGAGGCTGACAAAATAGTCTGCGACATGGAGAAAGACGGAGTCATCGAGCCATCCGACAGTCCCTGGTCCTCTCCAGTCGTGTTGGTGAAGAAGAAAGATGGATCAACACGGTTTTGCGTAGACTACCGTCAACTAAACAACGTGACGAAAAAGGACAGCTACCCTCCCCCAAGGATAGACGACACGCTAGACACGCTGGCTGGATCTACGATTTTCTCGACCTTAGATTTGAAGAGCGGATACTGGCAGGTAGAACTGGCCCAGGAAGATCGAGAAAAGACAGCTTTTACCATCGGCTCCGGATTATGGCAGTTTACAGTTATGCCATTCGGCCTCTGCAATGCTCCAGCCACGTTCGAAAGATTGATGGAGACGGTTTTGAAAGGACTGTCATGGAAGAACTTGGAAGAGGTATTTCAGCGACTAAGAAGCTCCGGACTGAAACTGAGCCCCAAGAAATGTCACCTGTTTCAAAAAGAAGTACCTTATCTCGGCCACGTTGTCTCTGGGAAAGGAGTGGCAGTAGATAAGCAGAAGATCAAAGCTGTTAAGGAATGGCCCGTTCCGAAAGACATTCACCAGCTTCGAAGTTTTCTTGGCTTGTGCACTTACTATCGCCGATACGTGCTGGGATTTGCTAACATCGCAAAACCACTGACCAGGCTCCCGGAAGGACAAAGTTCCAGTGGTCAGATGAATGCCAAGATTCATTCAGGAAGTTGAAAGGAGCTTTGATCAACGCACCAATCCTGAGCTACCCCCTTCCAGACGGGAAATTCATTTTGGACACGGACGCCAGTAACGTTGGACTTGGAGCTGTCCTGTCTCAGATCCAAGAAGGACAAGAGAAGGTCATCGGTTACTTCAGCAAGACCCTCAGTAAACCGGAGCGGAATTACTGTGTCACCAGGCGGGAACTGTTGGCTGTTGTCAAGGGAGTTGAGCACTTCTACAAGTACGTATATGGACGAAGATTCCTACTGGGAACTGACCATGCAGCTCTCAAATGGCTCCTACAGTTTAAGAATCCCGAGGGTCAAGAGGCTCCAGGAATTCGACTTTGAGATCGAACATCGGGCGGGCACCAGCCATAAGAATGCGGATGCCCTATCGCGAAGACCATGTCCAGACGACTGTTCGCACTGCCGACGAACAGAGGAAAAGGAGTCGACACTCTGCAGAACCACGGCGGTCGATGATAACTGGAATGACCACAAGATCCAGAAAGACCAAGAGAAAGATCCAGATCTTCGTTTAGTCATCGGCTGGAAAAAGAGTGAGCGAAGACCGTCATGGCAGGAAATAGCCAGTTGTTCTCCAGTCGTTAAAACTTACTGGGCCCAATGGAACTCTTTCACCTTAGACAATGGAGTCTTGAAGCATGTGTTGGAGTCGGAGGATTGCGGGAAGAAAGACGTCAGGTAGTAGTTCCCAGGAGCAGAAGACAGGAAGTGCTCCGAGAAATCCATGATGGAGTCACCGGAGGACATCTGGGAGTGACGAAGACCCTCCAGAAAGTTAGGCAACGGTTCTACTGGGCCAATTGTCAAGCTGATGTCAAGGACTGGTGCAGAAAATGTGCTGTATGCGCTGCCAGTAATGGGCCTCGAACAAGACCTAAGGCCCCGATGCGCCAGTACAATGTGGGCAGCCCATTCGAAAGGATCGCCATTGACATCGCTGGCCCGTTCCCACAATCTGAACACGGGAACAAGTACATCCTTGTGGCGATGGATTACTTCAGCAAGTGGGCCGAAGCCTATGCCCTGCCCAACCAAGAAGCCGACCGTTGCCGACGTCTTGGTGAAGGAGTGGATTTGTCGATTCGGTGTCCCGTTAGAGCTGCATTCGGATCAAGGCAGGAATTTCGAGTCAAACCTGTTCCAGGAGATGTGCCAGATGCTGAACTTCCGGAAAACGAGGACCACAGCTCTACATCCACAGTCCGATGGAACGGTGGAGCGGATGAATAAGACGATAAACCGCCACCAGTCCAAGGTAGTCTCTGATCACCAGAAGGATTGGGACCAGTACCTCCATCTGTTTCTGATGGCGTATCGTTCCACAGTTCATGAGTCAACCGGCCAAACCCCTGCTTGTGTTATTATGGGCCGAGAGCTGCGACTTCCATGTGACCTGAAGTTTGGGACGCCACCAGGACAAGACACTGCGGGACATGACTACGTCAGCAAACTGCGACAGAGAATGGACGACATCCATGAACGGGTCCGTTTGAACATCCAGAGTGCCAGCGACAGAATGAAGGAGACCTACGATATCAAGGCGGATGCTGGTGGATATCAGACAGGTGACCTTGTCTGGCTATACAACCCTAAACGTCGCCGTGGACTATCACCGAATCTTCGGAACTCGTGGGAAGGTCCATATAAGATCATGAAAAGGATAAACGACCTCGTCTACCGCATATATAAGCCACCACGAGGAAAACCTAGGGTAGTCCACTTCAATAGGTTGTCCCCTTACGCCGGAAACCACGATCAAGTCCGCACAGTCAGATCACCGGAGGACGAAATGACATTTCAGAGGTTCATGTCCTTGTACTTGAACGGACAGAAAGTTCAATATGGGGTAACCCGAGAGGAGTCACGAGATCTTTTCAAGGTGCCTGCTGATTACGCGTTAGCTCACTGTGTGGCAGAAGATCTCCAAATGTCCAGAGGCATTGCAGTAGTTTTCTCCAAGAAATTCGGTCGAATCCAGGAACTGAGAGAACAGAACCCGGAAGTTGGAGGGGTGTTACAGCTGAGGAAAGGCCGGAGAAACATCTACTATCTGGTTACCAAGAAGCGTTCTCGAGATAATAATAATAATAATAATAATAATATTTTTATTCCATTGAGATCATTTACACGATATTGGAAAAGTCAGTGGAGAAAATAGTATACATAAAATATGAATTGTTACATAAGTAAACATATAAATAGATAGGTACAAGGTATTAAAAGCTAAATTCCATAAATTCATTCAGACTATAGAATGAGTATTGCAACAGGAGATCTTTGAGAGATTTTTTGAATAAATTCAGATTTTGGATTTCTCTTGTAGCGATTGGTAGTTTATTGAACAACTGTATACCTGTCTACGATGGACTCTTTTCATAGAAAGTTGTCCGATGAGGAGGTATTCGAAGAAGATTACCATGCCTTGTCTTATAGCTATGCTTGTCAGCACTTTTAATGAAGTCCTTCAAATTATTTTTAACGAATAGGATATCTTTATAAATATAAATACAGGGAAGAGTTAAAATTTTGTTTTCTTGAAAGTAGTCTCTACATGAAGTTCGTTTATGGATCCCAAAGATGAGACGTATTATTTTTTTTTGTAAAATAAACAATTTTGTTGAGAATCTAGAGTTTCCCCATATTATAACATTATAAGATAAGTGCGAGTATGTCATCGCATAGTAGATATTCATTAGTTGTTGTTGGGAGAATATATTTTTGAGTTGTAAGATTGCATAGTAACTGCTACATATCTTCTTAGAAATATGATTAATACATGTCTGAAAAGAAAGTGATGAGTCGAGAAAAGTTCCAAGGAATTTTGTTGTCTCAGAAGAAGTAATGTTAATATTTCCAGTATGTATTTCAAAAGACGTGTTGGGATCATTTGTTATATTAAATTTCATTAGAACCGTTTCCCCATGATTTAGAATTAAATGATTGTTCAAACACCATTTAGTAAATTTATTATAAAGTAAATTTAAATTGTCTGCCAGTTCTTCGGGAGAGTTGCCACAGGTTGCAAACGAAACATCATCTGCATATATGACCTTACACTTCGTTTTCATAAATTCTGGTAGATCATTAATAAACATTATGAATATAAGTGGGCCCAGCACAGAACCCTGAGGGACACCCAGATTAACAATTGCCTCATTTGACTGAGTTTGATTTATTTTGACTGTAATTCTCCTATATCTTAGGTATGACATCAGCCAAGTCAACACGTTTCCACGAAATCCCAAAGCATATAGTTTTTCTTGGACAAAATCTAAGTTTATGCTGTCAAACGCCTTAGTTAGATCAAAGAATAGTGCCCCGACAGTTTTCTTATTATCAAGTTGTTCATATATAAATTCAATAAATTCATAAACAGCCCCTTCTGTTGATCTCCCAGGGTAGAAACCATTTTGACATTTTGTTACAATACTGTGATTATCCAAATAATTAATCATTCTATTATAAGCAGATTTTTCAACAACTTTACTAATCACATTTGAAACAGTTATCTGTCTATAGTTATCCATACACAAGGGATCATTGTTTTTATAGATAGGAGTAGCGAGTCCAGTTTTCAGTTCTTCCGGGAACTGACCACTTTCAATTGAGATATTTATTAATTCAGACAAAGGCAGTGCAATGTGCTGAGCTATACATTTAATAATTTTTGTTGATATACAGTCAATACCACTTGAATTAGTATTTTTTAAACTACATATTATCTCAAAGACCTCTTGTGCCGTAACAGGAGTGAAAAAGAATGAATTACTATTATTCAGATCACATGTTGTACAAGACGATACAGAATTTTAAAAAATTTTTTCGTTTAACAATCTTACAGAGGTGCTGAAATGATTGACAAAGCTATTCGCAACATCAAAGTCCCTGTCAACAATTGACCCATTGACATTCAATTTCATTACTCTTATCTTATTATTATTTTTTCCAGTTTTTTCTTTCACTAATTTCCAAACATATTTCTGTTTTTCATTAGGATCTAATTTATTTTCAATAATTTTTTGGTAATATAACTTTTTGTCTGATTTTAGTCTGTTTTTATAAGTTTTAAGCAGAAGTTTGTATTCAATTTCTAATTTTTCATCATTAAGGTTCTGCTTTAGCCAATAAAGATTGTTTAGTGATAAGCCGTCTTATGAAGATGTTTGGAAGAGCCTTACGAGATTGAGAGACACGATGCTGGACCAGAATATTGTAGACCTGGCAATCCCATAATTGGTCTGTGGGCTTGATGGGCTGGACTGGAGAGTTATAAGAAGCATGTTGGAGACAATATTTGGGGCGAAACGTCTTTAAGAAGGGGGCAATGTAACAATTTCGTGACCGGCCCCGAGACCGTTCCTGATCTAATTAATTATGCACCCTCGTTCAACTACAACTGCATATCTGCTGGCGTACGGATCGCCGAGAACAAGCTGGAATAAATCGATTGTTGGATACTATTCGAAGAGCCATCTAGATGAAATGTTCTATACTCCTGAATATTCGAGAGTCGTTAATGGAAACTGCTTGGGAGTATATAAGCGGGACAGTCAGAATGGAGAGGGAGTTACAGTTCCAAAGTTCGCTGATAGATAGCCACAGTAGAAATAGATTGAAATAGTTATTGAAGTAAATGTTTTAGTGAATAATTGTTGTAAATAGTGTTTTAAATAAATTAGGAAAATTAGTTAGTGCAGTTTTACTACAATAAATACTCGCAACCGTTAGTATTTGGAGTTCTTTGAATGTATCCATGATTGCCTCCACCCAATTTCAGCAATGATTCTGATCGCATGTTTCTGTAGAATGAAAACCCTGTACCCCAGTTCAGTATTCCATTCCGTAGGTGGCAGTGGATTGTTCCATAGTACAGATTCAGCAGAACCTCTTTACTACAATGATTCGCCATAAACGGCAATGCGTAACAATTCTTGCGTAATTTATCGCAAAGAGTTTCAATATGAGGGGTCCAGGTGAGTTTATAGTCCAGCGTGAGACCTAACATCATTATTGTTGAGGAAGATTCAACATGTAACCCATCATTCTCAAAAATACTGAAGTCTACAGGGACATTATTTAATGAAAATTTCAACAATTTTGTTTTGGTGATGTTCAGTGCCAAGTGATTTTTATCAGCCCAAGTTACCACCCGCTCATAAACACTTTGTGTTTTTTCTGTGAGAGCTAACACATTCTGTTTTATGTCGTCAGCATCAGGTCGTTGGCATATATAAGAAAAAGTAATGGGCCACCCATATCACCAAGTTCAATGAACTAGAGGCTTTATCAATACGGAATAGTAAGAATCAAAGAAGCCGAAAAAGTCTGCCGTTTCATTTCCTTAAGATGTCATAAGATTTCTAAAGAACGCTCCTAATGAAATTCATTTAGTGCACTAGGTAATTTTTTTCTCATTTTCCTATTTTTCATAAGTAATTTTGGAGGATACAAAAGTCAGGAACTTGAATATGAAGATATCGAATTCAGATATGGTAGTGAACGTACCGGAAAGTAATATTGTTGTATCGAAGAAATTTTCAGTTGTGGAAGAAATAGAGTTCCCCGCTTTGCCTTGATCAAGGCTCAATTATGTCTTTGCGTCCTGAAGGTGTTAGACAATTTTTTATGAGCTTCCGTCGAAATAAATGTACATCTCAGCCAATTGGAAATAACGTATTTGGGAAAATCCCCAGCAAAATCCCAATGTATTTAGGATTGCCAAACCCATCTTCCTATACGGGACATTGCCTTTGTTGCACTTCTGCTACTGCTCTAGCTAATGCAGGAGCAACTATGACTAACCTAAAAAGACACGGAGGTTGGAAAAGTTCCACGGCGGCGGGGGGTATTTGGAGGATGGCATCAAATTAAGAAATAAAGCGGCACCTATGTTGTCTACTTTGCCATTAGAAGAGGCAGGTACCCCGACAGTAGTAAACAGGAGCTCCAGCCAAACAAAAGAAGTGGTGGAAGTAATTTTCAGTGCACATTTCAAAATTGTACATTAACTATTTGTAATGAAAATATGGTTCAATTTTCATTTCATAAATATAGACACATGTAAATTTTCACAATGACGGAAAACCCAGTAAATATCTGAGATGCGGTTTAATTTTGTTGTTCTACTCTAGAAAATTTAGTAGTTACCAAAATTAATAAAACTAATACTTACTTCCTAGACCTATACATCTGTTCCAACAGTGATTTTCTGTTTCGAATCTGTTCCTCTCATTACCTGCACATCCACCCCATATGAACATTGAGCACTCTTGCCTGTCGTGGTCGAAGGCCCATTTATATAAGTTTCTGTTACAAGGACCCTTTTCAGCTAGTCCTGGGCATGGGTGAGGATCATGTCTATCTGGCATTGCCGTTATTGCAATAATGTATGGAAAGACAAAGGTAATGGGTTTCCACATAGTATTCTGAAAAAAATTATTCAATAATTTGAATATTGAAGTTATCTCAAGTACGAATTAATGAGAGAAAACTTCCCAATTCATTATGGAAAATGTAGTTTCACTTTAACCAAAAAATAAGTGCGTAATGAATTGAAACGAATGAAATCATAACGTTAGATAAGTTTGAAGAATAATAACAAGGATGACTCGAAAAAAAATTGATTTTGCATTAACAGTTAGCAGTTATATGTGTTGGAATACCTTGAAGAATTTTCAGAATAATGTTTATATTTATTGACTAGTTTTTTCAATTTACTGCGTGAGAAATAAAAGATCCATTTATGATTGTTGAGTTGATAAGCAAATTGCCTTGAGCTAAGAGAAAAAAAACTGATTAACCTAGGCCAAGGAGGCCAAGAAGGTGTTATAAACCCTGGGACTCTCCCTGGATCCACGCGGAATACCTTGAAGAATTTTCAGAATAATGTTTATATTTATTGATGAGTTTTTTCAATTTACTGCGTGAGAAATAAAAGATCCATTTGTGATTGTTGAGTTGATAAGCAAATTGCCTCGAGCTAAGAGAAAAAAAACTGATTAACCTAGGCCAAGGAGGCCAAGAAGGTGTTATAAACCCTGGGACTCCCCCTGGATCCACGATGCATGATGCGATTTGATAGTTTTAATGATATCTGAATTTCATGTCATTAAATAAGTTGGGCTTCTTCATCATTGTATTGAAAAAGTACAAGTACAATAAATCCCATTAGTTTATGGCTTCAGAACATAAATAAAGCAGTTTGTGTAACTAGAAATCTTAAAACATGGAGGTAAAGCAAGAAAAAATTACGAGAGTAAAAAATATATTGATTTTTTTTGTGGTACTGCACTAAAAAGTAAAAAATAATATTTAGTTATTAAAGAACATTTAACTTTTGAAAATATAATAATAACATGACTTTATTCGATATATTTCTTATTTATTTGCCATCCTTCAATAAGTATACAACAATCAATCTTAAATATCAATGGTTACTTTTGAGATATTTGACAAAATCTAAAATAGTCGAATTTCGTTTTTTGGTTCTACCGCCTCCATTTCGATTGCTATGAGAAAAAGTCAGGAGAACTTTCAATGATGTTCAGTTTTTGTTGTCACTTTCATAACAAATTCTATGTATTCTTGAATTTTAATGTAAAAGGAAATTCAAGTTCCAACTCTATCGTATTTGGTTATTTTATTTATAAACAAATCGAATTATACATTCATGTAAAAACGAAATAATTAATGACAGTTTGTCAAAAATATACTTAATTGTGAATCAAATATGCATGACAAAATATCAACTAACAGCAGCACACTGTGAAGATGATAAACTTCAACACTTTCTAAGTGCAGAGCTAAGCCAGACCCAGGTCATCACGTACAAGTTTAAGACGAGGACGAGGCAAGGGTTTCGTGAAAATGTCTGCCAGCTGATGCTCAGTACCGATGTGCTCAACAGCCAGCATCCCCTTTCGGATTCGTTCCCGAATGAACAAGTACTTCCGCTGAATATGCTTGCTACGAAAGTGGAATTCTGGATTTTCAGAAAGTTTCTTTGCTGATATATTGTCAATTCGCAGAACGGGAAATTCTGACAAGACTATCAGCTCTTTGAATAAACGAGAGATCCAGATGGTTCCCTTCGAACCAAGATCAGCTGCAATTACTTCTGCCTCACATGTAGAATTTAAAGACTACTCCACTAGTTGAACGCATTGTGTCTGTACATCCAGCAAAATCTGCATCGCTATAACATTTGAGTAGATGCGTTTTGGGATGACAATGGTACCAATGGTACACCAAACGAGTGCCACGAGCCACATAAAGTAAAGCACCCACAGCCGAGTGATATGGAAAATTGGCCACTTTTCCCTTTCCGTGAGTAATGAACTTCTCCATGGGCGTGTGAACAGGATTGCATCCTTCCATGTTGAACCTACCGAGAATTTTCTTGCTTGATGTAAGACGACTGACTGACTGACCATGATATCACCATTATGTTGAATGATTTCAAGTCCGAGAAAATAAGACGCTTCTTTTGCTACTATTTTGAATCGTGAACGTAGCTGCTTGATGAAGGAATCTATTTCGAACTGACTCGTTGTAGCCACCAGTCCATCGTCAACGTAAAGCACAACGATGATTTTCCCGGTCAAATTATAACGAATATAGATACAAGGATCTTCTCGACTTTGTTTAAATCCCAAACCAATTATAAATTCATCAAATTTTTGGTTCCAGCAGCGAGGCGCTTGTTTACGACCGCGCGTACAAGCTCCGCTTGAGACGACAAACGCGATTAGTTACATCAGTATACCCTTCTGGTTCTTTCATAAATATCTCCTCATCAACGTCACCATAGAGAAACGCAGTAGGGATGTCAAACTGCCGAAGAACCATTCCTTTCACAGCTGCAATGGACAGCAGTGATCGTATCACTTCTAAACGTGCGACTGGACTGAAAGTATCTGCGTAGTCCACACCCGGTCGTTGAGCGCATCCTTTGATGACCAATCTCGCACGATATTTGTCAGTGCTTCAGACGGGATTACGCTTGATGCGAAAGACCCACCTGTTATTGATGGTCTTCTTTCCCAGAGGGAGTTCCATCAATTCCCATGCATCATTCTTGTGCATAGAGTCAATTTTGGTATCCATTGCTGATTTCCACTTGTTTCTATCGGGACTTTCGACTGCCTCACTGAAAGTCTTCGGCTCGTCTTCAGTGAGAAATACTTCTGAAAAGTTGGATGTTTCATATTCGTCCAGCCACTCAGGACGCTTCTATTCCCTGAACGATTTCCTAGGTGGTGCAAGTTGGCTGTCAGCCTTGGGTTCGGATTCTGGGTCGTCTTCGGAATCCTCATCAAAAGTACCCCCTATCGTGTCAAGTTTAGGTAAATCAACAATCTTCTCATCGACCACCAGATCCTGATGACTTTTGTCTTCTTTAGTTAGCTGGGTAACACAATCACCCATTTTTACGAGAAAGACAATGTCACGTGAGACAACAACGTTTCTCTTTTCAGGAACGCAGACTCGATATCGTTCATCACCATCGTATCCGACTCACGATGCGTAGATGTTTGATCCGTGGCTTCTGACCTAATCAGAGTTCATACGGCGTTTTGTCCGTAACTGATGATTTTTCCACTCGGTTGAGAACGTAACCAGCGGTAATGACAAGCTCAGCCCAAATTGCTGCGGGAAAATTGATGTCCGGATTCGCGTACTTGAAAGTTCGCGCCATTTCCACAATTGTACGATTTTCACGCTCGACAGCACCATTTTTCTCAGTCGTATACGGTGCTGTAAGACGTTGTGTTTACACCGTATTTTTGAAGAATGGATCGCACTTCGCTGTTGTCAAATTCACCTCCATTGTCACTCAAAAACTCCTTCACACTGTGACAGAGAGTGCGAGCTTTAGATAAATCCTCGCACAGAGCATCTTTGACTGCGGATTTTTCTCGTGCAACAAAACAGTAGCGGTACCTCGAATAATGGTCCTTGATGACGATCAAGTAGCGGCGAACACTGAAGGATGGATGAAATGGCCCGCAAACATCTCCAAACAAGAGCTCACCAGGAGTAGAAGCCTTTACTCGGTTTCCGAATAGAAAGCGATGTACTTTCCCGAGCTGACAAGGCTCGCAAATTTCGTTGTCAGCTGACAACTTCATTCCCAATTCGGATTTGAGTTTCGATCTAACGTAACGCTTGTCCATATGGCCCCATCGCTGATGGTAGAGCTGAATCATCCGTTTCTCTTCAGTCACACTAGCACACACTTCTGCAGGTTGAACTGTGTGGAAAGAGGCACAATATAGTGTTCCGCCTGGAATTCGGGTACCTCCAAAAATCCTTTGACCGTTGATACTAAATTGACATTCCGTATCAGTTGATTCAAACTTGCTACCAGGGTTTCGATCATGTGCTACAATGACAGAGACGAGATTTCAAGAGATGTTGAACAATTCAAGAACAACTCGATCCTTCCAGAATGGCCAATCTTCTGCTCCTTTCAGCGGTTTTATTCCTTTTGCGTATTCCATTTTGAAACTGGACCAACTCGAACGTAAATTGAAAAGGAATCTGACGGAGCTGACGCAAAACTGGACGAAAATGCGATTGAAAAAAAAACTAGATTCTGATTAACCAGATCGTGAAACACGACAGAGCGCAACTTTATTGTTTTAAATATGGGCCTCTAGATTTTTCATCAATTTTAGTAGCCACTGTTTCAACAAATTCAGCTATTAATTACAATACATGTATTTCTCGACGTTTTTTTCCGAAAAAAAATCATCAATATTGTGTAGTCTGAAAAATGTAGAAACCAAAATCTTAGAATTTAAAGATACATCACTCCACACATCTTTTCAAAATTTGCAAGTAAGCGTGAAGGACAATGCAGTCCAGGGTTTGTGTATGAATATGGAAGAACTGTTCGAAAGCCAATTTTTATGAAACAAACTGATTTTTTCTGATTCAAGAAATGGAAATTACCCAAAACAGCCAAACAACGTCAATACGACTGGTGGTATTCCACCAAAGATTTCAATCTTCATTTATTTGATTGCTTCTGATGTTTTCTGGCAAATAGGAATCTTGGAAAAAAAAATCTGAGAGTACTGAAATTAATTGATTTTTTCAAAGTGAGTTATGAATTAACAGAATAACATATTGTCAAATCTATTGACAAGTACATAAATAATAATTTTATTCGTGTGAATTTGTGATGTGAAATCAATGAATTTTTCTGTTGACGAGACGGTTGATATGCCTTTCGTATACGCAAAATGTTTGAGAAATGCTACCAGATCTCTAGCTATATTTTCAACGTATTGAGAGGAGTTTACGGAATCATGATTCATTTGAAAAACACTCGAGTGAGAGTTGTACAGTAATTAACAGAAGTGGCGATACTGTAATTGGCTATTTGGGTAAGTTCAGAAGACATTATCGATAGTAATAAAGTGATATTTATTCGATTTAGGATTTGTGGAATACCGAAAAATTGAGAACAAAGTATCATCGAGAAAGATTGCAATCATAATGATATATCGAAATTTTAAGAAGAAATAAGTTCAGACCATATAAAGTCAGAAAAGTCTACCATTTGCATTTATTTAACGGACTATGTGATAAGTGAAAAATGTTTTGTATATTCACAAATAACAGATGGTTTCACAAAAATATTCATTATCACTGGCGACATGAAAATTTCTTCCTTCATAGAGCTACACATTTCCAAGAGAGATTTGAAGTTAATGCTTGGTTTGGTGTTCTGGACACCAAGACTATCGGTCCCTACTTTTTTGAGAGATGGTTGACGGGAAAATTATATTTCGAATTCTTGTCTAGTTGAGTTGTTGGAAGATTTGCCTTTGAATATTCTGAGAAATTATCAATTTTTTCAACATGATGGAGCTCCGCCACATCGCAGAAATATTTGCAGAGATATCCTCAATACGACTAAGTATGGATTGGAAACAATAATGGTCCTACCAAATGGCCACACGTTCACATGACTTGACCCTTTTGGACTTTTAATTGTGGGGTTTCATTGAATACAAGGTATTCGGATTAACTTTTGACGAATTGAAAGAAACAATGAGGAGGGCATGCATGGCTATAACTTCACAAATGCTAGAAAATTGCCATAAACATACTATAGCAAGCGCGAAAATGTGTTTAAGAAATGATGAACGGCTATTCAAACATTTAATGAGATATCGTGAACGACGTTGATAGTGAGGAGTATTTTGACATTTTCTTCTGTTTGTTACTTGGTACATATTTACATATGCTCCTGATATTGGAATTTATCTTTGAGTTCTAAACCCAAAAAATATTGGTACTTATTTTTTTGAGGTAGCTCTGAGCGGGAATTGTTTGACTATACAGTAATCATGAACAGAACGTTGAGAAATACATGTATTTAATTAATAGTTGAATTTGTTAAATCAGTAGCTACCAAACTTCACGAAAAAAACTATTTTTAAAATCATTAGTACAAGTTGATGATAAAACGAAATGTCGCATAGAGAATTGGTTAATATCAGATTCAAATATGAAACATTGAAAGTTCTCCTGACTTTTTCCTATATCGTTTGAAATGGACGCGGTAGAACCAAAAATTTTAAATTCGACTATTTTAGTTTTTGGCGAATATCTCAAAAACAACCATTGATATTCAAAATCTATAAAAAGATTATTATTTCTCCCAAAATAGGAAACTTTTATCCAATTCAACCGACCTTATAGCTCTCCGTTTCCGAGATAGCAATAGTGGGATCAGCTAAAAAACGGCCTGTATACAGTGAGTCCAAGATAAAGTTGTCCACCATGGTGATATCGGGAATCGGTAATAGATACAGTTTTGGTTAAATGTGAAAAAAGTTGCGTTACAGATAGGCCGTCTATATGGAAATATGAAATTTCTAAAAATATTTTGGATCATCAAGTTATTTTGGAAAAACTGAATTCTTCAATTTCTTAATTTACTTTTTTCTGATATCGTCACAGTTGGAACATGATAAAAATACTTCTTCACAGAAACTTTTCATAAGATTTCTTGAGACGATATCAGTTTTACTATCCGGGGTTTCTTCATAGAACAACCACCATCAACTTCATTTTTTTAAATATGGCCCTGTTTCGAAAAATACAGTTTTTTAAAGTAATTTCTTTTCTGAACTTAATGAAAAGTTCACGTTGTCTTTTTGTAATTATTGCTAAAATAAACACATCTAGTGCACTCAAAAATTAATTACACACCTGCACTAGTTGCAATGAAGTGAACAAATGCACAATTTTGAGAAATCATTCAGTTTCAACAAATGTTCATTAAATATGAGTTGGCATCTTCTAATTATTGTTGTTTGTAAAACTTTTGACTACCATGTCACAAAATTATTTTGAAATTCGCAAAAGAAGTATTCGTAAGTTTCATTTTACAGTTTATGTAGGGTATGTGTAAACTGAATCGAAATAGCAGGCTTTGACAAAAGTCGAATTCCAAAAACAAAAGTTGACAATTCTCCCAAATGTCATTCAATACACATTACGACTTCTGATGGTTGAAAGCCGGCATGTCTCTTGTTATAAAATGGATAGTAGTTTTTCACCAGAGGAAAAGTTTGATATGGTGAAGTGTTTTATTTTATGCAACAGTAATGCTGTGGAAGCTGAGCGTTTGTATCTATCTGAATAATTATCCAGAGAAAAAACAACCAAGTAGAAATTTTTTGGATTGGTTACAAACCTCAAGCAATATGGGTCATTTATAAAACCAGTATTAGCCAGAAATAAACGCTGTAATGAAGAAAACGAAGAAAATCCAGAAATATCACTTCGGAAAATTGAGCGTACCAATGGGATTCCAAAATTTACTGATCATTTCATTTTAAGGAAACAAATTGCATCCATACAAATTTAGAATTTGCCAAGGTCTCAGACGAAGCGATGAGGATAGGCGAAGAACTTTCTGCGAATGGTATACGAGGAAATGCGAAGATGATGAAAACTTTCACCATAAAATTATTTGGTCGGACGAGAGTATGGAAACCAATAATGGTATTTTCAACCGGCGAAATAATCATTATTGGTCAAGAGAGATCCCCAGAGTTCACCGAATGGGTAGACATCAACACCGTTTTGGCTTCAATATGTGGACTGGAATTTTTGGCCCTTATTTTCACCACAACTCACTTACCAAGGAGCGTTATCGCACATTACTTCAACGTGATTTGGAAGAAGCCCTAGATGACTTGCCAATATTAATAACTGCTGGTTCCAACAAGATGGTACTCCTGCACATAATGCCAAAATCGTAGAGGAATACTTATCGAGTAGATTTCCGGAAAAATGGATAGGTACACATTCAACAGTTTTCTGGCCACCATGTTCGCCGGACACCACTCCGCTAGACTTCTTCCTCTGGGGATACATCAAAAATAACGTTTACCAGCATATTTTCGAAACGGAAGAGTTACTGAGAAGACTAGTTCTTCAAGCTTTCGAAAGCATTACACCCGATATGTTGAATAAAGTTTTTAATTCAACAATTAAAAGATGTTATCTATGTTTGGAGAATGGACAGTTTTACAGTTTTTATAATTTCTGATGATAGCAGGTATTTTTTATTCAAGTACTTATATAAGTGTGTGATTGTTATTTCATGTTTTCCTTTTGTTATAGCTAAAACAAGTCAACTTACACTTTTGATTTTCTTCATCTTCTACGATACTCAATTTCAGTAAATTTTCTTCAATTAAGGCCCGCACTTGAACATTTATTAAAAAAAATCGTGATGATGGCCGAAAAAGACCTGAAACGTTATGTAATCTTATTTATTTATTTATTTATTTATTTATACGGGCAAGCCCAATTAAAGATATTACAAGATATACATTATGTGAGTAATACAGCAACAGTCACAACATATATGATATTGATAATAATGAAGACATTAAAAAGATCAATGAAAAGTTAAAGTACAAGTACAGTCAGTGTAAAAGTGGGAAAAAAATGACAAGATGGTCACTGACACAGTTGATTTTTAAACTTAGGAAGAGGTGTTGAGAAGATGTCAATATCGAGGCAATTAGCTGCTCTAAGGGATCTTGGGATATAGCTGAAATAAGCAATGTTGGTACGATGGTAGGGAGTATGAAAAGTAGCTATCTGTCTAGTAAGGCGAATGGGGACTACTAAACTGATTTGAGATAGAAGATCTGGACAGTCATATTCACCATTTAATATCTTGTAGAGAGTCATTAGATCTCGCTGACTACGTCTATTCTCCAAAGTTGGAATATTGAGATAACTCTCAATTGAGGCGTAATCACTAAAGATATTAGATTTGAAAGAAACATATCTAAGAAAACTTTTTTGAACACGATCAATCTTGGATATATGGGTTACATAATGTGGTGACCAGACAGAGGAACAATAATCGAGGTGAGTTCTAACAAGTGTGCAGTATAGGATTTTAATGGCACCCAGACTAGTGAAGTCACGAGTTGTCCT
This sequence comes from Chrysolina americana, assembly GCA_958502065.1. Classification (NCBI taxonomy): domain Eukaryota; kingdom Metazoa; phylum Arthropoda; class Insecta; order Coleoptera; family Chrysomelidae; genus Chrysolina; species Chrysolina americana. The sequence goes on from OY293416.1 coordinate 40,043,601, forward strand.
CTTTATAAAGTCCAACATTTTGGTAGACCTATTGACAATGGAGGTTATGTGGTAGGTGAAGGTTAGGGAGTCATCAAGAATTACTCCAAGGTCCTTGACACGGTCGACAGCATCCAGGGGTTGTCCATTGATGGTATAGTCGAAAATGACAGGTTGATGGGAGCGAGTAAAACGTATGATATGACATTTGTTTATGTTTAAGTCCATACCGTTTGACAAGCACCAAGTAGCAAGTCTGCAGATATCGCTCTGCAACTCATCGGCGTCATCTACACAATTCACAATACGATAGAGTTTTAGGTCGTCAGCGAATAGTAGGGCATTACTGTTGTGAAAGCATGAAGTGATGTCATTAATGAACATGTTGAAAAGTAAGGGGCCCAAATGTGAACCTTGGGGAACGCCCGAGGTTGCAGGAAAGTCAAAAGAGTAATGGTGCTTGAATCTCACTATTTGGTACCTGCCTGTCAGATAATCCACAATCCACTTCAGAATCGCTCCTCCGAAGCCATACCTACTGAGTTTGTGGGTAAGAAGCTCATGATTAACCCTGTCAAAGGCCTTGGAGAAATCGGTATAGATGGAGTCGACCTGACTACCCCCATCAAGAGCTTTAGATAGAAAATTGGTATAGGTGATTAAGTTGAGTTCAGACGACCTTCCGGATGAAAAGCCAAACTGATTTGAGATCAGTAGCCCTGAGCAGTCATAAGTCATATAATCTGTAACGATGCTCTCTAACAATTTAGGGATGGTACTAAGAATTGAGATCGGACGATGGTTACTAATGTCAGATTTATTACCTGATTTATAAATGGGTGTTATGTAGGAAAGCTTCCAGTAGTCTGGAAAGATTCCAGTATCCAAGGATTTGTTGAAGATGTGAAATAGTGGTCTAGACAATATATAATTACAATTTTTAAGAAGAATGGGGGGAATAGCGTCAGGCTCCGGACCCTTTCTAACATCGAGGTTGCTTAGCTTCTCAAATATGGTGGAGATAGGAATATGGTAAGAGCAAATGTTAAGTTGAGTTTCGATATCACAATCATTGTGGTTAAGGATATGATCGGTGTATACTGAGGAAAAGTGGCGTGCAAACAGATTTGCGACTTGAGTGCCGGAGGAGGCAACAGAATCGCCAAGAAACATTTTATCAGGTATTAAAGAGCCTGACCTAGAGCCATTAACAAAATCCCAGAAGGCCTTGATGTTATCGCCGATATTGACCTCAACACCTCTGATGTAATTCGAATAACACTCTCTAGACAAAGTCTTACAACGAGCTCTAAGCTCGCTAAAAACTGCGTAACTTTCATGAGTTCTGGTAGTTTTGTAAATTTGATGTGCAATCCTCTTCTCTTGTGTCAGATGCCTAAGCTGTGGGCTGAACCAAAAGGGAAACGAACGATTGGTGATCCTCTTGAGTGGAATGAACACCTCAATAAATGAGTACAGGGTATCGTAGAAACTATGCAGCATTCCGAATAGGTCCTTATCCAGGAGAAGGGCGTCCCAGTCGACAGCACCGAGGTATTGGCATAATAGTTCGTAATCAACGTTACGGAAGTCATATGAGTGTTCTGCGGCCTGAGACTCATGAAATTCAGTTCCCACTTGCACTATTGTTTCAATGGCTGGATGGTAAGCATCAGGTGGCAACAACACATCTGCAGATTCATTAACAGTGAGTTCGGTAGGGGTTAATACGAGATCCAGAATAATGCCTCGGTTATTTCGTATATTGTTTGACTGGAATAAATTGTGGAGTGCACATAGATTGGAAACAACTTCGATGGCCTCAGCTTCAGCTGGTGATGAGTCAATAGATGGAGAACCGAGAGAGCAGTAATCTTCAACTTGCCAAGTGATGTTAGGAAGATTGTAATCGCCAAAGATGTAAACTCTAGTATTCGGATTCTGTTCATTAAGGGATTCCACCAGGTCATAATGTGTGCGGTACATGTTAACATTTGACTTCGGTGGGAAGTAGACGGAACCAAGTATGAATTTGTAACTACCTCCACCAACGAGTACAAATATTTGCTCAACTGAGGGATCGGTGGGCAATGGGCTAACGGGGATTTCTTTCTTGGTAGCAATCAAAACCCCTCCGCCCCTGTGGAAAGGACTGGAGGCTGGTGACCGGTCCTGTCTAAAAATATTATAGTTTGTAAATCCTAATTCTTCATCATTGATTTCATCTAATAACCATGTTTCAGTGAAGATGATAATGTCATACGCACATGTGGAGATGTTCGTATGAAGTTGGGAGAGTTTGGTACGTAGACCTCTGACATTCTGGTAGTATACTGTAAGATTGCCCAAGTCAAAATTCCTTACAAGTTTTTTTTGGAGACGGTAGGTGCATTATTGACGTATTTAATAAATAGATTTTGCTCGCCATTATTCTGACGCCTCAATAGCTCAGCTCTAACAGCGTCGAGCTTGTTTTTCTGGAGGGGGGTTTGGTCAGGGTGAATAAAGATCTTATTTTCCTGACCAGCCTTCAATTTGTTTCTGAGTACCAAATGGACGTCATGCGGGTTTGCTAAAACAACCTTTAGAGGGCGGTTACCATTTTTATTCTTCTTACCAAACCGGAAAGCGCTACTGACAGTTACTCCTGATCCATCACCAACTGCTTTACTAATAATGGCAGAGACACGATCAATCTCGCTCTCTGCCTGACGAGATTCAGACATATTGAAAAACAAAAGATTGTTTGCTCTCTTTTGGTGCTCGTGAAGTTCATTGATGATTTCATCAGAATCAACTTCCCTCTTAACGGATTTGAGTTTAGTAATCTCTTCTTTCAATTGGTCAACTTCAGACTTGAGTTTCTCGATCTGCCTTAGTAAGATAGGTGCACTCTTAAAAGCAACCCGACAGTCTTTGCAGAAATAAACTAAAGTTCTTTTTTGAACGACAGCCGCTCGTAACTCAGAAACACATAGTCCTGTGCAGGCCTCCGTTGGGTGCATGGTGGCATGACAGCTATCACATGAGATTGTCTTGTCGCCCAACACATCACCACAAGTATCACATGGACTTGCCATCTGAGTTTGAGTTTTGTAACCAACAGTTCCTGGACTAATATACCAATTCAGTTTAAAATAATCCTAGACACCAATTCACTGGACTATAATTGAATATAAACACAGAAACTTTTTATGGATGGCACTATTTCTTATGAAGTATCAGAAGTTTTTTGCTGTAGATTGAGCAGGAAAACGATGCAATTGCAGGTGAGATATTGTTGTGATGGAGATGAAAAATGTGGTACATCACTGAATTCAGAAAAGAACATATTTTGAAAAACTGTATTTTTCGAAACAGGGCCATATTTAAAAAAATGAAGTTGATGATGGTTGTTCGATGAAGAAACGTCGGACGATGAAACTGATATCGTCTCAAGAAAGCTTAAGTAAACTTTCTGTGAAGAAGTATTTTTTATGTTCCGACGATAACATCAGAAAAAAGTAAATATACTCATGATTTGTCGCCCTCTAGCGCCGAATCTAGTCATACCATCAAAATTCAGCCATTTTCACCGACAGACTTTTTCCCATAAGGTGTGTGCGTGTTCCTTTAGACTATCGCAATGTCTGGATTCTTTTACTATGGAAGAATCTTTATTTGTTCAAATTGCAAAATGAGAAGAAAGTGTACGAAATCTATTTCAATTAATGAACTTCCAGAAATTCTAGTTATTCATCTGAAACGTTTTTCTCCTACAGAAAAATTTAGTGTTACAACTGAATTCCTTCAGAAGCATTCGATATGATCAACTATGCAGCAAACAGGGCTTGCTGTAGACACCCTTATGAAGACACGTGGCACGAGTTTATTCACTTGTGAGCAGAGACGCACATGTCCTTTTTTATTTGTCCTCTTCATAGAATCAATGCCTTGCACTATTGATAGTTGTTGTGTCCATGTTTTCACTTTTAATTTTCAGTTAATATTTATCATAATATTTACTTTATAAAATGAAGATTGGATATATTTGAAACTTAACCTAACCTAAGAAACCTGTACATGATTACACTAAACATAAGGAAACGAGAAAATCGGACAAAATTTGTTTCGCCAGGAGCTGAGAACTCTATGACAGAAATCTCCTTACTTTGATTGCCGAGGAGAACTACATCAGGCTTGTTGGTCTGAATTTGACTGAGGGTGGGGAATGAGTAGTTCTCATAGATTTGGCACTTATCATTCTCCACATCGGACTCAATATCCCACGGAGCATAAGACAACACTGTTGTAATAAGTACTCGTAGCGTTGCGTCATACCTGTGGTTATAGGCTGCAACCACATAAGCTTGACAAGCTGTTAGCATTATGGTTTCAGGACAGACAAATCTATGTTTTTGGAGATGAGCACGGTTCACCCCTAGACAAACCAATCCGGGAATTGTTGCTCCCCATGTAGTCTTGAGTTGAAAACTCTTGCCAGATGGTGGTGGGTGCTTGGAAATTTTTTCCACCAATAGTTATCTAACCCATCAGGGCCTGGATCAGTAAAGCTCTTAGAGCCTTTGAGGGCCCGTCGAACTTCTTACGGTGTTATCGGATTACGATGATCATTGAGCTCAGGCTAACGAAGCCTCCTTGACCTTGAACTGCGCTAGGGCTGGAGTTTCTCCGTTGAATGGTTGCGGAAACTCATAGATATTCTTCCAGAAGGTTTCCACTCAATCAGCCACCGGTTATTATCATTATATTCTATATTATATTACCGTCTATGATATAATCGATATTTAGGTATCAAGGTTGTAATATAGAATGTTGCGTCTCGGACTATATTTACGCCATCGGGCGCTAAACGCTATTTACCACTGAGATACATGGCAATTTTATTCACAAGTCAGAATTTATCTCATAAAATTATATTTTGAAATCACAATAATCTTGATTCACCTATTTACGTTCTGATTGATAGCAATTGACTTATACAATAGCGATGTTTTAATTAATCCAAATCATATAATAAATACCATTGTTTATGGCGATAGTAACCAAAACAACAATTTACTTTTGAGTTGGCGTCATTACGCTTTGGAACAACCTAGCACAATTACTGAATAAAATAAATATCATCTGATTAATTCAATAAAGCATTTGCCGTCTTTGAATATTGCTAATTGTAATAACTCCATTTTTTATTTTTTATTTGAATAAATAAACTAATTGCAGTATTATTTCCGTGTTGAATGAATAATTATTTCAATGTGTTTGTTTTTGAATTTACTATTCAAAATTTACATAGGTATGTACATAAAACAAGTATCTATAAAAAATTACTTTATCTCTCGCGGTAGATAAAATGGTACACCTTTATAATAGTAGAAAACGCAGGCAATAAAGTGTACTTTACCGCCCGCTTGTGCACAAAGATTATTCATGTCGTTATGACCATAAATAAGGTGCCATCTAGGGTAAACAATCTCTTGTTCAGTTCCATCACTTCTAGGGCGACAATCACAAACACAATCACTTCATTTGAATAACTACAGAAAGCACCGGGTTATAGTAGTGGGGGAGCCGAATAGGGGATTTAGGGATTTATTCGAGCGCGGCAGATTAACATGAAGGAGGGCTACCTTACACTCTGTTGAGTACCTCCACCATATATAAGTCCTTAGTATAGGATCGCACGTCTAGGATAGCCGATCAGATTTGTAAAAAAAATTGATCGTTCGAAATACTCGAACGCGTCAGATTAAGGTAAAGTGAGGTAATCAAAGGCTAAAAAGTGTGCATTTCAATAATCTGACGATTTGAGCGTGAAGCAACGGAGTGGGAGGGTCACAAACTTGCAAAAAAAAAATCCTCAAAATAACTCTCGTCGAGGTATGATTTTGGAACGGTTGAATCATACTGAAATGTCTCTTCATCAGGAGTGATCTGAAAAAATTATTGAGGTGTAGGTTGGTGCAATTTATGTTGGTTAGGGTAATTTAATTTCACGTTTCAATTCTTGCTTCAACCAAGTCGTTGGAAATTGTTTAACAGCTGTCAATAATTCTTTTAAAGGTTAGATGATTGGTTCATAAGTTTTTTCTAATGTGACTGAGATTCTGCTATATCAGATTTCAAAGTGTAATATTTTCTTTTCAAAGCTTTTCTTGCTCTTAATAAGTAGTTGTTCCTGTAAATGATTATTCATGATGACTGACGATCATACCACAATCATTATGTTTATATATGAATGAAGGTATCAAAACCTTTCCTATATCGTCCCTCGTTTAGAGAACAATGTTTATCGATAACCAGAATATCACAATTATTTTTCCAACGATGGCAGTAGAGTTCTTTGAAATTCTGTAAGGACATATCTATACTGACATGATCATCATATATGCTTCAGATTTGTAAGGTCTTGTTGAAAAAATATAAGCAAATTTGCATTATCTCTAACGAAAGAAAATGGCAGAATAGGTTTGGCATAAATAGAAACAATCCGTGGGGCTGTGACGACCAAAACAAAAATAATTAATTATGTTTTGATCACATGTGGTAACATCATCAAATATTATTACTGAATGATCTTTCATATTTTCAGGAAGAATAACGTCATCACCATCATTGTATTCATGAAATTCAATTTCTCTCATAAGTGGCTGCAAGATCCTTAAATAATTATACTTAGGTTGATATAATGATTTTGACAATTCCACAGATGAAGATGCAGATTTAAAAAAATACTTTTGAAGTTTATATTTTATTCTTCAATTTTTTCCTGAATATATTATTATTGGAAGAAACAGATTTCATTTGTCACATTCAGTGATTTTTTTTCTCTATTTATTTTTTTTTCAACTCTTCAGATTAAGAAAATCCCTTCAAATAATAGTCGTATTATGGGTCAGCACAACTAGGACATCGAGATTTTTTTTGTATTTTCAAACAGCCGCCACAACCTTGCTCGAATAATTTTTTTTCTCCCGTTTTTAACCCTTCCGTACATTCACCCCCACCATGCAAACCTGCAGATTAACATACCTCCAATATCAGAGACACGTGGGGCTATACACTATCAAAATCTGACGCGCTCGAGTATTTTCATATGACCATCTTTTTACATTTTTGAAAACCTGTAGTCGCTTCCCCCACCGGTCAAATGATGTACATCAAACAATCTTTTTTTTTCCACCATCTAATCTTCAAAATCCCATAGGTCTCTACGACTCTCGGGTAAATCTCCATTTAGCATCGTGGGCTCTCCAACTATAGGTCCAGAACATAATAAAGTAGCGGGTGTGAGTGCAAAGCCAAATAATAAATCAGAGATTGAAAGTTATCATGAAGATTTACAAAAAGCTACTGGTCCATCGCATTGTTAAATTTTTTAGTGTTTCCGTCAACCTACTGCACCATTACGAGCAACCTTCAGGGTTGCGATCATGAACTTACTCTGAGAGTAGTGTAATAGTAAGACCACGTGTTCAATAATTAGGCCATAGAGAGCATTTTTTCGTAACAAAAATACTAGTAGGGAACCAACTGTGCCATCACATGAAAGACAGTCAGTAGTTATATTCTGTTATGTTTTGGACTCGCTACTTGCTATAAACATTTTAAAAGAAAATACCGTGTTTTTTTTTTTAGTTTTTTGCTTATAAAATGAAAACTCATACAGCACAATGATTGAAAAACCGAAAAATTTTGCGACTCATAAAAAGTAACTCCGCCATTTTTCAAGTAGGTAGGGCAGGACCTTCTCATAGAAGTATTATAGCTTGTGACCTTTATGTGTGCACAAAATAGGCGCTGTCGGATATTATTTTTGGTACAATTACTATTTGATTTTTTTTATGGTTGACTGAAAACGACCGAGCCCATGTAAGCGGTCAGGTAGCAGGAGAGACTAGGAGATGAGGGAAATAGTATTATCACTCCTACCATTCGACTAAATGGGCAGTGCCCTCAGCGGACACCCCGTGGCCGGTAAAGATCGGCTTCTGATTTAGGGGCCAAGAAATAAAGCAGGTTGAAGCGACTGCTGAGCCTCCAGAACCGTTCTCTGAATGTGAAGAGGTGGAAATACCTGAAAACAATAGAAGATGCAGGAGGGTGGTAGTCACACTGACGGTACGCAGAGTGCCGCTGGGGTATAAGCTTCCCCCAAGCGGCGGTCCCTCGAATAAGGTATGGAAGGAAACTAGAAAGCATCCTAACCTAAGGAATCAAGTGAGGACCAGCAACTCAACCCAACATCATTCCCCCTCAAAACGCTGGAAAAGGTGGTGGGCCGGTTCCTGTTGGAGGGGCTTATAAGGGTAAGCCCCTTCCACAAGCATACAGAAGACGAAGGCCGACGGAATCAACCCTCCGGCCATACATTCTGTAGTGCAAAGGGTCGAAAGGATATCAAGGGTCAAAGAGGTAAGTTCTTCGATATGAAAAGCGCCTTTGACAAGGCGAAGACAGCAAACATAAAGGCAGCACTAATAGCCAGAGAAACGCCTCACTTGCTGGTCAGCAGGATTGTATCTTCGCTTACCAGAAGAAGAGTAGAGGTATCTCGGAGGACGTCAGACTGGAAGTCGAGGTAGGGTGAGGACTATTCTCAGGGAAGCTGCCTCTTCCCCTTTCTATGGTGCACAATTATAGACAAAATCCTGTGCACGCGAACGATGGAGTTGTCCTAGTTAGTGGAAAATTCCGATACCCCCAACGAACAAAGCCGTAACTAAAGTTACAGCTATTTTCAGTTATAGGTGTAGGCGTATTCAGCTTAAAAAACTGATGCTGACGATAAAAAAGCCGTATCTCTAGACGAAGTAGTTACGAAGAAATCTACTTGAAAAAAGTTGTATTTTGACTTAAATATTGAAAAAATTCCGTATTTTGGCTCTCCTGAAATATGATGAAAAATTAGTTACGTCTTTGTTCGTTGGGAGTGTCAAATTGGAATCATTTACGACCGTATGCAGGCAGCCTGAAGAATAAATGAAAGATGCAGCATCACAGGTCTAAAAAGCTAGGTAAGGTTCAGATGTTGACAATGAGAACGATTCCAACATCGGTGTTCGAGGTACTATCACCATACGGGATTCGGGAGTCTGGGTGAGAAAGGAGCTATAATTGGTCATGCGAAAGTAGAAAATTCCTAACTCCACCCTCAGAATAAAAAGCGCATAAGACTGACTGCGATGAAACAGAATGTTTGCTCTCACAATTCCAAGCAAAGAACAATGGGAAGAAAATACAGTGGAGTTTCGTTCAGGATGCCTACTATGTTATACGGTAGATTCGCGTTTGTCTGCCAAATAGGTTTCGGGGGCATGCATTTGCCTGGAAGAAAGAGTTGTACGAAAAATTGGAAGATATACAACATTTTTTTGTTATCCTAAACAGAGGGCATACACAATAGGTCGCGGTGTAGAGGCTTCTGAGCCCAACAAGCTCCATACAAACTCTAAATCATTCCGATATTATTTCAAATGTTTTCAAACCCTGATTATTTCCTTGAGGTTATCAATAAATTCTTTGATTTGGATAAAGTATTCGAAAATAACTCACAATATTGAGAAAACTGAAATAGGAACGTTTTTTTCATTTGGCTATAATTATAAAGAAAAAGGATTATAGGTTTAACTCTTGGAAGAGGAATAATGAGAAGTACATTGGTGAAATGGGTTGCGAATATGCCAACAGTTATGGAAGTAACCAAGCAGGTGGAGAATTCTTGTGGTGTCTTATTCTGCACCACTGAACAACATGTAGATTCAAGGTTATCCGGAATAACTAGAGATAGTGTAAATGAAAATCTTAAAATGAATGAAAGATTATTTTTGAATATCTAAGTATCAGAAATAATCATTATCTTGAGTAGAATGAATTATTATTCTTATTGGAAAATGATATTTTTCAGTACCAAATTCCTTCAACCAAATAGTCTGTTTTCAACGTTTAAATATTTTTTTTTGTTTCGTTGATTTAATTCTAGTACTTTTCATTTATTATCATTATTTGTTTTAATTTTCTGATTAGAAATACCCTAGTAGGTTATATCTAGTTTTATTTTGGAAAGTAATAACTTCGTAAAGAAAAACTAGATACCTAGGTACTGCACCAGAAACTCACAACATACTATTCAAAGTATCACCGATTAGATAAAAAATAAGTAAATAAATTAATGAGCGATAATAATTTGTTCAAACATCCGACAAGTATTATTGTACATGAAATCTCAGATCACGAGTAGCTACGTAGTACATCGAATAAAAACAATTTCAGTCGACAACTTTGTATCCATTATAAACAATAAGATCAATTTAAGACTTGAGACGGTTTACCCTCTTTAATTGCGGAAATAGGGTGACGTCAGGAAACAATTGAACCTGCTTAGCTGTCTCCTCTGCTTAAGCACTTGATATATAATCACCACATGCACCACTGTCTGTCTATCTTTGCACAATAAGGACACTTTAGGATATGATTTTTTGCACTAAGAAGTTCCAGTAATTCACTGCGGATGAAAACATTTTAGAAAATTGTTTATAATCGGCCATGTGATATGGCAATTTGAAATAATCGCTGTCACTTGACTATGACTGTTTTTGTAATTTTTAGAAGATGACAAGTTGATCCCAGAACCAGATACGATACAGTATTTATTATGGCTCCTTTCAAGTTTTGTTTATTTAAAGATTATTGTTTGTTCAATTCCGATTTTGCAGCTCGAGAGGCGCTGAATGTTTTGAAATTATTTGTGCCGCGTATGTTTTCTGGTCAAGAGAACACTGCAGACTGATCTGATTGATGGAGGACTTCTCAACTCTTTACGAGAACAGCTCATAATACGAGCGTTAATTTGCCCTTCCCCTTGGGCAGTTTATTCACAGAGGTACTCAAACAAAACGATAATAATCCAGATCTACGATTTAATAATTCATTAGTAGTGAGTTTGAATCTGAAAGACAGAAAAAATTCAAAAACATTTTAATTTACCTAAAATCCCACAATTTTTTTTTTCAAATAAAAATGAACCAAGAAAATCTGTTCTTGTAATTAGGTACATTCAAATTGTTTTTTTAACTAGATCGAACCAATTTAAACTAAAACTGAAACTGAAAAAAATCGCGTAATTTAAATTTTGTTATTTTAAAAATTTTGTGAGAAGCCATTATTATAGTAATAATTTATTCATCGCTTATAGCATACTTAGATATCAATACATTCACCAAGAATATTTTTTTGGAGAACAAAATTAACTCAGTTTCCGTTTATGGTGGCATTTACCGCTTGCATGTGCCATATATTTTTTGGGTATTTATTTATTAATAAAAGATTGTACGAATTTTAGCAGACGTTAATCAGATAACCTCGTGCAGAGAATAATCCTTCTTTCCATAATATAAATACGAGAAAACGAAATGATTTCCACATAAATCCCTACAAATATAACGGCTAACTCACCTTCTGCCTGAATCATTGAAAACTACATATAGAATCAAGTTTTCAAAAGTACCTGCAAAAAATTTCTTTTACATCATAACTTTTATACCATTAACGAATTCTTCAATCTGTTTCACCATCTCATTTATTGAATGTGAATTAAGTTAAATAAATAAATAAATAAAGGTTTATTTTACATAGTGTTTCAAGCAATTCTACATTGATATGATCCTAACTCCAGCACACTCAGCTCAACACTTCACCCTAGGAGGGCTCAGGAGAGGAGAGGAAGGACGCACTGAGAGCCGACTCCCTCTTCCCCCGACCCCTGGAGGCCAAGGGCAGAGGGAGCGCTTGTGCCAAGGGGTACACAGAGTCCCGTCACAGGGTCCCGTCACAGGGGCGCTGGTAGCCGCCTCCGCTGATGTTGATGGTAGGTCGAACATTTCAACATATAGTGGTGGTGATTCGGATAATCCATGCCTCCTGCAAAGCTTATGCATGTCTTTCGTTAGCATTCAATGTAGATTCCGCTTTGTCTAAATTTTGGTCAGAGGTGGTTATTTCGTGTAAACCCCGGAAAAGGCTAAGGCAGAAAACCGGGTCGAGGTACTTCGCGCTTTATCTATAGACGACTTGGTTCCCTATGGAACCGGATCTTCCCGTCTTTCTTGAAAGATGGCCAACGATTGATATATCAGCCCGCCGTGTTTACGGGGCTGAATATCATGTATTCTGAGCCTAGTAAGGTCTCTGGTTAACGAAATATTGGGAAGATGGAACCTGTAGAATTTATCTGACAGATTTCTGACATATATCGGGATGGAGTCGACGCCAGCAAGGGCGCGCGGCGCATCTAAACGAATGTATCTGTCACTATTAGTGTTGATACGAAGTAAACTACTTAACACTAATTTCGTCGCACCCCAAAATTTTCACCCTATTTAAATCTGAAAAACTATTTTCTGCATTGAACAATTTGAATTCTGTTCACACTGTTCGCTAGCCCAGTCCTTCAGCTATAATCTCGTACTCCTTCAAAACATAAAGTTCTTCGCATAAAATCGATACAGGGTATTACCTGAAACTGTGCAAAATTTCTGAATCTTCAAAAGGATTCCAAATTAAGAAACATTTTTTTTTTTAAATTTGACAACAGTGGCATGAAGATGAACTCATCACCTCAAGAGATTTTCCGATGTCTTATTATCTCTTTTGTTTACAGGGTGATCTCAAAAAATTAACTTTTTGGCTTTGCAGTCATAACTTTTTTCGTTGTCAACCGATTTTCAAAATCTCAGGCTCATTTTGAAGCTGAAACTTTGGATGAGAAGAAATGAAGATCAGAATTGACTCAAGATAAAGATTGAAGATCAAGTGTTTCCTCAAAGGTGACCTAATTCTGAAACACCCTCAAAATTCGGTTGGGAGGAGATTTAAATGAAAATTAACTTGTTTTCGAAATGATCATTCATTCTGAATACGTCCAGATCTTTCTTGCTTTCAATAGTCGAAAAATGTGCGTGGAAAAACCCAATTGTAACGGCAGAATTTTGAACAAAAAATAATTATCATCACATTGTTCGCCTGAAATGCATGGTCCGTAACCAAGGTTACAAGAATCACATTCAGTGACTGACAAGCCTGATCAGCTGAGTCTCATTCTACAATAGCGGTTTTTTTCTGAATCGTGAAGCATTATTCATGTTAGTTAGTTCAACTTTCTCTGGGAAATGTATGTTTTCAGTCTGTACGGTTTGTCACGGAATTTCGTTGTATCACCCTGTCACATCATATTTTCAGGAAGTTTCTGTGAAAATATCTTCGGCTTAATCGTCGTCGTTTGGAAGATATGATTTTTTCAACTTTCTCTGAGATATGAATTTTTTCATTCTGTACGGTGTGTCACGAAATTTCGTTGTATCACCCTGTTAGATCATACCTTTAAGAAGTTTCTGTAAAAATCTCTTAGACTTATTCATCGTCGTTTGAAAGATGTAATTTTTTCAACTTTCTCTGAGAAAGGCATTTCTTCAGTCTGTACGGTTTGTCACGGAATTTCGTTGTATCACCCTGTTGGATCATTCCTTCGAGAAGTTTTGGTGAAGAATCTCTACGACTTATTCGTCGTCGTTTGGAAGATATAATTTTTTCAACTTTCTCTGAGAAATGCATTTTTTTCAGTCTGTACGGTTTGTCACGGAATTTCGTTGTATCACCCTGTTAGGCCATCCTTTTAAGAAGTTTTTGTAAATATCTCTTCGACTTATTCGTCGTCGTTTGGAAGATATGATTTTTTCAACTTTCTCTGGGAAATGCATTTTTTCAGTCTGTATGGTTTGTCACGGAATTTGGTTGTATCACCCTGTTAGATCATTCCTTCGAGAAGTTTTTGTGAAAAATCTCTTCGACTTATTCGTCGTCGTTCGGAAGATATAATTTTTTCAACTCTCTCTGAGAAATGCATTTTTTTCAGTCTGTACGGTTTGTCACGGAATTTCGTTTTATCACCCTGTTACATCATCCTTTCAGGAAGTTTCTGTGAAAATCTCTTCGAAATATTCTTCGTTGTTTGGAATATATGATTTTTTTCAACTTTCCATGAGAAATGCAATTTTTTCAGTCTGTACGGTTTGTCACGGAATTTCGTTGTATCATCCATCCTGTTATGCCATCCTTTTAAAAAGTTTTTGTAAAAATCTCTTCGACTTATTCGCCGTCGTTTGGAAGATATGATTTTTTTCAACTTTCCCTGAGAAATGCATTTTTTCAAGTCTGTACGGTTTGTCACGGAATTTCGTTGTATCACCCTGTTAGATTATCCCTTTAAGAAGTTTTTGTAAAAATCTCTTCGACTTATTCTTCGTCGTTTGGAAGATATGAATTTTTTCAACTTTCCCTGAGAAATGCATTTTTTTAAGTCTGTACGATTTGTCACGGAATGTCGTTGTATCACCCTGTTTGACTATTCCTTTAAAAAGATTTTGTAAAAATCTCTTCGACTTATTCGTCGTCGTTTGGAAGATATGATTTTCGGATACGGGTTTTCACGGAATTTCGTTGTATCACCCTGATAGATCTTTCCTTCGAGATGTTTTTGTGAAAAATCTCTTCGACTTATTCGTCGTCGTTCTGAAGATATAATTTTTTCAACTTTCTCTGAGAAATGCATTTTTTCAGGCTGTACGGATTATCACGGAATTTCGTTGTATCACCCTGTTAGATCATTCCTTCGAGAAGTTTTGGTGAAGAATCTCTACGACTTATTCGTCGTCGTTTGGAAGATATGATTTTTTCAACTTTCTCTGAGAAATGCATTTTTTTCAGTCTGTACGGTTTGTCACGGAATTTCGTTGTATCACCCTGTTAGGCCATCCTTTTAAGAAGTTTTTGTAAATATCTCTTCGACTTATTCGTCGTCGTTTGGAAGATATGATTTTTTCAACTTTCTCTGGGAAATGCATTTTTTCAGTCTGTACGGTTTGTCACGGAATTTGGTTGTATCACCCTGTTAGATCATTCCTTCGAGAAGTTTATGTGAAAAATCTCTTCGACTTATTCGTCGTCGTTTGGAAGATATGATTTTTTTCAACTTTCCCTGAGAAATGCATTTTTTCAAGTCTGTACGGTTTGTCACGGAATTTCGTTGTATCACCCTGTTAGATTATCCCTTTAAGAAGTTTTTGTAAAAATCTCTTCGACTTATTCTTCGTCGTTTGGAAGATATGAATTTTTTCAACTTTCCCTGAGAAATGCATTTTTTTAAGTCTGAACGGTTTGTCACGGAATGTCGTTGTATCACCCTGTTAGATTATCACTTTAAGAAGTTTTTGTAAAAATCTCTTCGACTTATTCGTCGTCGTTTGGAAGATATGATTTTTTTCAACTTTCCCTGAGAAATGCATTTTTTTAAGTCTGTACGGTTTGTCACGGAATGTCGTTGTATCACCCTGTTAGATTATCCCTTTAAGAAGTTTTTGCAAAAATCTCTTCGACTTATTTGCCGTCGTTTGGAAGATATGATTTTTTTCAACTTTCCCTGAGAAATGCATTTTTTAAGTCTGTACGGTTTGTCACGGAATGTCGTTGTATCACCCTGTTTGACTATTCCTTTAAAAAGATTTTGTAAAAATCTCTTCGACTTATTCGTCGTCGTTTGGAAGATATGATTTTCGGATACGGGTTATCACGGAATTTCGTTGTATCACCCTGATAGATCTTTCCTTCGAGATGTTTTTGTGAAAAATCTCTTCGACTTATTCGTCGTCGTTCTGAAGATATAATTTTTTCAACTTTCTCTGAGAAATGCATTTTTTCAGGCTGTACGGATTATCACGGAATTTCGTTGTATCACCCTGTTAGATCATTCCTTCGAGAAGTTTTGGTGAAGAATCTCTACGACTTATTCGTCGTCGTTTGGAAGATATGATTTTTTCAACTTTCTCTGAGAAATGCATTTTTTTCAGTCTGTACGGTTTGTCACGGAATTTCGTTGTATCACCCTGTTAGGCCATCCTTTAAAGAAGTTTTTGTAAATATCTCTTCGACTTATTCGTCGTCGTTTGGAAGATATGACTTTTTCAACTTTCTCTGGGAAATGCATTTTTTCAGTCTGTACGGTTTGTCACGGAATTTCGTTTTATCACCCTGTTACATCATCCTTTCAGGAAGTTTCTGTGAAAATCTCTTCGAAATATTCTTCGTTGTTTGGAATATATGATTTTTTTCAACTTTCCATGAGAAATGCAATTTTTTCAGTCTGTACGGTTTGTCACGGAATTTCGTTGTATCATCCTGTTATGCCATCCTTTTAAAAAGTTTTTGTAAAAATCTCTTCGACTTATTCGCCGTCGTTTGGAAGATATGATTTTTTTCAACTTTCCCTGAGAAATGCATTTTTTCAAGTCTGTACGGTTTGTCACGGAATTTCGTTGTATCACCCTGTTAGATTATCCCTTTAAGAAGTTTTTGTAAAAATCTCTTCGACTTATTCTTCGTCGTTTGGAAGATATGAATTTTTTCAACTTTCCCTGAGAAATGCATTTTTTTAAGTCTGTACGGTTTATCACGGAATGTCGTTGTATCACCCTGTTAGATTATCCCTTTAAGAAGTTTTTGCAAAAATCTCTTCGACTTATTTGCCGTCGTTTGGAAGATATGATTTTTTTCAACTTTCCCTGAGAAATGCATTTTTTAAGTCTGTACGGTTTGTCACGGAATGTCGTTGTATCACCCTGTTTGACTATTCCTTTAAAAAGATTTTGTAAAAATCTCTTCGACTTATTCGTCGTCGTTTGGAAGATATGATTTTCGGATACGGGTTATCACGGAATTTCGTTGTATCACCCTGATAGATCTTTCCTTCGAGATGTTTTTGTGAAAAATCTCTTCGACTTATTCGTCGTCGTTCTGAAGATATAATTTTTTCAACTTTCTCTGAGAAATGCATTTTTTCAGGCTGTACGGATTATCACGGAATTTCGTTGTATCACCCTGTTAGAATATTCCTTCGAGAAGTTTTGGTGAAGAATCTCTACGACTTATTCGTCGGCGTTTGGAAGATATGATTTTTTCAACTTTCTCTGAGAAATGCATTTTTTTCAGTCTGTACGGTTTGTCACGGAATTTCGTTGTATCACCCTGTTAGGCCATCCTTTTAAGAAGTTTTTGTAAATATCTCTTCGACTTATTCGTCGTCGTTTGGAAGATATGATTTTTTCAACTTTCTCTGGGAAATGCATTTTTTCAGTCTGTACGGTTTGTCACGGAATTTGGTTGTATCACCCTGTTAGATCATTCCTTCGAGAAGTTTTTGTGAAAAATCTCTTCGACTTATTCGTCGTCGTTCGGAAGATATAATTTTTTCAACTCTCTCTGAGAAATGCATTTTTTTCAGTCTGTACGGTTTGTCACGGAATTTCGTTTTATCACCCTGTTACATCATCCTTTCAGGAAGTGTCTTCGTTGTTTGGAATATATGATTTTTTTCAACTTTCCATGAGAAATGCAATTTTTTCAGTCTGTACGGTTTGTCACGGAATTTCGTTGTATCATCCTGTTATGCCATCCTTTTAAAAAGTTTTTGTAAAAATCTCTTCGACTTATTCGCCGTCGTTTGGAAGATATGATTTTTTTCAACTTTCCCTGAGAAATGCATTTTTTCAAGTCTGTACGGTTTGTCACGGAATTTCGTTGTATCACCCTGTTAGATTATCCCTTTAAGAAGTTTTTGTAAAAATCTCTTCGACTTATTCTTCGTCGTTTGGAAGATATGAATTTTTTCAACTTTCCCTGAGAAATGCATTTTTTTAAGTCTGTACGGTTTGTCACGGAATGTCGTTGTATCACCCTGTTAGATTATCCCTTTAAGTAGTTTTTGCAAAAATCTCTTCGACTTATTTGCCGTCGTTTGGAAGATATGATTTTTTTCAACTTTCCCTGAGAAATGCATTTTTTAAGTCTGTACGGTTTGTCACGGAATGTCGTTGTATCACCCTGTTTGACTATTCCTTTAAAAAGATTTTGTAAAAATCTCTTCGACTTATTCGTCGTCGTTTGGAAGATATGATTTTCGGATACGGGTTATCACGGAATTTCGTTGTATCACCCTGATAGATCTTTCCTTCGAGATGTTTTTGTGAAAAATCTCTTCGACTTATTCGTCGTCGTTCGGAAGATATAATTTTTTCAACTTTCTCTGAGAAATGCATTTTTTCAGGCTGTACGGATTATCACGGAATTTCGTTGTATCACCCTGTTAGATCATTCCTTCGAGAAGTTTTGGTGAAGAATCTCTACGACTTATTCGTCGTCGTTTGGAAGATATGATTTTTTCAACTTTCTCTGAGAAATGCATTTTTTTCAGTCTGTACGGTTTGTCACGGAATTTCGTTGTATCACCCTGTTAGGCCATCCTTTTAAGAAGTTTTTGTAAATATCTCTTCGACTTATTCGTCGTCGTTTGGAAGATATGATTTTTTCAACTTTCTCTGGGAAATGCATTTTTTCAGTCTGTACGGTTTGTCACGGAATTTGGTTGTATCACCCTGTTAGATCATTCCTTCGAGAAGTTTATGTGAAAAATCTCTTCGACTTATTCGTCGTCGTTTGGAAGATATGATTTTTTTCAACTTTCCCTGAGAAATGCATTTTTTCAAGTCTGTACGGTTTGTCACGGAATGTCGTTGTATCACCCTGTTAGATTATCCCTTTAAGAAGTTTTTGTAAAAATCTCTTCGACTTATTCGTCGTCGTTTGGAAGATATGATTTTTTTCAACTTTCCCTGAGAAATGCATTTTTTTAAGTCTGTACGGTTTGTCACGGAATGTCGTTGTATCACCCTGTTAGATTATCCCTTTAAGAAGTTTTTGCAAAAATCTCTTCGACTTATTTGCCGTCGTTTGGAAGATATGATTTTTTTCAACTTTCCCTGAGAAATGCATTTTTTAAGTCTGTACGGTTTGTCACGGAATGTCGTTGTATCACCCTGTTTGACTATTCCTTTAAAAAGATTTTGTAAAAATCTCTTCGACTTATTCGTCGTCGTTTGGAAGATATGATTTTCGGATACGGGTTATCTCGGAATTTCGTTGTATCACCCTGATAGATCTTTCCTTCGAGATGTTTTTGTGAAAAATCTCTTCGACTTATTCGTCGTCGTTCTGAAGATATAATTTTTTCAACTTTCTCTGAGAAATGCATTTTTTCAGGCTGTACGGATTATCACGGAATTTCGTTGTATCACCCTGTTAGATCATTCCTTCGAGAAGTTTTGGTGAAGAATCTCTACGACTTATTCGTCGTCGTTTGGAAGATATGATTTTTTTAACTTTCTCTGAGAAATGCATTTTTTTCAGTCTGTACGGTTTGTCACGGAATTTCGTTGTATCACCCTGTTAGGCCATCCTTTTAAGAAGTTTTTGTAAATATCTCTTCGACTTATTCGTCGTCGTTTGGAAGATATGATTTTTTCAACTTTCTCTGGGAAATGCATTTTTTCAGTCTGTACGGTTTGTCACGGAATTTGGTTGTATCACCCTGTTAGATCATTCCTTCGAGAAGTTTATGTGAAAAATCTCTTCGACTTATTCGTCGTCGTTTGGAAGATATGATTTTTTTCAACTTTCCCTGAGAAATGCATTTTTTCAAGTCTGTACGGTTTGTCACGGAATGTCGTTGTATCACCCTGTTAGATTATCCCTTTAAGAAGTTTTTGTAAAAATCTCTTCGACTTATTCGTCGTCGTTTGGAAGATATGATTTTTTTCAACTTTCCCTGAGAAATGCATTTTTTTAAGTCTGTACGGTTTGTCACGGAATGTCGTTGTATCACCCTGTTAGATTATCCCTTTAAGAAGTTTTTGCAAAAATCTCTTCGACTTATTTGCCGTCGTTTGGAAGATATGATTTTTTTCAACTTTCCCTGAGAAATGCATTTTTTAAGTCTGTACGGTTTGTCACGGAATGTCGTTGTATCACCCTGTTTGACTATTCCTTTAAAAAGATTTTGTAAAAATCTCTTCGACTTATTCGTCGTCGTTTGGAAGATATGATTTTCGGATACGAATTATCTCGGAATTTCGTTGTATCACCCTGATAGATCTTTCCTTCGAGATGTTTTTGTGAAAAATCTCTTCGACTTATTCGTCGTCGTTCTGAAGATATAATTTTTTCAACTTTCTCTGAGAAATGCATTTTTTCAGGCTGTACGGATTATCACGGAATTTCGTTGTATCACCCTGTTAGATCATTCCTTCGAGAAGTTTTGGTGAAGAATCTCTACGACTTATTCGTCGTCGTTTGGAAGATATGATTTTTTCAACTTTCTCTGAGAAATGCATTTTTTTCAGTCTGTACGGTTTGTCACGGAATTTCGTTGTATCACCCTGTTAGGCCATCCTTTTAAGAAGTTTTTGTAAATATCTCTTCGACTTATTCGTCGTCGTTTGGAAGATATGATTTTTTCAACTTTCTCTGGGAAATGCATTTTTTCAGTCTCTACGGTTTGTCACGGAATTTGGTTGTATCACCCTGTTAGATCATTCCTTCGAGAAGTTTATGTGAAAAATCTCTTCGACTTATTCGCCGTCGTTTGGAAGATATGATTTTTTTCAACTTTCCCTGAGAAATGCATTTTTTCAAGTCTGTACGGCTTGTCACGAAATTTCGTTGTATCACCCTGTTAGATTATCCCTTTAAGAAGTTTTTGTAAAAATCTCTTCGACTTATTCTTCGTCGTTTGGAAGATATGAATTTTTTCAACTTTCCCTGAGAAATGCATTTTTTTAAGTCTGTACGGTTTGTCACGGAATGTCGTTGTATCACCCTGTTAGATTATCCCTTTAAGAAGTTTTTGCAAAAATCTCTTCGACTTATTTGCCGTCGTTTGGAAGATATGATTTTTTTCAATTTTCCCTGAGAAATGCATTTTTTAAGTCTGTACGGTTTGTCACGGAATGTCGTTGTATCACCCTGTTAGACTATTCCTTTGAGAAGATTATGTAAAAATCTCTTCGACTTATTCGTCGTCGTTTGGAAGATATGATTTTCGGATACGGATTATCACGGAATTTCGTTGTATCACCCTGATAGATCATTCCTTCGAGATGTTTTTGTGAAAAATCTCTTCGACTTATTCGTCGTCGTTCTGAAGATATAATTTTTTCAACTTTCTCTGAGAAATGCATTGTTTCAGGCTGTACGGATTATCACGGAATTTCGTTGTATCACCCTGATAGATCATTCCTTCGAGAAGTTTTTGTGAAAAATCTCTTCGACTTATTCGTCGTCGTTCGGAAGATATAATTATTTCAACTTTCCCTGAGAAATGCATTTTTTTAAGTCTGTACGGTTTGTCACGGAATGTCGTATCACCGTGTTACATTATCCCTTTAAGAAGTTTTTGTAAAAATTTCTTCGACTTATTCGTCGTCGTTTGGAAGATATGATTTTTTCAACTTTCTCTGGGAAATGCATTTTTTCAGTCTGTACGGTTTGTCACGGAATTTGGTTGTATCACCCTGTTAGAGAAGTTTATGTGAAAAATCTCTTCGACTTATTCGTCGTCGTTTGGAAGATATGATTTTTTTCAACTTTCCCTGAGAAATGCATTTTTTCAAGTCTGTACGGTTTGTCACGGAATGTCGTTGTATCACCCTGTTAGATTATCCCTTTAAGAAGTTTTTGTAAAAATCTCTTCGACTTATTCGTCGTCGTTTGGAAGATATGATTTTTTTCAACTTTCCCTGAGAAATGCATTTTTTTAAGTCTGTACGGTTTGTCACGGAATGTCGTTGTATCACCCTGTTAGATTATCCCTTTAAGAAGTTTTTGTAAATATCTCTTCGACTTATTCGTCGTCGTTTGGAAGATATGATTTTTTCAACTTTCTCTGAGAAATGCATTTTTTTCAGTCTGTACGGTTTGTCACGGAATTTCGTTGTATCACCCTGTTAGGCCATCCTTTTAAGAAGTTTTTGTAAATATCTCTTCGACTTATTCGTCGTCGTTTGGAAGATATGATTTTTTCAACTTTCTCTGGGAAATGCATTTTTTCAGTCTGTACGGTTTGTCACGGAATTTGGTTGTATCACCCTGTTAGATCATTCCTTCGAAAAGTTTATGTGAAAAATCTCTTCGACTTATTCGTCGTCGTTTGGAAAATATGATTTTTTTCAACTTTCCCTGAGAAATGCATTTTTTCAAGTCTGTACGGTTTGTCACGGAATGTCGTTGTATCACCCTGTTAGATTATCCCTTTAAGAAGTTTTTGTAAAAATTTCTTCGACTTATTCGTCGTCGTTTGGAAGATATGATTTTTTTCAACTTTCCCTGAGAAATGCATTTTTTTAAGTCTGTACGGTTTGTCACGGAATGTCGTTGTATCACCCTGTTAGATTATCCCTTTAAGAAGTTTTTGCAAAAATCTCTTCGACTTATTTGCCGTCGTTTGGAAGATATGATTTTTTTCAACTTTCCCTGAGAAATGCATTTTTTAAGTCTGTACGGTTTGTCACGGAATGTCGTTGTATCACCCTGTTTGACTATTCCTTTAAAAAGATTTTGTAAAAATCTCTTCGACTTATTCGTCGTCGTTTGGAAGATATGATTTTCGGATACGGGTTATCTCGGAATTTCGTTGTATCACCCTGATAGATCTTTCCTTCGAGATGTTTTTGTGAAAAATCTCTTCGACTTATTCGTCGTCGTTCTGAAGATATAATTTTTTCAACTTTCTCTGAGAAATGCATTTTTTCAGGCTGTACGGATTATCACGGAATTTCGTTGTATCACCCTGTTAGATCATTCCTTCGAGAAGTTTTGGTGAAGAATCTCTACGACTTATTCGTCGTCGTTTGGAAGATATGATTTTTTCAACTTTCTCTGAGAAATGCATTTTTTTCAGTCTGTACGGTTTGTCACGGAATTTCGTTGTATCACCCTGTTAGGCCATCCTTTTAAGAAGTTTTTGTAAATATCTCTTCGACTTATTCGTCGTCGTTTGGAAGATATGATTTTTTCAACTTTCTCTGGGAAATGCATTTTTTCAGTCTGTACGGTTTGTCACGGAATTTGGTTGTATCACCCTGTTAGATCATTCCTTCGAGAAGTTTATGTGAAAAATCTCTTCGACTTATTCGTCGTCGTTTGGAAGATATGATTTTTTTCAACTTTCCCTGAGAAATGCATTTTTTCAAGTCTGTACGGTTTGTCACGGAATGTCGTTGTATCACCCTGTTAGATTATCCCTTTAAGAAGTTTTTGTAAAAATCTCTTCGACTTATTCGTCGTCGTTTGGAAGATATGATTTTTTTCAACTTTCCCTGAGAAATGCATTTTTTTAAGTCTGTACGGTTTGTCACGGAATGTCGTTGTATCACCCTGTTAGATTATCCCTTTAAGAAGTTTTTGCAAAAATCTCTTCGACTTATTTGCCGTCGTTTGGAAGATATGATTTTTTTCAACTTTCCCTGAGAAATGCATTTTTTAAGTCTGTACGGTTTGTCACGGAATGTCGTTGTATCACCCTGTTTGACTATTCCTTTAAAAAGATTTTGTAAAAATCTCTTCGACTTATTCGTCGTCGTTTGGAAGATATGATTTTCGGATACGGGTTATCTCGGAATTTCGTTGTATCACCCTGATAGATCTTTCCTTCGAGATGTTTTTGTGAAAAATCTCTTCGACTTATTCGTCGTCGTTCTGAAGATATAATTTTTTCAACTTTCTCTGAGAAATGCATTTTTTCAGGCTGTACGGATTATCACGGAATTTCGTTGTATCACCCTGTTAGATCATTCCTTCGAGAAGTTTTGGTGAAGAATCTCTACGACTTATTCGTCGTCGTTTGGAAGATATGATTTTTTCAACTTTCTCTGAGAAATGCATTTTTTTCAGTCTGTACGGTTTGTCACGGAATTTCGTTGTATCACCCTGTTAGGCCATCCTTTTAAGAAGTTTTTGTAAATATCTCTTCGACTTATTCGTCGTCGTTTGGAAGATATGATTTTTTCAACTTTCTCTGGGAAATGCATTTTTTCAGTCTGTACGGCTTGTCACGAAATTTCGTTGTATCACCCTGTTAGATTATCCCTTTAAGAAGTTTTTGTAAATATCTCTTCGACTTATTCTTCGTCGTTTGGAAGATATGAATTTTTTCAACTTTCCCTGAGAAATGCATTTTTTTAAGTCTGTACGGTTTGTCACGGAATGTCGTTGTATCACCCTGTTAGATTATCCCTTTAAGAAGTTTTTGCAAAAATCTCTTCGACTTATTTGCCGTCGTTTGGAAGATATGATTTTTTTCAATTTTCCCTGAGAAATGCATTTTTTAAGTCTGTACGGTTTGTCACGGAATGTCGTTGTATCACCCTGTTAGACTATTCCTTTGAGAAGATTATGTAAAAATCTCTTCGACTTATTCGTCGTCGTTTGGAAGATATGATTTTCGGATACGGATTATCACGGAATTTCGTTGTATCACCCTGATAGATCATTCCTTCGAGATGTTTTTGTGAAAAATCTCTTCGACTTATTCGTCGTCGTTCTGAAGATATAATTTTTTCAACTTTCTCTGAGAAATGCATTTTTTCAGGCTGTACGGATTATCACGGAATTTCGTTGTATCACCCTGATAGATCATTCCTTCGAGAAGTTTTTGTGAAAAATCTCTTCGACTTATTCGTCGTCGTTCGGAAGATATAATTATTTCAACTTTCCCTGAGAAATGCATTTTTTTAAGTCTGTACGGTTTGTCACGGAATGTCGTATCACCGTGTTACATTATCCCTTTAAGAAGTTTTTGTAAAAATTTCTTCGACTTATTCGTCGTCGTTTGGAAGATATGATTTTTTCAACTTTCTCTGGGAAATGCATTTTTTCAGTCTGTACGGTTTGTCACGGAATTTGGTTGTATCACCCTGTTAGATCATTCCTTCGAGAAGTTTATGTGAAAAATCTCTTCGACTTATTCGTCGTCGTTTGGAAGATATGATTTTTTTCAACTTTCCCTGAGAAATGCATTTTTTTAAGTCTGTACGGTTTGTCACGGAATGTCGTTGTATCACCCTGTTAGATTATCCCTTTAAGAAGTTTTTGCAAAAATCTCTTCGACTTATTTGCCGTCGTTTGGAAGATATGATTTTTTTCAACTTTCCCTGAGAAATGCATTTTTTAAGTCTGTACGGTTTGTCACGGAATGTCGTTGTATCACCCTGTTTGACTATTCCTTTAAAAAGATTTTGTAAAAATCTCTTCGACTTATTCGTCGTCGTTTGGAAGATATGATTTTCGGATACGGGTTATCTCGGAATTTCGTTGTATCACCCTGATAGATCTTTCTTTCGAGATGTTTTTGTGAAAAATCTCTTCGACTTATTCGTCGTCGTTCTGAAGATATAATTTTTTCAACTTTCTCTGAGAAATGCATTTTTTCAGGCTGTACGGATTATCACGGAATTTCGTTGTATCACCCTGTTAGATCATTCCTTCGAGAAGTTTTGGTGAAGAATCTCTACGACTTATTCGTCGTCGTTTGGAAGATATGATTTTTTCAACTTTCTCTGAGAAATGCATTTTTTTCAGTCTGTACGGTTTGTCACGGAATTTCGTTGTATCACCCTGTTAGGCCATCCTTTTAAGAAGTTTTTGTAAATATCTCTTCGACTTATTCGTCGTCGTTTGGAAGATATGATTTTTTCAACTTTCTCTGGGAAATGCATTTTTTCAGTCTCTACGGTTTGTCACGGAATTTGGTTGTATCACCCTGTTAGATCATTCCTTCGAGAAGTTTATGTGAAAAATCTCTTCGACTTATTCGTCGTCGTTTGGAAGATATGATTTTTTTCAACTTTCCCTGAGAAATGCATTTTTTCAAGTCTGTACGGCTTGTCACGGAATTTCGTTGTATCACCCTGTTAGATTATCCCTTTAAGAAGTTTTTGCAAAAATCTCTTCGACTTATTTGCCGTCGTTTGGAAGATATGATTTTATTCAATTTTCCCTGAGAAATGCATTTTTTAAGTCTGTACGGTTTTTCACGGAATGTCGTATCACCGTGTTACATTATCCCTTTAAGAAGTTTTTGTAAAAATTTCTTCGACTTATTCGTCGTCGTTTGGAAGATATGATTTTTTCAACTTTCTCTGGGAAATGCATTTTTTCAGTCTGTACGGTTTGTCACGGAATTTGGTTGTATCACCCTGTTAGATCATTCCTTCGAGAAGTTTATGTGAAAAATCTCTTCGACTTATTCGTCGTCGTTTGGAAGATATGATTTTTTTCAACTTTCCCTGAGAAATGCATTTTTTCAAGTCTGTACGGTTTGTCACGGAATGTCGTTGTATCACCCTGTTAGATTATCCCTTTAAGAAGTTTTTGTAAAAATCTCTTCGACTTATTCGTCGTCGTTTGGAAGATATGATTTTTTTCAACTTTCCCTGAGAAATGCATTTTTTTAAGTCTGTACGGTTTGTCACGGAATGTCGTTGTATCACCCTGTTAGATTATCCCTTTAAGAAGTTTTTGCAAAAATCTCTTCGACTTATTTGCCGTCGTTTGGAAGATATGATTTTTTTCAACTTTCCCTGAGAAATGCATTTTTTAAGTCTGTACGGTTTGTCACGGAATGTCGTTGTATCACCCTGTTTGACTATTCCTTTAAAAAGATTTTGTAAAAATCTCTTCGACTTATTCGTCGTCGTTTGGAAGATATGATTTTCGGATACGGGTTATCTCGGAATTTCGTTGTATCACCCTGATAGATCTTTCTTTCGAGATGTTTTTGTGAAAAATCTCTTCGACTTATTCGTCGTCGTTCTGAAGATATAATTTTTTCAACTTTCTCTGAGAAATGCATTTTTTCAGGCTGTACGGATTATCACGGAATTTCGTTGTATCACCCTGTTAGATCATTCCTTCGAGAAGTTTTGGTGAAGAATCTCTACGACTTATTCGTCGTCGTTTGGAAGATATGATTTTTTCAACTTTCTCTGAGAAATGCATTTTTTTCAGTCTGTACGGTTTGTCACGGAATTTCGTTGTATCACCCTGTTAGGCCATCCTTTTAAGAAGTTTTTGTAAATATCTCTTCGACTTATTCGTCGTCGTTTGGAAGATATGATTTTTTCAACTTTCTCTGGGAAATGCATTTTTTCAGTCTCTACGGTTTGTCACGGAATTTGGTTGTATCACCCTGTTAGATCATTCCTTCGAGAAGTTTATGTGAAAAATCTCTTCGACTTATTCGTCGTCGTTTGGAAGATATGATTTTTTTCAACTTTCCCTGAGAAATGCATTTTTTCAAGTCTGTACGGCTTGTCACGGAATTTCGTTGTATCACCCTGTTAGATTATCCCTTTAAGAAGTTTTTGCAAAAATCTCTTCGACTTATTTGCCGTCGTTTGGAAGATATGATTTTATTCAATTTTCCCTGAGAAATGCATTTTTTAAGTCTGTACGGTTTGTCACGGAATGTCGTTGTATCACCCTGTTAGACTATTCCTTTGAGAAGATTATGTAAAAATCTCTTCGACTTATTCGTCGTCGTTTGGAAGATATGATTTTCGGATACGGATTATCACGGAATTTCGTTGTATCACCCTGATAGATCATTCCTTCGGGATGTTTTTGTGAAAAATCTCTTCGACTTATTCGTCGTCGTTCTGAAGATATAATTTTTTCAACTTTCTCTGAGAAATGCATTTTTTCAGGCTGTACGGATTATCACGGAATTTCGTTGTATCACCCTGATAGATCATTCCTTCGAGAAGTTTTTGTGAAAAATCTCTTCGACTTATTCGTCGTCGTTCGGAAGATATAATTATTTCAACTTTCCCTGAGAAATGCATTTTTTTAAGTCTGTACGGTTTGTCACGGAATGTCGTATCACCGTGTTACATTATCCCTTTAAGAAGTTTTTGTAAATATTTCTTCGACTTATTCGTCGTCGTTTGGAAGATATGATTTTTTCAACTTTCTCTGGGAAATGCATTTTTTCAGTCTGTACAGTTTGTCAAGGAATTTCGTTGTATCACCCTGTTAGATCATTCCTTCGAGAAGTTTTTGTGAAAAATCTCTTCGACTTATTCGTCGTCGTTCGGAAGATATAATTTTTTCAACTCTCTCTGGGAAATGCATTTTTTTAAGTCTGTACGATTTGTCACGGAATGTCGTTGTATCACCCTGTTAGATTATTCCTTTTAGAAGTTTTTGTAAAAATCTCTTCGACTTATTCGTCGTCGTTTGGAAGACATGATTTTTTTCAACTTTCCCTAAGAAATGCATTTTTTCCAGTCTGTACGGTTTGTCACGGAATTTCGTTGTATCACCCTGTTATATCATCCTTTTAAGAAGTTTTTGTAAACATCTCTTCGACTTATTCGTCGTCGTTTGGAAGACATGATTTTTTTCAACTTTCCCTAAGAAATGCATTTTTTTAAGTCTGTACGGTTTGTCACGGAATGTCGTTGTATCACCGTGTTAGATTATCCCTTTAAGAAGTTTGTGTAAAAATCTCTTCTACTTATTCGCCGTCGTTTGGAAGATATGATTTTTTCAGATTTCTCTGGGAAATGCATTTTTTCAGTCTGTACGGTTTGTCACGGAATTTCGTTGTATCACCCTGATAGATCATAGATCATTCCTTCGAGAAGTTTTTGTGAAAAATCTCTTCGACTTATTCGTCGTCGTTCGGAAGATATAAGTTTTTCAACTTTCTATGAGAAATGCATTTTTTTCAGTCTGTACGGTTTGTCACGGAATGTGTTGTATCACCTTGTTAAATTATCTTTTTAAGAAGTTTTTGTAAAAATCTCTTCGATTGATTCGTCGTCGTTTCGATGATATGATTTTTTCAACTTTCTCTGTGAAATGCATTTTTTCAGTCTGTACGGTTTGTCACGGAATTTTGTTTTATCACCCTGTTACATCATCCTTTCAGGAAGTTTCTGTGAAAATCTCTTCGACTTATTCTTCATCGTTTGGAATATATGATTTTTTTCAACTTTCCCTGAGAAATGCATTTTTTTCAGTCTGTACGGTTTGTCACGGAATTTCGTTGTATCACCCTGTTATGCCATCCTTTTAAAAAGTTTTTGTAAAAATCTCTTCGACTTATTCGCCGTCGTTTGGAAGATATGATTTTTTTCAACTTTCCCTGAGATATGCATTTTTTTGAATCTGTACGATTTGTCACGGAATTTCGTTGTATCACCCTGTTAGATTATCCCTTTAAGAAGATTTTGTTAAAATCTCTTCGACTTATTCGTCGTCGTTTGGAAGATATGATTTTTTCAACTTTCTCTGGGAAATGCATTTTTTCAGTCTGTACGGATTGTCACGGAATTTCGTTGTATCACCCTGATAGATCATTCCTTCGAGAAGTTTTTGTGAAATATCTTTTCGACTTATTCGTCGTCGTTCGGAAGATATAATTTGTTCAACTTTCTCTGAGAAATGCATTTTTTCATTCTGTACGGTTTGTCACGAAATTTCGTTGTATCACCCTGTTAGATCATACCTTTAAGAAGTTTCTTTAGAAATCTCTTTGACTTATTCATCGTCGTTTGAAAGATGTAATTTTTTCAACTTTCTCTGAGAAATGCATTTTTTTCAGTCTGTACGGTTTGTCACGGAATGTCGTTGTATCACCTTGTAAGATTATCTCTTTAAGAAGTTTTTGTAAAAATCTCTTCGACTTATTCGTCGTCGTTTGGAAGATATCATTTTTTCAACTTTCCCTGAGAAATGCATTTGTTTGAATCTGTACGATTTGTCACGGAATTTCGTTGTATCACCCTGTTACATTATCCCTTTAAGAAGATTTTGTTAAAATCTCTTCGACTTATTCGTCGTCGTTTGGAAGATATGATTTTTTCAACTTTCTCTGGGAAATGCATTTTTTCAGTCTGTACGGATTGTCACGGAATTTCGTTGTATCACCCTGATAGATCATTCCTTCGAGAAGTTTTTGTGAAATATCTTTTCGACTTATTCGTCGTCGTTCTGAAGATATAATTTTTTCAACTTTCTCTGAGAAATGCATTTGTTTGAATCTGTACGATTTGTCACGGAATTTCGTTGTATCACCCTGTTAGATTATCCCTTTAAGAAGATTTTGTTAAAATCTCTTCGACTTATTCGTCGTCGTTTGGAAGATATGATTTTGTCAACTTTCTCTGGGAAATGCATTTTTTCAGTCTGTACGGATTGTCACGGAATTTCGTTGTATCACCCTGATAGATCATTCCTTCGAGAAGTTTTTGTGAAATATCTTTTCGACTTATTCGTCGTCGTTCGGAAGATATAATTTGTTCAACTTTCTCTGAGAAATGCATTTTTTTCAGTCTGTACGGTTTGTCACGGAATGTCGTTGTATCACCTTGTAAGATTATCTCTTTAAGAAGTTTTTGTAAAAATCTCTTCGACTCATTCGTCGTCGTTTGGAAGATATCATTTTTTCAACTTTCTCTGGGAAATGCATTTTTTCAGTCTGTACGGTTTGTCACGGAATTTAGTTGCATCACCCTGTTAGATCATCCCTTCAAGAAGTTTTTGTAAAATTCTCTTCGACTTTTTCGTCGTCGTTTGGAAGATATGATTTTTTCAACTTTCTCTGGGAAATGCATTTTTTCAGTCTGTACAGTTTGTCAAGGAATTTCGTTGTATCACCCTGTTAGATCATTCCTTCGAGAAGTTTTTGTGAAAAATCTCTTCGACTTATTCGTCGTCGTTCGGAAGATATAATTTTTTCAACTCTCTCTGGGAAATGCATTTTTTTAAGTCTGTACGATTTGTCACGGAATGTCGTTGTATCACCCTGTTAGATTATTCCTTTTAGAAGTTTTTGTAAAAATCTCTTCGACTTATTCGTCGTCGTTTGGAAGACATGATTTTTTTCAACTTTCCCTAAGAAATGCATTTTTTCCAGTCTGTACGGTTTGTCACGGAATTTCGTTGTATCACCCTGTTATATCATCCTTTTAAGAAGTTTTTGTAAATATCTCTTCGACTTATTCGTCGTCGTTTGGAAGACATGATTTTTTTCAACTTTCTCTGGGAAATGCATTTTTTCAGTCTGTACAGTTTGTCAAGGAATTTCGTTGTATCACCCTGTTAGATCATTCCTTCGAGAAGTTTTTGTGAAAAATCTCTTCGACTTATTCGTCGTCGTTCGGAAGATATAATTTTTTCAACTCTCTCTGGGAAATGCATTTTTTTAAGTCTGCACGGTTTGTCACGGAATGTCGTTGTATCACCGTGTTAGATTATCTCTTTAAGAAGTTTGTGTAAAAATCTCTTCTACTTATTCGCCGTCGTTTGGAAGATATGATTTTTTCAGATTTCTCTGGGAAATGCATTTTTTCAGTCTGTACGGTTTGTCACGGAATTTCGTTGTATCACCCTGATAGATCATAGATCATTCCTTCGAGAAGTTTTTGTGAAAAATCTCTTCGACTTATTCGTCGTCGTTCGGAAGATATAATTTTTTCAACTTTCTATGAGAAATGCATTTTTTTCAGTCTGTACGGTTTGTCACGGAATGTGTTGTATCACCTGGTTAAATTATCTTTTTAAGAAGTTTTTGTAAAAATCTCTTTGATTGATTCGTCGTCGTTTCGATGATATGATTTTTTCAACTTTCTCTGGGAAATGCATTTTTTCAGTCTGTACGGTTTGTCACGGAATTTTGTTTTATCACCCTGTTACATCATCCTTTCAGGAAGTTTCTGTGAAAATCTCTTCGACTTATTCTTCATCGTTTGGAATATATGATTTTTTTCAACTTTCCCTGAGAAATGCATTTTTTTCAGTCTGTACGGTTTGTCACGGAATTTCGTTGTATCACCCTGTTATGCCATCCTTTTAAAAAGTTTTTGTAAAAATCTCTTCGACTTATTCGCCGTCGTTTGGAAGATATGATTTTTTTCAACTTTCCCTGAGAAATACATTTTTTCAAGTCTGTACGGTTTGTCACGGAATTTCGTTGTATAACCCTGTTAGATTATCCATTTAAGAAGTTTTTGTAAAAATCTCTTCGACTTATTCATCGTCGTTTGGAAGATATGAATTTTTTCAACTTTCCCTGAGAAATGCATTTTTTCAAGTCTGTACGGATTGTCACGGAATTTCGTTGTATCACCCTGATAGATCATTCCTTCGAGAAGTTTTTGTGAAATATCTTTTCGACTTATTCGTCGTCGTTCGGAAGATATAATTTGTTCAACTTTCTCTGAGAAATGCATTTTTTTCAGTCTGTACGGTTTGTCACGGAATGTCGTTGTATCACCTTGTAAGATTATCTCTTTAAGAAGTTTTTGTAAAAATCTCTTCGACTTATTCGTCGTCGTTTGGAAGATATCATTTTTTCAACTTTCCCTGAGAAATGCATTTGTTTGAATCTGTACGATTTGTCACGGAATTTCGTTGTATCACCCTGTTAGATTATCCCTTTAAGAAGATTTTGTTAAAATCTCTTCGACTTATTCGTCGTCGTTTGGAAGATATGATTTTTTCAACTTTCTCTGGGAAATGCATTTTTTCAGTCTGTACGGATTGTCACGGAATTTCGTTGTATCACCCTGATAGATCATTCCTTCGAGAAGTTTTTGTGAAATATCTTTTCGACTTATTCGTCGTCGTTCTGAAGATATAATTTTTTCAACTTTCTCTGAGAAATGCATTTGTTTGAATCTGTACGATTTGTCACGGAATTTCGTTGTATCACCCTGTTAGATTATCCCTTTAAGAAGATTTTGTTAAAATCTCTTCGACTTATTCGTCGTCGTTTGGAAGATATGATTTTGTCAACTTTCTCTGGGAAATGCATTTTTTCAGTCTGTACGGATTGTCACGGAATTTCGTTGTATCACCCTAATAGATCATTCCTTCGAGAAGTTTTTGTGAAATATCTTTTCGACTTATTCGTCGTCGTTCGGAAGATATAATTTGTTCAACTTTCTCTGAGAAATGCATTTTTTTCAGTCTGTACGGTTTGTCACGGAATGTCGTTGTATCACCTTGTAAGATTATCTCTTTAAGAAGTTTTTGTAAAAATCTCTTCGACTCATTCGTCGTCGTTTGGAAGATATCATTTTTTCAACTTTCTCTGGGAAATGCATTTTTTCAGTCTGTACGGTTTGTCACGGAATTTAGTTGCATCACCCTGTTAGATCATCCCTTCAAGAAGTTTTTGTAAAATTCTCTTCGACTTTTTCGTCGTCGTTTGGAAGATATGATTTTTTCAACTTTCTCTGGGAAATGCATTTTTTCAGTCTGTACAGTTTGTCAAGGAATTTCGTTGTATCACCCTGTTAGATCATTCCTTCGAGAAGTTTTTGTGAAAAATCTCTTCGACTTATTCGTCGTCGTTCGGAAGATATAATTTTTTCAACTCTCTCTGGGAAATGCATTTTTTTAAGTCTGTACGATTTGTCACGGAATGTCGTTGTATCACCCTGTTAGATTATTCCTTTTAGAAGTTTTTGTAAAAATCTCTTCGACTTATTCGTCGTCGTTTGGAAGACATGATTTTTTTCAACTTTCCCTAAGAAATGCATTTTTTCCAGTCTGTACGGTTTGTCACGGAATTTCGTTGTATCACCCTGTTATATCATCCTTTTAAGAAGTTTTTGTAAATATCTCTTCGACTTATTCGTCGTCGTTTGGAAGACATGATTTTTTTCAACTTTCTCTGGGAAATGCATTTTTTCAGTCTGTACAGTTTGTCAAGGAATTTCGTTGTATCACCCTGTTAGATCATTCCTTCGAGAAGTTTTTGTGAAAAATCTCTTCGACTTATTCGTCGTCGTTCGGAAGATATAATTTTTTCAACTCTCTCTGGGAAATGCATTTTTTTAAGTCTGTACGATTTGTCACGGAATGTCGTTGTATCACCCTGTTAGATTATTCCTTTTAGAAGTTTTTGTAAAAATCTCTTCTACTTATTCGCCGTCGTTTGGAAGATATGATTTTTTCAGATTTCTCTGGGAAATGCATTTTTTTAAGTCTGTACGGTTTGTCACGGAATGTCGTTGTATCACCGTGTTAGATTATCCCTTTAAGAAGTTTGTGTAAAAATCTCTTCTACTTATTCGCCGTCGTTTGGAAGATATGATTTTTTCAGATTTCTCTGGGAAATGCATTTTTTCAGTCTGTACGGTTTGTCACGGAATTTCGTTGTATCACCCTGATAGATCATAGATCATTCCTTCGAGAAGTTTTTGTGAAAAATCTCTTCGACTTATTCGTCGTCGTTCGGAAGATATAATTTTTTCAACTTTCTATGAGAAATGCATTTTTTTCAGTCTGTACGGTTTGTCACGGAATGTGTTGTATCACCTTGGTAAATTATCTTTTTAAGAAGTTTTTGTAAAAATCTCTTTGATTGATTCGTCGTCGTTTCGATGATATGATTTTTTCAACTTTCTCTGGGAAATGCATTTTTTCAGTCTGTACGGTTTGTCACGGAATTTTGTTTTATCACCCTGTTACATCATCCTTTCAGGAAGTTTCTGTGAAAATCTCTTCGACTTATTCTTCATCGTTTGGAATATATGATTTTTTTCAACTTTCCCTGAGAAATGCATTTTTTTCAGTCTGTACGGTTTGTCACGGAATTTCGTTGTATCACCCTGTTATGCCATCCTTTTAAAAAGTTTTTGTAAAAATCTCTTCGACTTATTCGCCGTCGTTTGGAAGATATGATTTTTTTCAACTTTCCCTGAGAAATGCATTTTTTCAAGTCTGTACGGTTTGTCACGGAATTTCGTTGTATCACCCTGTTAGATTATCCCTTTAAGAAGTTTCTGTAAAAATCTCTTCGACTTATTCATCGTCGTTTGGAAGATATGAATTTTTTCAACTTTCCCTGAGAAATGCATTTTTTCAAGTCTGTACGGATTGTCACGGAATTACGTTGTATCACCCTGATAGATCATTCCTTCGAGAAGTTTTTGTGAAATATCTTTTCGACTTATTCGTCGTCGTTCGGAAGATATAATTTGTTCAACTTTCTCTGAGAAATGCATTTTTTTCAGTCTGTACGGTTTGTCACGGAATGTCGTTGTATCACCTTGTAAGATTATCTCTTTAAGAAGTTTCTGTGAAAATCTCTTCGACTTATTCTTCATCGTTTGGAATATATGATTTTTTTCAACTTTCCCTGAGAAATGCATTTTTTTCAGTCTGTACGGTTTGTCACGGAATTTCGTTGTATCACCCTGTTATGCCATCCTTTTAAAAAGTTTTTGTAAAAATCTCTTCGACTTATTCGCCGTCGTTTGGAAGATATGATTTTTTTCAACTTTCCCTGAGAAATGCATTTTTTCAAGTCTGTACGGTTTGTCACGGAATTTCGTTGTATCACCCTGTTAGATTATCCCTTTAAGAAGTTTTTGTAAAAATCTCTTCGACTTATTCATCGTCGTTTGGAAGATATGATTTTTTCAACTTTCTCTGAGAAATGCATTTTGTCATTCTGTACGGTTTGTCACGAAATTTCGTTGTATCACCCTGTTAGATCATACCTTTAAGAAGTTTCTTTAGAAATCTCTTTGACTTATTCATCGTCGTTTGAAAGATGTAATTTTTTCAACTTTCTCTGAGAAATGCATTTCTTCAGTCTGTACGGTTTGTCACGGAATTTCGTTGTATCACCCTGTTAGATCATTCCTTCGAGAAGTTTTGGTGAAGAATCTCTACGACTTATTCGTCGTCGTTTGGAAGATATAATTTTTTCAACTTTATCTGAGAAATGCATTTTTTTCAGTCTGTACGGTTTGTCACGGAATTTCGTTGTATCACCCTGTTAGACCATCTATTTAAGAAGTTTTTGTAAATATCTCTTCGACTTATTCTTCGTCGTTTGGAAGATATGAATTTTTCAACTTTCTCTGGGAAATGCATTTTTTCAGTCTGTACGGTTTGTCACGGAATTTGGTTGTATCACCCTGTTAGATCATTCCTTCGAGAAGTTTTTGTGAAAAATCTCTTCGACTTATTCGTCGTCGTTCGGAAGATATAATTTTTTCAACTCTCTCTGAGAAATGCATTTTTTTCAGTCTGTACGGTTTGTCACGGAATTTTGTTTTATCACCCTGTTACATCATCCTTTCAGGAAGTTTCTGTGAAAATCTCTTCGACTTATTCTTCGTCGTTTGGAAGATATGATTTTTTTCAACTTTCCCTGAGAAATGCATTTTTTCAGTCTGTACGGTTTGTCACGGAATTTCGTTGTATCACCCTGTTATGCCATCCTTTTAAGAAGTTTTTGTAAAAATCTCTTCGACTTATTCGCCGTCGTTTGGAAGATATGATTTTTTTCAACTTTCCCTGAGAAATGCATTTTTTCAAGTCTGTACGGTTTGTCACGGAATTTCGTTGTATCACCCTGTTAGATTATCCCTTTAAGAAGTTTTTGTAAATATCTCCTCGACTTATTCATCGTCGTTTGGAAGATATGATTTTTTTCAACTTTCCCTGAGAAATGCATTTTTTTAAGTCTGTACGATTTGTCACGGAATTTCGTTGTATCACCCTGTTAGATTATCCCTTTCAGAAGTTTTTGTAAAAATATCTTCGACTTATTCGTCGTCGTTTGGAAGATATGATTTTTTTCAACTTTTCCTGAGAAATGCATTTTTATAAGTCTGTACGGTTTATCACGGAATGTCGTTGTATCACCCTGTTAGATTATCCCTTTAAGAAGTTTTTGCAAAAATCTCTTCGACTTATTCGCCGTCGTTTGGAAGATATGATTTGTTTTCAACTTTCCCTGAGAAATGCATTTTTTTAAGTCTGTACGGTTTGTCACGGAATGTCGTTGTATCACCCTGTTAGATTATTCCTTTAGGAAGATTTTGTAAATATCTCTTCGACTTATTCGTCGTCGTTTGGAAGATATGATTTTTTCAACTTTCTCTGGGAAATGCATTTTTTCAGTCTGTACGGAATGTCACGGAATTTCGCTGTATCACCCTGATAGATCATTCCTTCGAGAAGTTTTTGTGGAAAATCTCTTCGACCTATTCTTCGTCGTTCGGAAGTTATAATTTTTTCAACTTTCTCTGAGAAATGCATTTTTTTCAGTCTGTACGGTTTTTCACGGAACGTCGTTGTATCACCTTGTAAGATTATCTCTTTAAGAAGTTTTTGTAAAAATCTCTTCAACTTATCCGTCGTCGTTTGGAAGATATGATTTTTTCAACTTTCTCTGGGAAATGCATTTTTTCAGTCTGTACGGTTTGTCACGGAATTTAGTTGCATCACCCTGTTAGATCATTCCTTCGAGAAGTTTTTGTGAAAAATCTCTTCGACTTATTCGTCGTCGTTCGGAAGATATAATTTTTTCAACTTTCTCTGAGAAATGCATTTTTTTCAGTCTGTACGGTTTGTCACGGAATTTCGTTTTATCACCCTGATACATCATCCTTTCAGGAAGTTTCTGTGAAAATCTCTTCGACTTATTCATCGTCGTTTGGAAGATATTTTCCCTGAGAAATGCATTTTTTTAAGTCTGTACGGTTTGTCACGGAATTTCGTTTTATCACCCTGATACATCATCCTTTCAGGAAGTTTCTGTGAAAATCTCTTCGACTTATTCGTCGTCGTTTGGAAGATATGATTTTTTCAACTTTCTCTGGGAAATGCATTTTTTCAGTCTGTACAGTTTGTCACGGAATTTCGTTGTATCACACTGTTAGATCATTCCTTCTAGAAGTTTTTGTGAAAAATCTCTTCGACTTATTCGTCGTCGTTCGGAAGATATAATTTTTTCAACTCTCTCTGGGAAATGCATTTTTTTAAGTCTGTACGATTTGTCACGGAATGTCGTTGTATCACCCTGTTAGATTATTCCTTTTAGAAGTTTTTGTAAAAATCTCTTCGACTTATTCGTCGTCGTTTGGAAGACATGATTTTTTTCAACTTTCCCTAAGAAATGCATTTTTTTCAGTCTGTACGGTTTGTCACGGAATTTCGTTGTATCACCCTGTTATGTCATCCTTTTAAGAAGTTTTTGTAAAAATCTCTTCGACTTATTCGTCGTCGTTTGGAAGACATGATTTTTTTCAACTTTCCCTAAGAAATGCATATTTTTCAGTCTGTACGGTTTGTCACGGAATGTCGTTGTAACACCCTGTTAGATTATTCCTTTAAGAAGTTTTTGTGAAAATCTCTTCGACTTTTTCGTCGTTGTTTGGAAGATATGATTTTTTCAACTTTCTCTGGGAAATGCATTTTCTCAGTCTGTACGGTTTGTCACGGAATTTCGTTGTATCACCCTGATAGATCATAGATCATTCCTTCGAGAAGTTTTTGTGAAAAATCTCTTCGACTTATTTGTCGTCGTTCGGAAGATATAATTTTTTCAACTTTCTCTGAGAAATGCATTTTTTTCAGTCTGTACGGTTTGTCACGGAATTTCGTTGTATCACCCTGTTATGTCATCCTTTTAAGAAGTTTGTGTAAAAATATCTTCGACTTATTCGCCGTCGTTTGGAAGATATGATTTTTTTCAACTTTCCCTGAGAAATGCATTTTTTTAAATCTGTACGGTTTGTCACGGAATGTCGTTGTATCACCCTGTTAGATTATCCCTTTAAGAAGTTTTTGTAAAAATCTCTTCGACTTATTCGTCGTTGTTTGGAAGATATAATTTTTTCAACTTTCTCTGGGAAATGCATTTTTTCAGTCTGTACGGTTTGTCACGGAATTTCGTTGTATCACCCTGATAGATCATAGATCATTCCTTCGAGAAGTTTTTGTAAAAATTCTCTTCGACCTATTCGTCGTCGTTCGGAAGATATAATTGTTTCAACTTTCTCTGAGAAATGCATTTTTTTCAGTCTGTACGGTTTGTCACGGAATGGTTTGTATCACCTTGTTAAATTATCTTTTTTGGAAGTTTTTGTAAAAATCTCTTCGATTTATTCGTCGTCGTTTGGATGATATGATTTTTTCAACTTTCTCTGGGAAATGCATTTTTTCAGTCTGTACGGATTGTCACGGAATGTCGTTATATCATCATGTCACGGAATTTCGTTGTATCACCCTGTTAGATCATTGCTTCGAAGAGTTTTTGTGAAAAATCTCTTCGACTTATTCGTCGTCGTTCGGAAGATATAATTTTTTCAACTCTCTCTGGGAAATGCATTTTTTTTAAGTCTGTACGGTTTGTCACGGAATGTCGTTGTATCACCCTGTTAGATTATTTCTTTTAGAAGTTTTTGTAAAAATCTCTTCGACTTATTCGTCGTCGTTTGGAAGGTATGATTTTTTTCAACTTTCCCTGAGATATGCATTTTTTCAGTCTGTAGGGATTGTCACGGAATGTCGTTGTATCATCCTGTTAGATTATCCCTTTAAGAAGTTTTTGTAAAAATCTCTTCGACTTATTCGTCGTCGTTTGGAAAATATGATTTTTTCAACTTTCTCTGATAAATGCATTCTTCATTATGTACGGTTTGTCACGAAATTTCGTTGTATCACCCTGTTAGATCATACCCTTAAGAAGTCTTTGTAAATATCTCTTCGACTTATTCGTCGTCGTTTGGAAGATATGAATTTTTCAACTTTCTCTGGGAAATGCATTTTTTCAGTCTGTACGGTTTGTCTCGGAATTTCGTTGTATCACCCTGTTAGATCATTCCTTCGAGAAGTTTTTGTGAAAAATCTCTTCGACTTATTCGTCGTCGTTCGGAATATATAATTTTTTCAACTCTCTCTGGGAAATGCATTTTTTTTAAGTCTGTACGGTTTGTCACGGAATGTCGTTGTATCACCCTGTTAGATTATTTCTTTTAGAATTTTTCGTAAAAATCTCTTCGACTTATTCGTCGTCGTTTGGAAGGTATGATTTTTTCAACTTTCCCTAAGAAATGAATTTTTTTCAGTCTGTACGGTTTGTCACGGAATTTCGTTGTATCACCCTGTTATGTCATCCTTTTAAGAAGTTTGTGTAAAAATCTCTTCGACTTATTCGTCGTCGTTTGGAAGGTATGATTTTTTTCAACTTTCCCTGAGATATGCATTTTTTCAGTCTGTAGGGATTGTCACGGAATGTCGTTGTATCATCCTGTTAGATTATCCCTTTAAGAAGTTTTTGTAAAAATCTCTTCGACTTATTCGTCGTCGTTTGGAAGGTATGATTTTTTTCAACTTTCCCTAAGAAATGAATTTTTTTCAGTCTGTACGGTTTGTCACGGAATTTCGTTGTATCACCCTGTTATGTCATCCTTTTAAGAAGTTTGTGTAAAAATCTCTTCGAATTATTCGCCGCCGTTTGGAAGTTATGATTTTTTTCAACTTTCCCTGAGAAATGCATTTTTTTAAGTCTGTACGGTTTGTCACGGAATGTCGTTGTATCACCCTGTTAGATTATTCCTTAAAGAAGTTTTAGTAAAAATCTCTTCGACTTATTCGTCGTTGTTTGGAAGATATGATTTTTTCAACTTTCTCTGGGAAATGCATTTTTTCAGTCTGTACGGTTTGTCACGGAATTTAGTTATATCACCCTGTTAGATCATTCCTTCGAGAAGTTTTTGTGAAAAATCTCTTCGACTTATTCGTCGTTGTTCGGAAGATATAATTTTTTCAACTTTCTCTGACAAATGCATTTTTTTAAGTCTGTACGGTTTGTCACGAAATTTCGTTGTATCACCCTGTTAGATCATACCTTTAAGAAGTTTTTGTAAAAATCTCTTCGACTTATTCATCGTCGTTTGGAAGATATGATTTTTTTCAACTTTCCCTGAGATATGCATTTTTTCAGTCTGTAGGGATTGTCACGGAATGTCGTTGTATCATCCTGTTAGATTATCCCTTTAAGAAGTTTTTGTAAAAATCTCTTCGACTTATTCGTCGTCGTTTGGAAGATATGATTTTTTCAACTTTCTCTGGGAAATGCATTTTTTCAGTCTGTACCGTTTGTCACGGAATTTCGTTATATCACCCTGTTACATTATCCTTTCAGGAAGTATCTGTAAAAATATCTTCGACTTATTCGTCGTCGTTTGGAAAATATGATTTTTTCAACTTTCTCTGAGAAATGCATTCTTCATTATGTACGGTTTGTCACGAAATTTCGTTGTATCACCCTGTTAGATCATACCTTTAAGAAGTTTTTGAAAAAATCTTTTCGACTTATTCGTCGTCGTTTGGAACATATGATTTTTTCAACTTTCTCTGGGAAATGCATTTTTTCAGTCTGTACGGTTTGTCACAGAATTTCGTTGTATCACCGTGTTAGATTATCCCTTTAAGAAGTTTTTGTAAAAATCTCTTCGACTTATTCTTCGTCGTTTGGAAGATATGAATTTTTTCAACTTTCCCTGAGAAATGCATTTTTTTAAGTCTGTACGGTTTGTCACGGAATGTCGTTGTATCACCCTGTTAGATTATCCCTTTAAGAAGTCTTTGTAAAAATCTCTTCGACTTATTCATCGTCGTTTGAAAGATATAATTCCCCCTCCCGAGGAGCTGTTGGACCTTGACGTTGGTGTGGGGGCTCAGTACCCATAGTGATCCTGCGAGCAAGGCCGGCGGGAGATTAATCTCCTGGTAGGGCCACCCATGCCGGCAAGGTCAAAGGTGAATGGCGAAACTAAGGACAGCTCAACAGAGGAGTAAACCTCAAGAAAAAAACCGTAATCCCAAGGTCCATGTCGAAGGGATGAATGGCTCGAGCGTAAATGAGTCTTGAATGGAAGCAAACAGGATAGTACCTTACTTCCACATGCGGGGCTCTGTGGGAATGGACTTTTTGTATCCCTAGTTACTCGTGGGAATCGAATGCTTGAAGAATCCCATTTAAATACGGAGCAGTCCACTCCTCAAATGGACGAAACACTAATGGTTTCCGCGTCCACCACTGAGGACGTCGGCACGACTGTGGAGAAGGTGGTAATACCCCGGTTCCTGGTTGTGAAAAAAATTGATGGAGATTTCTCCAAAGTTAGTCCGTTTGTAATAGAGAAGACTCTTTATGGTTTGGTAGGTGAGCTTAAA
Source organism: Chrysolina americana (assembly GCA_958502065.1). Taxonomy (NCBI): domain Eukaryota; kingdom Metazoa; phylum Arthropoda; class Insecta; order Coleoptera; family Chrysomelidae; genus Chrysolina; species Chrysolina americana. The sequence goes on from OY293416.1 coordinate 40,085,514, forward strand.
AGTCTTAGAAAAATGAAAGATGGTCTCCTAGTAGAAACAGTATCAGATGCACAATCGAATAGACTCATGCGAATCAAAAAAATGAGGGAATTTGATATTGACGTTATTGCTCACAGAACGATGAACACGGCGAAAGGTGTTATTTATCATAGGGATTTACTCAATTGTTCAATAGACGAAATAACAGAGAATCTAAAAGATCAAGGAGTAATTGAAGTCAGACGAATCCGTAATAGAAGAAACGGTGAATTGGTAGGCACTGCTAATCACATTTTAACTTTTGGAAGTCCTGTTTTACCAAAAAAAGTCAAAGTAGCTTTTTACCAACTAAATGTCAGATTGTATATACCATCCCCAATGCGCTGTTTCAGATGTCAGAAATTTGGTCATACATCAATGAGATGTAATAATGAACAAATATGTATTTGTGGTAAACCCTCACATGAAGGATTGCCATGTGTACATCCGATCAGCTGCGTGAACTGTGGAGGAAATCACTCAACCCTTTCACGTGATTGTCCTGTTTTTAAAACAGAAACTGCAATTCAGGAGATCAAAACGAAAGAGAACATCCCATATTTTGAAGCGAAGAAGAAAGTTGTCGTTCAAACACCAGTTCCAGGCGTATCATATGCAAAGGCTGTATCGACCCCAAAAACAGATATGCAGACCCTTATTAAAGAAATAGTACCTTCATTGGTGGTTGCTTTGAAGGATATATTCGTAGCTAAAGGTGTTAGCAGAAAACCTGTAACCCAACCATCTTTTTTGCCTCTACCCTCCACCTCTAGACTGAACGTGGAATCTGACAATAGCCAAGTCCCTGGTTTTTCTGATACAGCCTCAGAAAAACGAAAAAGGGATGAATCCAAAGAAGTATCGTCATCAGAGGAGGAACTTTTAGGCTCTCAAAGCCATAAAAAGAAAAAAAAAGCAACGAGAGGTAGACCCCGAAAGGGATCTGGCTGATGACATTCAACATTTCTGTGATATATATCTGTGATAAAATTCACAATACTAGTCCTTTTACATTCTATTCAATTCATTCTTTGTTGTATTTTTATTGTCCATATTTATTTTATCTATTTCATTTAATTTCAATGAATTCTATAATTCAATGGAATTGTAATGGCTGTATGAACTCAAACTACTTTTATCAGAAATAGACCCATTTTGCTTATGTCTTCAGGAGACCCATTTTAAACCAGATCAGCCGTATTCTATTAGAGGATACAAAATTCACCGAAGAGATATAGAACCCGTGATTCGGGCGAAAGGTGGTGTGGCTCTCTTGATAAGGAATGACATAAGTCACTCGGTACTGCACATGAATACTGCCTTACAGGCGGTTGCAGTTCAAATTTTTGTCCCCATTTCGGTGACCATATGCAACATGTATCTACCTGATGCAAACTGGCGAAAAGAAGATTTGGAAGAACTCTTATCACTACTACCAGTTCCATTTCTACTAGTAGGAGATATGAACTCTCACAACCCTCTCTGGGGTTCTAATCGACGTGATACTCGCGGTTCCATTTTTGAAAAATTGCTGGAGAGAGATGACCTAGTCTTGTTGAACTCTGGTGCGATGACGTACTTCAATGCTAGATCCAGAGACTTCTCTGCAATTGATCTATCGTTCGCATCCCCAAGAATTGCACCCCGTTTGTCTTGGAGAGTTCTTGATGATCTCCATAATAGCGATCATTTTCCGATCGTTATATCCACTGATACTGCAAGAGTTCAAGTATTTTCACCTCCTAAATGGCTCTTGGATAAAGCTCACTGGCCAGTTTTCGAACAACACCTCGAACTTCCAGATGAATCAGATGATGTGTACCAACAGGTTGATGAGATTACATCTATTATCAAAGTAGCGGCTGAAAAAGCGATACCTATCAGAACTCAGCTTCCAAACAGACGCGTTGTTCCTTGGTGGAACCCGCAAGTTAAAGATGCCATACAGGCAAAGAAGAGAGCGTTCAATAAATTTAAAAGATATCCATCTACAGAAAATCTCATTTCCTTTAAAAAGGCTAGAGCTGTTGCTCGCCGCATCACGGCAAAGAGTAAGCGATCTTCATGGGCCACATATGTATCAACAATGACTCCAAATACGTCTGTGACAGAAGTCTGGCGCAAAATAAGAGCAGTTGCAGGTAGTGGCTACACGCCACCGCTTAAATATTTGCGCACAGAAAATGATATCATCTCTGACTCCCCATTTGTAATCGCCGAATGTATGGCGAGCCATTACTGTGCTGCAAGTAGCACTCAAAACTATGAACCAGGATTTGCACAGTCCAAATCACAGCTAGAGACACCTCTGGACTTCTCTATAGCTGAACATTTTGATTATAACTCACCATTCACACAAGTTGAATTAGAATATGCGATTTTCTGTGCCAAGCCATCTTCACCCGGTCCAGATTCCTTGAACTATGAAATAATCAAACATCTCACCCCTGAATTCAAAGTGTTCCTTCTTAACTTGTTCAATAAAATCTGGAAATCAAATAATTATCCACCCCAGTGGAAAGAAGCTATAATTGTTCCCATACTGAAAGAAGGCAAAGATCCTCTGCTGCCTTCTAGTTACAGGCCTATTAGTCTTACTTGCTGTATGGGCAAGATCTTGAAAAAAATGGTGAACAACAGATTAGTTTGGCTGCTTGAATCAAAAGGATACCTCGTGGAACATCATGCAGGTTTCAGAAAACACCGTTCTGCTACGGATCAGCTGGTTTATCTTGAACATGTCATACAGCAATCTTTCAAGAATCGACAACATACTGTTGCAGTGTTCTTTGATCTTGAAAGGGCCTACGATATGACCTGGCGTTATGGAATTCTGAGAAAGCTACATGACTGGGGTCTTCGTGGTAACTTACCTTTATATATAGCTTCCTTTCTATGCGAGAGAACATTCAGGGTGAGAGTAAGTGACACACTATCTTCACCACAGGATTTGGAAAACGGTGTTCCACAAGGTTCCACTTTAAGTGTTACTTTGTTTGCTATGGCAGTGAATGACATAGCTTCATAAGTAGATGAAACGGTAGAACTGTGCTTATATGTAGATGACCTAACGATAATTGCTTCGGCACCTACCGTCGGAATCGCAACTCGAAAGCTCCAAAAATCTATTAATCAAATCGTCCAGAATGCGGCCAAGGTAGGCTACACATTTTCAAAGGAGAAAACGAGCTGTGTCCACTTTTGCAGACTACGAAGGCCACACTATGACCCAAAATTATATATAAATAATTCTTTAATTGAATGCAAAGAATCTATAAAATTTCTTGGACTGATATTTGATACAAAGTTGACATGGCGCAAACATATAGAAAATCTGGTGATGCAATGTAAACGGAGACTGAATATTATAAAATGTCTTGCTCACACAAGCTGGGGCGCTGATGCTGACACTCTTTTGAATGTGTATCGGTCTCTCATACTATCGAAGATAGATTATGGTGTAATAGTTTACTCTTCAGCTCGGAAATCTACTCTGCAGTTACTCGACCCCGTACATCACGCAGGATTAAGATACTCAATAGGTGCTTTCCATACAACGCCTATCGTAAGCATATGTAGTGAAACAGGTTTTCCACCTCTGCAAATTCACCGTTTGAAACTATTGGCCAATTACATATCCAATATACGAGCGCAACCTAACCATCGGAATTTCCAAGTTTTGTTAGGGGAACATGATGGATATGTTAATAGACCTACAATAACGAGACCGGTCGGAGTAAGAGCACAGGAATTATTGCCGCAACTCGAATGGAACTCTCTGAATGTGTTATCTGTGAACATTTTTGAAAGCCCCCCTGGCAGTTTCCGAAGGTTGCGATGCGTTTGGATCTGACTACCTTACCTAAGAGTTGTACTGCTCCGGTAATTTATCAAAAGCAATTTTTAGAGATGATGACTGAGTTTCCTTTGTCCACAATTCTTTACACAGATGGGTCTAAAACTGAAAGCGGAACTGGATGTGCCTTGTTTGTTGATAATGAAACCCATTCTTGGTCACTTTCTCCTTACGCATCCATATACACAGCTGAGCTCTATGCTATCTGGCAAGCCCTACAACTGTGTCATATTAAAGGAAACACCTATGGCAGCGTTATCATCTGTGATTCCCTCAGTGTTCTACAATCAATTTCGAATCCATTCTCTGAAGATCCGCTCGTGAGGATGATACTATTCTTACTGTATCATCTTCATGAATATAATGAGAAGGCGATAACATTTGTATGGGCACCAAGTCATGTGGGAATATTAGGCAATGAAATGGCTGACTCAGCAGCACGTAACGCTGCAGAGATTGGAATTACTGAAGCAAGAATTATAAGGACGGAAGATATGAAAATACAATACAAGTCGGAGCTGTTGATGATCTGGCAAGAAGAATGGAACCAGATTAACAACAACCTGAAATCTTTAAAACCGTTTGTTCGATCGTGGCGACCCCCTTGAATTGTACCCAGAGTTGACAGGGTCAGAATACATCGGCTGAAATTTGGACAAACGAAACTAACGCATTCATTTCTTCTAGAAGGCATAGAGCCACCGATTTGTGATCAATGCAATGAACGAATCACCATATTCACATCATTTGTGAATGCCCAATATACCAAAACATGCGCGAACTCTTTGATATACCAGAACAGTTATCAGAAAATTTCAGAAACGCTTCAGATATTGAAAATATGATAAACTTCTTGAAAGCAATAGATATTCTAAATAAAATTTGAAATTTTCTCGACTCTGACGTCGATATATCATGGTGTTAATGATCGTAGTAATCGATGCACCAGAATTTAAAGAAAAAAAAAAAAAAAAAAAAAATATATATATATAATTTTTTCAACTTTCTCTGAGTAATGCATTTCTTCAGTCTGTACGGTTTTTCACGGAATTTCGTTGTATCACCGTGTTAGATCATTCCTTCAAGAAGTTTTTGTAAAAATCTCTTCGACTTATTCGTCGTCGTTCGGAAGATATAATTTTTTCAACTTTCTCTGAGAAATGCATTTTTTCATTCTGTACGGTTTGTCACGAAATTTAGTTGTTTCACCCTGTTAGATCATACCTTTAAGAAGTTTCTGTAAAAATCTCTTAGACTTATTCATCGTCGTTTGAAAGACGTAATTTTTTCAACTTTCTCTGAGAAATGCATTTTTTTAAGTCTGTTCGGTTTGTCACGGAATGTCGTTTTACCACCCTGTTAGATTATTCCTTCAAAAAGTTTTTGTAAAAATCTCTTCGACTTATTCGTCGCCATTTGGAAGATATGATTTTTTCAACTTTCTCTGGGAAATGCATTTTTTCAGTCTGTACCGTTTGTCACGAAATTTCGTTGTATCACCCTGTTAGATCATACCTTTAAGAAGTTTTTGAAAAAATCTTTTCGACTTATTCGTCGTCGTTTGGAACATATGATTTTTTCAACTTTCTCTGGGAAATGCATTTTTTCAGTCTGTACGGTTTGTCACAGAATTTCGTTGTATCACCGTGTTAGATCATTCCTTCAAGAAGTTTTTGTAAAAATCTCTTCGACTTATTCGTCGTCGTTCGGAAGATATAATTTTTTCAACTTTCTCTGAGAAATGCATTTTTTCAGTCTGTACGGTTTGTCACAGAATTTCGTTGTATCACCCTATTAGATCATACCTTTAGGAAGTTTCTGTAAAAATCTCTTCGACTTATTCATCGTCGTTTGAAAGACGTAATTTTTTCAACTTTCTCTGAGAAATGCATTTTTTTAAGTCTGTTCGGTTTGTCACGGAATGTCGTTTTACCACCCTGTTAGATTATTCATTTAAAAAGTTTTTGTAAAAATCTCTTCGACTTATTCGTCGTCGTTTGGAAGATATGATTTTTTCAACTTTCTCTGGGAAATGCATTTTTTCAGTCTGTACCGTTTGTCACGGAATTTCGTTATATCACCCTGTTGCATTATCCTTTCAGGAAGTATCTGTGAAAATATCGTCGACTTAATCGTCGTCGTTTGGAAGATATGATTTTTTCAACTTTCTCTGAGAAATGCATTTTTCATTCTGTATGGTTTGTCACGAAATTTCGTTGTATCACCCTGTTAGATCATACCTTTAAGAAGTCTTTGTAAAAATCTCTTCGACTTATTCATCGTCGTTTGAAAGATATAATTTTTTCAACTTTCTCTGAGTAATGCATTTCTTCAGTCTGTACGGTTTGTCACGGAATTTCGTTGTATCACCGTGTTAGATCATTCCTTCAAGAAGTTTTTGTAAAAATCTCTTCGACTTATTCGTCGTCGTTCGGAAGATATAATTTTTTCAACTTTCTCTGAGAAATGCATTTTTTCAGTCTGTACGGTTTGTCACAGAATTTCGTTGTATCACCCTATTAGATCATACCTTTAGGAAGTTTCTGTAAAAATCTCTTCGACTTATTCATCGTCGTTTGAAAGACGTAATTTTTTCAACTTTCTCTGAGAAATGCATTTTTTTAAGTCTGTTCGGTTTGTCACGGAATGTCGTTTTACCACCCTGTTAGAATATTCATTTAAAAAGTTTTTGTAAAAATCTCTTCGACTTATTCGTCGTCGTTTGGAAGATATGATTTTTTCAACTTTCTCTGGGAAATGCATTTTTTCAGTCTGTACCGTTTGTCACGGAATTTCGTTATATCACCCTGTTGCATTATCCTTTCAGGAAGTATCTGTGAAAATATCTTCGACTTAATCGTCGTCGTTTGGAAGATATGATTTTTTCAACTTTCTCTGAGAAATGCATTTTTCATTCTGTATGGTTTGTCACGAAATTTCGTTGTATCACCCTGTTAGATCATACCTTTAAGAAGTCTTTGTAAAAATCTCTTCGACTTATTCATCGTCGTTTGAAAGATATAATTTTTTCAACTTTCTCTGAGTAATGCATTTCTTCAGTCTGTACGGTTTGTCACGGAATTTCGTTGTATCACCGTGTTAGATCATTCCTTCAAGAAGTGTTTGTAAAATTCTCTTCGACTTATTCGTCGTCGTTCGGAAGATATAATTTTTTCAACTTTCTCTGAGAAATGCATTTTTTCAGTCTGTACGGTTTGTCACAGAATTTCGTTGTATCACCCTATTAGATCATACCTTTAGGAAGTTTCTGTAAAAATCTTTTCGACTTATTCGTGGTCGTTTGGAAGATATGATTTTTTCAACGTTCTCTGAGAAATGCTTTTTTCAGTCTATATGGGTGGTAACGAAGTTTCGTTGTATCACTCTCCCTATTAGATTATTCATTCAGTTCTACTGGATAATTTCTGTATTTGTCCTAATTCATCTTCGCATTTTCAAAATATTCGTCAGGTTTCTCACGTTTCGACATAATACTTTGTTACTCATTTTTTTCTGATTTGTTAGTCACGATATTTGTTTTTTCATAAAAAAATGCATTCGATTTACCGAATGATTTTATAAATCGAAACATTTCAGAGATTTCGATGTTTTCTATATAATACATATCAATAATTCCTTGGATAATAAAATTATGCGACCCTTCTCTCTTGTCGCAAAGAACCTAGAAAACTGATTATGAACATCTCTGTAAAAATAAGAAGATATCGGTAAAAATAATTGATGTGGCAACACCGCAGAAGTTCACTCCTCAATTCCACCAACAATAAGAAACTGTGGCTAGGAAAGTGTGGATGACTTCACACTAATATGATCTTCAATCTTATGTTTTGAGTACGAGATTATAGCTGAAGGACTGGGCTAGCGAGCGGTGTGAACAGAATTCAAATTGTCCAATGCATAAAAAAGTTATTCAGATTTTAATAGGGTCAAAATTTTGGGGTGCGACGAATTAGTGTTGAGTAGTTTACTTTGTTCTGCATCCTGTCCAGTCTCATAAACGGAGTCTTGGACAGGCCACAGAACGCTGGGCAAGCCTACAACATCGCCGGCCGTATGATTTGATTGTAGACCATTATTTTGGCCTCAAGCTGCATGCGTGAACCTCTGGCTATCAGGGGGTAGTATAGTATAGTAGTAGTAGTAGTAGTAGTAGTATAGTATAGTATAGGTGCGTTTTACCGCTGCTGCGGCCCTCTGTATAGCCAAGTTAATATGCTTGTGCCATGTTGAACGCTTGTCAAGCTGTACCCCCAAGTATCTCACATTGTCCGGACTTCCAAGGCCTTGTCCTTGACCTTCAATTTCTGAAGAACTTTAGAGAACTTAAATTTCTTCGAGAAATTGATGGCTTCGGACTTGGCCGGGTTTACCACAATTTTGTTCTCCTCGAGATACGGTAGGATTTCCCTGTCCAACCTAGATTGGACCTGCATAGCAGCTGCAACGCTTGAGAACGAATGGGCGTATATCACATGTCATCCGCGTATATAGCCGTCTTCGTTCTCTCGCACATAGGGAAATCATACGAATTAAGTTGATATGTTTCGTTCCTAATTTATATGCTCATAAAAATCATATATACTCTGTATGTTTAATTTTTCTTTTAGTATTATCTTATATACGTACACATCTGACTTATCCTATAACTTATATTCTACAGGATCAATAAAGTGTTTTGATTTGATTTGATTTGAATCACATCAGACAGATATATGTACAAGGTTCCCCAAATAGATTACTCCTATGCTAAATATACAATTCTTCACATCTGTAAATAGTTTCATAGACAGAAAACTCATAGTAAAGATTAGATCAACAGGATGAGTCAGAATAAGACCGACAAAATTCGTACAGAGCTTCCTTACCTCACTTAAAGTTGAAAAGTTTTTATCAATGTACATCCCCTCTGACATAGAGAGTGTCGAAAGTCCGAAAATAATTTCGATTTTTTTTTTCAAAACTCCTGAAGGAAAGGAATTGAAATTTGTTACACTAATCTAAGTTTATCAACGTGTTAATTTGGAGTTATAGATTTGATTTTCGTGAACCAGTTGCATAGTTACGGTGGTATGTTGCCATATTTTCCTTCATATTTTGTTTTGACAAGTGAATTGATAAATGAGTGTTAGGCATCTGTTAGGCCTATCAATACTCGAACTGAAAGTAATAACATTCCATGTTCCTGAATGTAGGGGTTTCTGAGATATTATTGAAAAACTGAAATTGTGTCCTGAGGAAAAATCGGGTGAGGAAAATCTTTTCCCCTAGGTATGCCACAATCACAGAGTTCTATTTTGTTATAACATATTGGAGTATTTTTACCTCCAAACTCCTTACCTTCATACCACACATTATGTCAAACTCATTTGATCTCCAAACTGTTTGATACAAGATTTTAAATCTAACAAAAATATAAGTAAGCTCACTTTTTATTCTTGAATACATGTGTACTAAGAACTGAAACTTTTGAACTACTTTTAGGACAAATAATATTTTGTTCGTTTCAGGATTTCCATTCATAATTCTCAATAATTAGTGTCGTAACGAATCGTAAATACTTTCCTGAAAAATTTTCTGCTGATTTTTGATAACTATTTGCAAAGAGCATTTCAGACTAGTTTGTAAAACTTTATAAAACATACACGAAATTTGAAATGGAAAAGGAACGTGGCATATCTTCGCTTTTCTCAGTAGATATAATTTACAAGTTTCGATGCACGTAAAGGTGCAGCCTGTTGACGAAAATAACAATTTTAACAGTAAATCAAATATGAACAACAATCGTATCCATTTTGCGGACAAAAGTTGGTGATCCAAAAGCTGGTGATTATGGCCACCGTAGAATTTGTGAATGGTTTTTGAGGATGTATGAAGGAGCAAACGACCTTCCGAAATGTTTTAGTATTCACGGATAAGACGTGGCCACATTTTCAATTTTTTCAACATTCAAAAATATTTAGGAGGATGAAAATACTCCCATACTGTCAGTTTTTCGCAAAAATCTCAGAAACCTCTACATTTAGGCACATGGAATGTTATGAGTTTTAGCTCGAGTATTGGTAAGCCTAACCGATTTCAAAAACTCATTTGTCAATTCACTTGTCTCGAAAAAATATTAAGAAAAATAAGGCAACATACCACCGTAACTACGCCACTGTTTCACGGAAATTAAATACTATAACATCAAATTATCACACTCTCAGAAGTTTTTAAGAAGAAAAATTAAATCTATTTTTTTTACTTTCGACACTGTATCTCAGGAGGGATGCATTCCAGGACATACATTAATAGGAACTTTCAACCTCGAAATGAGGTAAGGAATCTGTGTTAGAAGTTCATCGGTCTTATTCTGACTCACCCTGTGCGTACCTATGAAAACTAGAAATGTAGAAATAAAAAACATGATAGATGAAACCATAGAAATTGAAATGAAAGTAGAAAATATTGAAAAGAGCATTAGTCTGTGTTTGGTGTGTGTTGGGTTTGTGATGGAATTTAGAGTATTCTTTTGATAGTTTTAAAGTAGTTTTTAGAAATAAAACTCGAAGAATCTTAGAATTACTTCTTTCTGTCTCAAAAGTCCAATTGTCATTCTTCTTCACTTTAACATAACAGTTATGGAAGTGACACCTAAAATAATAAAATATATTCTTCTTTAAAATTCAATTTTGAGGTAAAATTCCGAGTTATAACTGAGAAGTTTAAAATTTCGAGTTATAACTCGGAAGTTTGAAATTCCGAGAAATAAGTCGGAATTTTAAAAATTCTGAGATATAACTCGTAATTTTAAAATTACTTCAAAATTCCTTGTGATAACTCGGAAGTTTAAAATTCCGAGTTTATAACTCAGAATTTTGAAGAAAAATTAATTTTCCATCCCAGGGCTTATTACAAGTGAAACTTTGAAAAATCGTAATGAAATATAGTTAACAAACATTGCCCCGGTTCTGAAAAACAGCATTGTTTTTCAATTGGGAGAGGGAACAATTTAGCAAAACTCCGCTTAATAATGCCATTGTTTGTTTTAACAGAGGCTACACGACCAACACCATCGGATCCAAGATGAACATATACATTATACGACCTAGATTCCACTCAGTTGGCATAGATTGATCATTCTCTTCCATTGGGTTACCTGCTGTAGTTCTGATACATATTCTTTCCATCCATCGACGCCAGAAATTCTGACAAGCTTGCTGGATCAATTGAAATCTGGTCAAGTCATTTATTTTCTGGTCGATCAGGTCATTATCTGAGGCCACTACTAAAGATCTCCCGATGAGAAAGTGAGCTGGAGATAGGGGACGGAGATCATTGGGATCAGCGGTTAGAGGACAAATGGGACAAGAATTGAGGATTTCCTCAATTTGCGCCAGCATTGTGGTTAATTCTTCGAAAAAAAGCTTGTTATTACCTAGAACGCACATCAAATCATATTTGAAACTTTTCACATCAACTTCCCAAAGACCACCAAAGTGGGGCGAAGGGGGAGGGATAAAATGTCACTGAATTTCCTCTTCACTACAAAATTCTAATATATAATTTTTTCGTGAATTCAGGTAACTACCCAATTCTCTACTGGTATGGCACCTACAAAGTTTGTCCCATTGTCAGAGTAGGTTTGCCTCTTCTAGGCACAAATTTCTTCAAGCTAAGATGAATGATCAGCTCGAAAGACTAGACACTAATTCAAGATGTTGAGCCTTCGTAGCGGAGTAAAAGAAAACACATTATGGCTGTCTGATTTTTCTCTAAATCATACAAGTCATCCTGAAATGATTCTAATTGAGGTATTTTTATTAAAATTCTGAGGGCATTAGCCAGTTAAAATTTGGTTAGGACACCAGATTAACGCTCACTTACAAGTTTTGAATAATTGAATCTGAACCTGAGTGAACAATCTCATACGTTTCAATCTATAGAAACAAGAAAATCGATCCAATGGAAATTATTCATAGCATTGCCGAAGAAAATCTTCATCTTCAATTCTGGAATCTCATTCAATCCCCGTGCGTGAAATTATCAACTTGAAAATTTGAAACGGATATAGTCCTCTTGATAAATTGTCGCAAGGTTTATCTTGGTTAATAATTTTGTTAGAACCTCTATTTTGGCTACCCTGCTAGCAACGAAAGTCGAATAAATTCGGACTAGTTTTTATCCAGGCTAATACTATCGTAGCATCGGACCAGAGGTAACATTTATCAAGTCATTTTCATAAATTTCATAACCTTATCGACTAATCTCGCAAGTAGTAATGCTGCACATAATTTCAACTTTGGAATGAATATTGTGTCAATAGGTGCTACCTTAGATTTCGCACATAAAAGATTTACAGAGAATTCGCCGTTTTCATTCATACTGCGTACATAAATACATCCTCCGTATAAGCACGCTCCCAGCTGTCAGCGACTCCATGTAAATCAATATCCATAGGGTATTGACAAACAACGTGTCTAGGAATGAATACCTTAGTCAACACATCAAGTTCGCCTTGAAGTTTCATCCATGTGGATAATATAGATTCTGGTACAGGATCATCCCAATTCACCTTTATGGGCCAAAGATCACGCATTATCAACTTTGATGATACCATTATTTGGAGTGTTTGGAGTCTTGTTACTCTTTATACAATGATATTACTGTGCAGGGACTCGGCATTCCAAACGAATCGAATATACTTGCAATTACAGAAATAACGGATCTCTTGGAATGTTTATTATTAAGGATATTGATATTATAATTGTTTTACATGACCAAGTCAATCCTGAGATTTTTGTACGCTCATCTGCTGAGAAATCTAAAGATTTTGTCGGCAGATCTGACCGAGCAAATTCTTTGCCACTTTTTTAGTTGAAAATCCTCAGTTTTCAAAATTTGCGCTATTTCTTGAGACATGTAAGATGCTTTCTCTGCACTGTTTGCTCCCGAGAGCAATTCATCGACGTAGAAATAATGTTTGATAGGTAATTTTAGATAAGCATATCTGGTTCATAAACCTCACATTCATTTTATAATTCAATAAGGCTTCGTATTGCTAAAAAATCTGGCGGCAGCCTGGCCATAGTTGAATAATATTCAACGATAATCCGTTACTTGTAAATTGTTACTTGTCCTTTGAATCATTGAAAGTCCCAAATCATGAACATTCGTTCTTAATTCGATAACGTATCCTTGAAACGCAACATGATCGCAGTTCTATGAAATCAGATGTGTCTACTGTCACAGAATTTCTTGAAAATGAATGGAAATTTATTGTTTTTTGTGTACAGCAAGTTAATAAAATGAGTGAGCACCTTGCTTCAGCCCTTTTGTTGGCTGGTGAATTTCAAGTGCTACTAATTAGAGGCATAATGGCTATGTCTGTGCACGAAAAGCCATTTTGATGCTTGAATAATCTGAAGGTTATCTCAATTTCCGAGCCTTCAAATTCCTAAAGGGACTAATAAAGGTTGGTTTGAATAGTTCTTCATATTTTTATGTGAAAATCAAATTGAACACAGAGTTCGAATGGAATGGAGGTGTATCGAAGTGGTACATTTTTTAAGGCCTATGAAAATTACAGGTCCCTTTTAATCCGGGAGTATATTCTAACACAAGGAACAGTTTTTCCTGAACATGGAAGTACCTACCTTCTGAACATTGAGGATTCACCACAATCTTTCCTAAACACATCTAATTGAAGTACCTTTTGAACATTAAGGATTCACCTCAATCTTTTCTCTAACCATTCATTCTCGGCGGTGGCGCCCTTTTGAAAATAAGTATTATAAGGTCTCAATAACGGCATTGCAGTGCCCACCGATAGTGAATAGTTTCTAGCCTAACCCACCTGAGAAGGTCTCTGCTATAAATTTATTTGGTGTTTACCTACTTTAGGTAACATACCTTAATTTGAGCAATTTAACGTTACACTGAATTAGTCTCTGCTATAAATGTATTTGTTGTTTACCTACTTCAGGTAACATACTTTGATTTGAGCAATTTAACGTTACACTGAATTGGCGCCCAACGTGGGGTCCGAACCCACGACCCTGGATTAAGAGTTTCAGGCTCTACTGACTGAGCTAGCCGAGCTAGAGTGCTGATGCATCAATGGCAACTCTTAGTTTCCTGATAGTACTTTCCTCATTTAGGACACCATGATGGGCACAAAATATTCGATTTCATCTATACTCGAAGTTTCTGAGACATCAGTCATATGTCCAAGAGATTCGTACTCATCCATGAATTGGATGTAACGATTTCTAATATTGGATTTTTTTTAAGTTCTCTTTTTAATGTTTATATTCTCTGTTTAGCTTGAACTCGTGATTGACCTAGACTACTTAATGGCTGTTTCAGAGGTAGCGAAACTAGGAATCTACTATCTGAACTACGCGTTGTTGTTTCTATAAAATAATATTCACGTGCAAATTCTTCTTCTGAAAATATTTTCGAAGAATTCATTTCTTCTATTTGCCAGAATTTCTGAAGTACCTTGTCTAACTCAATAGTTGTAATCAAATTGCATGAGCTGAATTTCTGCTGAGGAACACATAACTGTCCAGAAATAATCCACACTAGCTTGGTTTCTTGAATTATTGGCTGAGTTAAACCAAGTATAATTTTCTTTCAACACAATAAATACCAAAATAAATATGTGCCGATTAGCATATCTATTTGAGTAGGATTAAAGAACCCTTGATCAGCTAGTGATAAATTTTGGGGTATTTTTGGGATTTCAATGTTCACTTGAACACTTGGTAGATTGCTCGTGATTTCTAGGAAGTCGAAACATACTAGTAGTGAATGGAAATAAGTATATAGTGACCCAATGTATATTTGGTAATTATATCGAATTTTTTAAATGAAATTTGAAATACCATAAACAGATAAATAGAAGTCAGCATTACTCGTTTCTATTCACTGATAAAAGATGTTTGAGAACCACAGTCCAAAAGTGCACGGGCATCGTGTATTTGGTTATTTCCTAGATAGGAGAACTTGGGGAGTTACACAATTAGAAGCACTCAATGTTACTGACACCTCATTACTATTGTTTTCACAACTGATGAGAAACTGTGAATTCTCTTTTATGTGTAAAAGACTGTTGCCATAGCTTGCATTTTTTGCATTACCCAATTTTACACCTTTTGGCTGAATGTCCTTCGCTAAGACAATTTTCGCAAAGCTCTGAATTTATTACGAAATTGATTCTCTCCGATATTGATAATTTCAAAAACGCATCAAATTTGTATACAGAATGTTATTCTTCTTTAATGAAAACATAGGTGCATAATTTAGGAGTGAATAAACCTGTTGGAACTAGTATCGAAATTAAGTTTACTATCGCGCTTTTAAAAGTGTTTCTCATTATTTTTTAATTCCATCAGTGTTCCCGATAAGGACCCTGCACGGTTCTTAAGGAAAAAGAGTCCCAATCGAATTTGCTGCAAATTTGGTATAATGTACTGATCGACAAGCGTAAGGATGCCTCCGAGAATTGGTTGCACAGTAGACAAAACCCTGAAGTGGGGCAGAAGCTCAATCGCTCTGCCTTATTCAAGCAGTCGCACATCTACTCACGCTTTCTATCGTTTGCGCATCTAAGGGGCATCCTTACGCTTGTCGATCAGTAGTTTATGATGTCTTGATCAAATGTCAACAGGCCACAACAAGATGTGATAGACAGTTTTCGAGATATGAGGTGTCAAACATGTATTATATTCCGCGCTTCGTCTTCGAGATCACAGAGGTAGTACCTCCACTTTACGTCAAGATGTCGCCACTATTTAACACGTTGAGCGCCACTTGCCCACCTGTGGTCGTTTTAGTTTTTCATGAGAGGACCAAGTGACCACTGGTGGTCATTATTGATTTTCCTGACTGAAACAGCATGCCCACCCGTGGTCACATTACATGTTTCATTTCAAAACCGTGTGCCCATCCGTAGTCTAGTCTACAAGTGCCATTTAGACCAACTTTTTTCAGCAGTCTCCGAAAATTATGATTGAGGTGTCATTCGATTCGGAATGACATCCAGATGATTTTTGAAAAAAATGAAGTTCCGCATGAAAAAATTGTAAAAGTTATTAACAATTAACTAAAAAAAAAGATGGCTTTAGTATTTTGTAAATATCTCAAAAACTAATTAAAATTTTTTAAATCTAAAAAAAGATTCAAAAAGAGGAGGAAATTTCCTAAAAAAAAAGCTCAATTCCCGGAATTGTAGCATCAATATTTATAATTTTCCCAGAGGGATGAAAATACGGCCGAAAACGGGTACTCTGGCTCGGGCAAGCCACAACCACTTTGGACACTTTAACAATAAAAATTATTTTAAAATACTAAATATGAAAATAAAAAATTGGAAAAATTCAGGCACTAACTGAATAGATTAATGAACAATAATCCGCTTGAAAAAAATTTTTATCACAATTTTTCAATTAGTTAATCAATAGTTAATTAATAATTTTTTTCTGCTTGAACATGAACATTGCAAGTGTGATAATTGTTAAACTATAAATTTAAGATTTTTTTCCTCTTTTGGAGCAATTCTTGAAAGGCTTCAGAATAGAACCCCGTTGGAAAAATTAAAAAGTTTTTATTTTTCAGTTTTTTATTAACAATTTTCGTTGTTGCAAAATTAAATACTTAAATTAATCATTGAAAAAATTTTTTTTTTTTAAATATTATCAATAATCCGTTTTTATGTTATCAGGAACTACATAGAAATTTTTTTTTTTAATTTTTATCTCTAATTGTTTATAAAATTGTTATAAACAAATGCGTTGTTTATAAGATAATTGAAAATTTTTTTATGGAATTTCAATCTTTGATACAAATAATGATTTTTAAAAGAAAAATTGTTCCTTAAAAAAATTTTTTTATTGCTTGAAAACGCATTTGTTAATTAACAATTATTTTCTCCCGCTTCTAATTAATATTAAGGAACCATTTTTTTTTTTTAAATCATTATTTGTCTTTCTTTCTGATATAAAAAAAAATTCCATTTTATTTAATTTTTCATTGTTTATGCAATAAACAATTTGTTATAAACAAATAAATTTTTACCTTATATTTTTTTTTCTATTCTAATTTCTGTCACAAAAACCGACATGATTTTTTTTCTTTTTTAAAATTTTTTTTATTATTTTTTATTTAATATTTAAATATAAGTTCTCTCTAACTCTCTAAATGTCATGTCTGTTTTTGTGACAGAAATTAGAATAGAAAAAAAAATATAAGGTAAAAATTTATTTGTTTATAACAAACTGTTTATTGCATAAACAATGAAAAATTAAATAAAATGGAATTTTTTTTTTTATATATATCAGAAAGAAAGACAAATAATGATTTAAAAAAAAAAATGGTTCCTTAATATTAATTAGAAGCGGGAGAAAATAATTGTTAATTAACAAATGCGTTTTCAAGCAATAAAAAAATTTTTTTAAGGAACAATTTTTTTTAAAAAATCATTATTTGTATCAAAGATTGAAAATCCATAAAAAAAATTTCAATTATCTTATAAACAACGCATTTGTTTATAACAATTTTTTAAACAATTAGAGATAAAAATTTAAAAAAATTATTTCTATGTAGTTCCTGATAACATAAAAACGGATTATTGATAATATTTGAAAAAAAAAAAAATTTTTAATGATTAATTTAAGTATTTAATTTTGCAACAACGAAAATTGTTAATAAAAAACTGAAAAATAAAAACTTTTTAATTTTTCCAACGGGGTTCTATTCTGAAGCCTTTCAAGAATTGCTCCAAAAGAGGAAAAAAATCTTAAATTTATAGTTTAACAATTATCACACTTGCATTGTTCATGTTCAAGCAGAAAAAAATTATTAATTAACTATTGATTAACTAATTGAAAAATTGTGATAAAAATTTTTTTCAAGCGGATTATTGTTCATTAATCTATTCAGTTAGTGCCTGAATTTTTCCAATTTTTATTTTCATATTTAGTATTTTAAAATAATTTTTATTGTTAAAGTGTCCAAAGTGGATGTGGCTTGCCCGAGCCAGAGTACCCGTTTTCGGCCGTATTTTCATCCCTCTGGGAAAATTATAAATATTGATGCTACAATTCCGGGAATTGAGCTTTTTTTTAGGAAATTTCCTCCTCTTTTTGAATCTTTTTTTAGATTTAAAAAATTTTAATTAGTTTTTGAGATATTTACAAAATACTAAAGCCATCTCTTTTTTTTAGTTAATTGTTAATAACTTTTACAATTTTTTCATGCGGAACTTCATTTTTTTCAAAAATCATCTGGATGTCATTCCGAATCGAATGACACCTCAATCATAATTTTCGGAGACTGCTGAAAAAAGTTGGTCTAAATGGCACTTGTAGACTAGACTACCGTGGGAACGTTTTACGTGTATTCAGCAATGAGATATCTTAAGTTTGGTCCCAGGATGTAAACTTATTTCACTTGGACTTGGCAGTTTGGTCTCAAAATGTCCACAAAATGCAGAGTAATGTTAATGAAAGAAAATTTCATTTTCGGTTTGAAAAACTAATCGAAATATATTTTTAGGTTTTGTAGAGCATTAAAAATTAACATTTTTCATAAATAAAAACGAGCATTGCTGCAAAAATATTTTCAAATCCTACTATAGGTACAGAAAAAGACAAAACGATACAAAAAATATATTATTAGGAGAAAGAAAAGGAAACAAATACAAAAAAACAAAATAAGATTCACATTAGGTTATGCCCACTAGTGGACACTTGGTCCCAAGATGTATTGTTACATTCTGGGACAGAGTGCCCACCGATGGGTCACAAATAAAAAACAGGTAAAACAGGAAAATAAGATTTGATTTATCAAAAATAAACAGCACAAGGTCATACCGGTTGCAGTATATCGATAAAATTGAATAAAAAATGTTGGTCCCAGCAAGTCACACCAGGTATGCCCACCCGTCAGCACGAGGTCTCCCGTGTAGTTTAAAGAATGACCACCGGTGGGCAAGTGGCGCTCAACGTGTTAAAGATGAACAGGCTCTTCCCCTGTTTACGTACGGTATTCCTCGTCATCCTCTACGTTCCCAGCTTCATTACTTCGCTTTGACGTTGAAGTGTTGCCACGTTCACCGCCATTATAAAACATTTTTAGTATTTTCAACAATAATTGTAATGGATTCATCCAGAAAAAGACGCAAATCATCATCAAAGACTTCCGAAGGGAAAATCGACTCTAAATAAGTGAGCAAGAATTTCTTATTATATTGAAACAAAGGAAACGCGGTCGTAGGCGCCATTACAGTTCTAGTTCGGACAGCGCCTTTCGATGCAACAGTTACTAATGGTTCCAATCGATCACAATAATCGATTGGTAAGTTCTTTTTCAGAGCAGTCACTTCACAATATGGATTGGTATTGCGAATTCACGAGATCTGTCGCAATAACTTCAAGCATCAATGGCAGCTGATGGGAGTGTATAATGGAACAATGCTACTGCAAAATATCACGAGTTGATAATTTATGGATCAGACGAGTTCTGATGATTTGGCTCTACATATAATTAAAATCGTAATTCACTTCAAGTTCGTTTGATTTTTAAAAAATCAATAATGTGGTAATTATTTTGTTACAAAAAGTCAAGGATGGTGATTACAATCTTAATATTATCGACAGAATTCACAATGAAGAATTCTAAGACTCCGTATACAGGGTGGTTCTTTTTATACTAGTCAATCTTAAGATTTTTATGTAATTCTTCAAACAAATTCAGTCAAAAGCTGAAGCCCGTAGACTTGCAAATTAAGTAAATACCTATAATTTCATTTTAATATTGGGTGATTTGGAGTTATACTACTACTACTATTAACAGGGTCGCTCAGGATTGTCCTTTTCAGTTGTATCTATATAAATTTTTTTAGGGACATATAAGTAAAAGTGGAAAACTATATATAATATGATAATATTCTGCTCTTAAATGTGAAAAATAATATTTTCAAGGGTACCTTTGATTGCTTCGTTTGTAACACCGTATTGAGCTGAAGCTGGATACCAGCGATACATTGATTTCTTATAATATGCAGGGTGATTCAAAGAGTGAAGACCGGCTTTATTACCATTATTATCATTAAGTTATCAGAAAAAAAATTAAAATAAAACAATTGAAACCTACCATACTCAATAAATTAAAATTCAATAAGTATACAGATTACACATACAGGGTGGTTCACAATTACAAGAGAAATAGAATTTATTCATTATACTATACAAACGGAATTTTGGAAAATATCTGAAACAAACTCTTGAAGTATAAAATTAGAATATTAGTAGATATGAAACTGTCGAATCAGCTGAAAGGCTTGGGATTGGGACGAGTATTGGAACAAGATACAGATTCCCAAAATGCCAAATTAGTCGTGACTCACATAGTAGAGGAGGAGACCCAAATTTGTGATTTTTTTTTGGAAATTCGAAATAAAATTCTCCGTTATCAAATTTTCATTAACAATGTATTCATAGGCTTGTTTGGTGTATTAACAAAACAGTGATACAAAAAAACTACATTAGATTAGCTTTCTAGCGAAATAATTGAATTCAAATTTTTTTCTGTCACTTGTCCCTTAGAATAAAAGGTTGCCTAATTTGTGACAGGTTGAGTTCCCAATTTAAGACAGATACCCTTATTTGAGATACTACTACTCAAAAAACCCCTTCCTTGGCAAAAATGACATTTAAAATTGAGATCGTTAATTTCTCCACAGTCTTCATGGGCCCATCTGCCGCAGTGAATACATTTTGCCCATTGCTCGCCATGCTTGTCCTTGGAAAATCTGCACGAACAAAATAAGCATTCCGCGTCACTTCCTCCGGATTCGTCTGAAGAGGAATTAGCCAGTGTGATACTATTATCGCCATCTGAGTCCGAACTGGATGAAGGCTTGCGTTTTTAATGTAGAAACTTGATCCTGTTTTGACACTGAAGATTTTCGTAAAGCTGAAGCTGATTTCTTTGTCATATTCTTGGACTTTTTTCCTTTTGTACCTAATATTCCACTATTATTTTTCTTAGGTATTTTTTTAACCTGTTTTTTTTTCTAAACTTCCTTGCAATTCGTCTTTGTTGGGAGTGAGAGTGATAATTGATGCTTTACCAGCCCTGACATGCGGCTTAGTTCCTTTGGTTTCGTATTCAGGCAAAAGACAAATATCCATGGGAGAAAAAAATTTAGGATGATTTGCTCTGAGTGGACTTGGTGTTCGTTCAATTGTGTCCTCAGTTGATGAAGGCATTACCTCATTTTGATTTTGGTTCTCCGGAAGAGCTTCTTGTTGATTTGGTTCTTCTGCAAGGTCTTCTTCTTGAACAACTGTAGTGTTTTCCAGCCCCTTATGAACGCAAAATCATAATTTCTGAAGACGTTTCTGTTCAAAGGCACTAGTCCGGTTTTTCTAAAACCATTGCACGATGTTTCCATAGTGGCAGCTTTATTGTAGGCTTTGCCAAAAATACTTGCAATTGCATATGGGGACACAGTACTAAATTGGTTCTCTCGAAGCCAGTTTTTTATCTCCTGGGCATAATAGGTTTTTAACGGAGACATAAATGAAACATCTAAAGGCTGCATTTTATTGGTCGAATGAGGCGGAAGACAAATTATTGTGACATGATTTTCTTTTGCCAAATCTATCAGTGCAATGTTTCTTTTGTGGGAGTAGTGTCCATCTAACACAAGTAGAACTGGATCGGCAGCTGTGGGTTTTGTAAATCTAATGAACCACCTCGTGAAAATATCGGATTGAACCCAACCAGAAATGTGACACTCAGCTACTGCCCCAGCTAGACCACCAAGCATTAGCTCTGCCTTCATATTTTTTCGGGGAGAAATTAATAATGGTGGTACATAAACTCCTGCAGCATTCATACAGGTTACAACGGTCATTAGTTTACCTCTTTCGGCAGAGGTCAACGAGGAAACCTCCTTTTTTCCTTTCAGTGATCAAACCTTACTATGCTTATGTTAAACAATAGTAATACCTGTTTCGTCAACGTTGAAGAACCTCTGGGAAAGATCTTGAATCTTGTTATATTCTGGCTCATAGAGATTAAAAAACGCCAAGACTTTTTCTGGAGTGAAGGACTTGATACGAGCCGCAGACATTCCTTGGGGTGTTCTCATCGAAAGTTGTGGGTGTCTCTTCAAAAATAACCTCAACCATTTTTTCCCAGCTGATTTAGTAACATCATTGAATGGATGCGGTATCTATATATCGCCTGACCTCAAACCATAAAAGCGTTGTTCCATAGCTAATGCATATTGAACTAGTTCCTTTTCTAGGTCAGCAGAAAAAATTGGTCTCCGACCTATCGATAGTTTGATAAGTTCTTCTGGACTTTTATTTGACTTTGAATATCTTTCCACAGTGCCTTTCGGTACATCAAAAACTTTGAGGCTTTCAGATATCCCATCTTCCTATTACGCACTGCCTTTACAGCTTTTATCATGAGGATCCCATTTCTTATTTTTTTTTGGCATCGGTAATGAAAAATTAAAATAATATTTAGGTGCCTAATTTGAGAGTCTCAATACAGGTCCCATTCGGTATCTCAAATTAGGAATTTTCCGTTAAAAAATGTACAACAGTATTTTTATGTTAATTATGAAAAATAGTGTCAAATTTCAATGTGACGTCATTAAGCAACACCTAAACTAACTACTAGGCCATACAAAATATTTTATTTTATCCTACCTTTACTGTAAATGCCCGTTAATTTTCACTATCGAAAAAACTTTATCAGTCAAATCACACCAAACACGTGCTTGTACAGATACAAACGAACTGAAGCGCTCGACGACCAGTTTAACAGTACAGGGTAGTTTATTTTACTCAGTCTACGCTATTTTTGTGAGATGGCGATGCATATACTTCATGAAAAGGACCTATCTCAAATTAAGCACCTGTCTCAAATTTGGGTCTTTTCCTCTATGTACCGGCTGGCGATGATCTTCACTATCTGTCGGAAATGGAGCCCGTGTTTCAATTTCACAAAATGTTGGTATATTTTCGAGAGAGTCAAATTATGGGTACATATTTTGCATGGGCAAGGATATTGTTTAAAAAAATTGTTTAAAATTGTTTTTTTCCGTTAACCAGTTGTCATCCCCCTACGAACGACAGCCCTCAGAAGTCGAAACTTGTGCGAGCTAAGGATTTACGAGGTCTTACCTTTTAACGTGCGATTACTAGCACCTTTTATCATGTAATAATTATTGGATTTCGTACATACACCAATCATCAAGATGAGAAATATTGTCATTCTCACAAAGATATAGCAAAATATCTGACGAGAGAAGATTGAGTAACAATGAATTTGGATGGTTATGCCCATATAAATTCTCAAATGAAGAAGATGATCTAGATCGTCATAACTCCACTTGTGAATGTGGTACTCGAAGTATCAGTACTTTCCACATAACGCTAATATCGTATGTTCTTTGGGGTGTGCAAGCCATTAACCAATATTATCCATACATAATCGTAATGTTTTAACAGACATGGTTGGAACTAAAAAAATGAACCAATTTGGAGCTGGAATGCTGCTGACAGGTACTCTTCTTACGGAATTTCCTTCGGTTTTATAATAGTTATTTATGTATCAAGGGCGTAAAGTAGGCGTTTATGGCCTGCGGCGTGGATAATGGCCCGAAGGCGTTAGCCGAGGGCCATTACACGCCGAAGGCTATAAACGCATTTTACGCACGTGATACATACAAAATTTTATGCACTAGCGGTCTATACAGTGTCCACCAAAATCTTGGAACAGCATGGAAAACTAACTTTTATGAAGAATGACATTTTCTGATAAACTATTAATAAAAAAGTTTTCCATATGGTTCCAAGATTTTGGCGGACACTGTATATATATTTATATCACAAATATCGTGTCAATAATCATCTCTGTATACTGAAATAGATTCATTTATTCAAATTGTACACAGAATACCCAGTATATACCCACCTAATTATGACGTTGTTAAGCAAGCTGGTTGTCTAGCAACAAATTCAATAAACAAGGTAAACGGTCATCTTCATGTTTATCTGAAAAAGTGCGTGAGTGAACTCGACACGAAAATTTTCAGGGTTATGGAGCAAAAATGTAGATTATGAATAAAATATGTTAAATGAGTATTTCTTTATTGAACTGAATTCATTGTTTCGTGGTAGGTCTTCCGTGAAATGATGTGCCTAGGTATATATGGACAATTTAAGTATATTGTCTACTTTACCGCCCGCGGGCCATGATGCGCCCACGGGCGGTAAAGTGCCACTTTACGCCCGGCGAACCGGTCGGTAATGTGTACTCTACCGCCCACTAGTGCATAAAGATCTTTAATGCAGTAGTCTCCCATTTGATTGCTCATCATGCCGTTAACCAGGATCCGTACAAGATATAACAAATAGACAATATTATCAAAAAAATTATCATATTATAGGTAGTTTTCTACTTTGTGTTATATATGTTCCTGAAAAAAGTAAATATACAACCAAAAAAAGACAATCCTGAGTAACTCTGTGTAATAGTAACCTTGGATTATCCAATATCGAAAACAAATGATACTAACTTAATTTGAAAGTCTACGAGCTTTAGCTTTTGACAGAGTTTGTTCAAATAATTACATAAAAAACCCAACATTAACTAGTACAAAAAATAAACCTGTTTACAGAGTCTAAGACCTCTTCATTACAACTCATGTCGATATACCTATCAGAAGTGTTATCGGTATCCTTAACTTCTTGTAACAAAATAATTGCCACATCATTGATTTTATAGGTAAGTGACAACTGTTCCTCCGTATGTTTAACACCCTGTTTCTAAAAAACTGTCCCTCAGATCTTGTTGTGCCCGTGGAGACATTTGTTCACGACATCATAAACTACATTTTACCAAATTTTTGGCCGATTCGACTCGGATTCTTTTTCCGTGCAGGGTTCTTTGCACGTTTTTGTAAGAAATCTTTGAGGTGGTCCAACGTGAGCAGTCCAGTGTGAGTACTGCTCTGTTTCTCCCACTTTCGGACATTTTGGTTATGAGTTTGATGCTATCATGAAAATTAATATGGTATAAATCTTGCTTCTCTCTGATCGAATCAACGAAATTTTTGCATGCAGTGAGAGAACCTTCAATATATCCTGTTTTCCTGACGAGCTTTAGAAACTCGTCTGCCATTTTAAACTATATTGATTCAATCGAATTGAAATATGTTACCACAATACAAATGCATGCAATAAGAGGGGGTTGGCGAGAAATAATAATAATAATAATAATAATATGGCTTTCATTGCTGCAACACCTTATTACATTATGTTATATATTACAATTATGTTATATATTAATATTTGACAAATTCAGGTGGCTGCATAGCAAAGGCAAAGTTCGCACTTCTTCAATTAGATATATAAATACCCAATTTCAGAAGCCGCGCTCTTCCACTTAACCTGAATAATTTTTAATAAAAAAAGGAATCAATTATGGAAATATTGGTTTGTTGTCGACCTGACTCTAATAGACACTCTAGGAATTGACTGGACTTCTAAGTTGCCGTCTTCCACTACAGTTCGTACTTTAGCCTATTTTGTTCGATTTTCGCTGGTTATATTCGGATCAAAGGACCATGTTGGGTTTATGATGGACTGTATAGTATTGTTTCGATGGTTTTATAGTAATTTTCAGAAATAAAACTTGAAGAATCTTGGAATGACTTCTTTCTGTCTCAAAAGTCTTATTGTCATTCATTGCCAGTCAACACAAAGACATTCGATGGATATCCATTGGACATTCATTTTGGATCCAGAGGACATCCAGTTATATCCGATTGATATTTTTGGACGTCCGGTGGATGTTCCGAGTGGACGAATATGGACTTCTATAAGATATCCTTCTGGAATATCCATAAGATATCGTTCAAGGATATCCACATGAGATATTGTTCACAGATATCCATTAGATGTTATTCAGAGACATCTACAAGATATCCACAAGGATGTCCATGAGACATTGTTCACAAATATCCAAAAGATATGTTTTGGGGATAACAATAAGATTATGAATGAGGAATAAGGGTATTGGTAGGTATGGATGGTGAGTGATGCGCTGCGACCTGATTAGATCTATTATTGCACTTTTATATTTAAAATTTTAGTATCTTGCTGAGTGTTCTTTCTTTTTCTGAAGTAATATTTTGAAAAAATGATTCAACCTCTATTTCTTCAAAAATTACAGAAATACAAACTCTGATCTCAAGTTTTACAGGTGATGAACGAGCTGTTGCAACTTTGGATGATGAGCATGCAACCAAGTCAAAACATTTAGTGGACCTTCTAAATTGTCAATCTCAAACTCAAATCACGGGTTAGGAAATATAATAGGTTGTCACAACATTCTACACCTTTGGAACTGAGTGTGCTTTTGTCATCAATTGTTATGTCGAGTGCTTCTGAGTCACAAGAGTCTGATTATGACATAGCTGTTCAGGTAGTTAACCAACCAACTCCTACTTCTTCCAATCATTGTAAGGGTGTGCCTGTTTCCAAATGGAATATTAATAAATTTGATGGTGATATTTCTCGTGGTTCACTTAGTGTCTTTTTAGAAAATGTGGAGGAGCTTTCTATTTCTCGAAATGTTTCGGAAGCTCAATTGTTCACTTCAACTAGTGATCTTTTTACTGGAAAGGCTCTCATTACGTTTGTAAGATTCGACCCATTCGGTCTAATCAGTCCTGTAACGATTCACGCCAAACTCATATTACAAGAGTTATGGAAATCACGTTGTGACTGGGATGACCCCATTCCAGATGATCTGAAACAGAGATGGGATTTTTTTTGGTCAATTACCTGCCATAAATGAAATAAAAATTTCTTGCCAAGTAACAATTGATGCGTTTGTTGATATTCAAACGCATTGTTTCTATGATTCGTCTGAATTAGCGTACGGCACATGCATATATATTCGAACTACGGATAATCATGGAAATCATTATTCTAAACTATTATGTCAAATCAAAGGTTGGTCCTTTGAGAGAAGTTAATCTACCTACATTAGAATATGGTGCTTTACTAGCAGCACGATTTCCACACAAAGCTGAGGAATCTTTAAAAATGGGTATTTTTAACAAAACTTTTTGGTGTGATTCCAAAATAGTTTTAGTATGGATTCATTCTGAGCCTTCTCAGTGGAAAACTTTCGTTGGAAACCGTATTGCAAAAATTAAAAAACTCACAGACTTTCATTGTTGGAGGTGTGTGTAATCAAAAGATAATCCAGCTGACATAATTTCTCGTGGTTCTAATCCAGAAAGGCTCTCTGCAAATAACTTATAGTGGTCTGGTCCTACATTTTTGAGGATGGATTCTTCA
The DNA here is from genome assembly GCA_958502065.1 of Chrysolina americana. Classification (NCBI taxonomy): domain Eukaryota; kingdom Metazoa; phylum Arthropoda; class Insecta; order Coleoptera; family Chrysomelidae; genus Chrysolina; species Chrysolina americana. Next base: position 40,112,787 of record OY293416.1, read on the forward strand.
TTGTGGCCTAAGACTCCTATTATTAGAAACCCTGACTCGGTAGAAAAACGTTAAAAGGTTCAAGTTTCAGTAGATATGAAACTTTCACGAAAAACTCATAGAATATTCACATATTTGCTCAGAATCATAAATAATATCAGATCTAAAAATTAAAATAAGTTAAAGGGTAACTTATCTAAATCTAAATTAAATAAATCATTTACTCTTCTTATGAAAATTTGCTAGTTATCAGTTTCTTCTCATGAAATTCATTTTCTAAAGTAGAACAAATCAATACCTAACTCGAGTAAGATATTATCATTACACCCATTTATAGATTCAGATGGCTTATTACGAGTGGGTTGAAGGATTGTATACTCCAATGAATGTTTTGATAAAAACCATCCGATATTACTTCCAGCAAAACATCCATTGACAGAAAAAATTATAAATTATGAACACAAAAGGAATTTACATGCTGGCGTATCTATTAGCCACTTTAGCCGCAATAAGAAATAAATACTGGCCAATACACGGAAAAAGTTCCGTAAACACTGTTATTCGGAAATGTTTGGTGTGTCTCAGAGCAAAGCCTACCATTTTGAATCCTTTAATGGGAGATCTTTCAAAATCAAGATTAATTCCAAAACGTCCATTTTCTATTATTGGTATTGATTATGCAGGCCCAGTTCTCATCAAAGATGGTAAACTTAGATCTAGAAAGCTGGTGAAGGCTTATTAGATTGTCTGAAGCGTTTTGTCTCACGACGTGGATTATGTACAGACATACACACGGACAATGGAACGAATTTTGTAGGCGCAAATAGGCAATTGAAAGAGATAATAATCGAAATTATTCGTTCAGTTGACTCAGGTGAAACACAAAACTTTTTGTTGGAAAATCACATTAATTGGCATCGAATACCAGCGGTCTCACCTCATCAAGGTGGACTTTGGGAGGCAACTATTAAATCCACAAAATATCACTTGATAAGAATAATAGAAAATGCTCATCTCACTTTTGAATCTATGTACACAGTTCTCTGTCAGATTGAGGCAGTCTTCAATTCACGCCCTATTACTGCCTTATCCTCTGATCCTAACGACCTATCCCCCTTGACCCCTGCTCATTTCCTTGTGGGTGACTCGTTGATGGCTGTACCATAGAAAGATGTCACTAATATTCACACCAATCGCTTGAAGCTGTATAAATGTCTTCAACAAATGGTTCAGCATTTTTGGAAACGATGTTCTTCTGAGTACCTGGTTTCTCTCCAGCATCGCAATAAATGGAAACGTAATCAACCCCAAGATCTGAAGATAGGAACATTAGTTGTTCTTAGAGAAGAGAACCTGCCTCCACTTCAATGGCAACTCGGACGAGTAGTGACCCTTCATCCAGGGAAAGACAAGTGAGTGTCCAAAGCAAAGGTGGTATTTTCAAACGCAGTGTCGTTAAAATTAGCCCTCTACCTGTAGAATAACAGACATGAGATGAGACTATAATCTCTTTCAACTATAGTTTTGATTTTTGGATACTTTGGCATGAAACTGTTAATCTTTATGTTGAAAGCTGTACCTTTCAAGGTGGGCGTGATGTATAATCTTATATTTATTGTGCTCCGACCACCTGTATTGAAGTTGTTGGTATTATCAAGAACTCTCCGTTGCCCTTAGCGACATGATGTTGTAAAAATAACTTTTTGATAATTTTGATGTATGAAACGTTAATAAATAAAAACTCAAATAAAAACGAATACAAATTCAATCATTCAAATCAAACACCTAGTCTTTAACATTTTTAACACACGGCCACTTTAAGCAGTTGAGAAGGTCGAGATATCTTTTGTGTAGACAGACGCGTGTAAAATAAAAACTTTTTTTTTATCCATTATTTTATTCAAATAACTCCAGAGGTATATCCTCGCCTTTTGCAGCCCTAAGGTACAGAGCTGTGTCTGACATGGGTCGAGTAATAATTTTCCAGAAGTTCTCTGCAGTTTCCATTTTGTGCGAGTCTCTGTAAGTGTGACAGCTAACCATACATTCGGGTCCATAGAAAGATGGTTTCCAATGTGATGGTTCCACAGCTAAATTTCTGCCAGATGCGGTGTGTTGTATGATTACTCTCGTGTTAGGTGCAAAAGTTGTACCAGTAGTTTCATAACGTTTTTGTGGATTCCAGTGAAGAAATTTGAATCTGAAATAATTATTTCACCATTGTATGTATGGTTTGATATTTTTTGAACAATTACTGCAAGCAAACAAAAGCTGAGGAATTCTATGACCATCTACACAGCATAGTAAAATGAACGCAAATTCCGAATAAATCTATTTTGATTTGAAATTCACTATTTGATTGATTGAAACGAACCAGGAAGGCAAAAATTAGTATTCCAGTTAACAAAAATGGCTTTTGTTCACTTTTATATCCTTTTTACAAATTTTTCCCAAGTCTTTTTTATGATTCAGTTTTAATAGAAAGCAACTCCAATCCCTAGAATGAAAAAGCTGACAAACTTCTCAAGTAGGGATTAGCCACTGCATTTTTATGATCTAAACAAGTACTGGCAAGGGATCACTAACAAATTGGGCGAAAAACCACCTCAACAGTCTTACATTTTGCTAATACACTTTTCAGGGACATACAAACAGCGTCAATCTCTTCAAAGTTGTGGCATTCGCTGGATTTTGCCTTAGTTGAAGAAATATTTTCAAACCCCCGTGTCCCGAAAGTTCCTGAGTGAGAAAATAGTGAAGTGTCTGTTATGCCATCTTTGTAAATTCGGAAGCGAGTTACCTATAGGTTCAGCAGCCAAAAGCGCGTTATTTATATTATCTAGCCACGGGTTTATCAGATTGGCTCTTACATACGAATAACCTAGTATCTTTGTGATATGAACTGAACTAATTACTTTTAAATCACCTAATTTTGAGTCCACTCAAATAATATAAAGATTTTGAATAATGCTGATTGTTGAAAACTGAAGATAGTTATGGATGTAGTGAATATAATATGCTAGTGAAATCAGGAAAACAAGCAGCATTAATGTGAAACTTCAGTCGGTCACGACCATTCCAAAAGAAATTGTGTTGATGGGGATGACAACACACCTTCAAATAAATTGACAGATCGTACTTTTCGGCAGATGCCGGAGATCAAAACTTTGAAATTGCTTTGTTCTCTCCATTCATTAGCGATAGCTGGAATTGAACATCACTGAGCACATTAGTCCGTGGACCAGCTACGAATAAAATTACGACCAAGCCTTTTACTTTTTTGAATATTCCCACTTTTTACAGTATCGCAGTTTACAATTCCATGCACTCACCTGCAATAAATATCAGGACTCTGTGACAATCTCAAGGACAAATGCCCCCCAAACGTGTCAATGGTGGAATTCTCACATTGAAGATAGAGAGGAAGGCCACTACTTTCAGATATCTGCAGTAGAACGTCTTGTCCATAAATAACTTGTTGCCCCTCTTTGTCAGCTTGGCAACCCATTACTCTGAAAGTATTTCGTACACAAGGTAGACTAACGGGAGATGCTGATAAACCACAACCATGTTTGAAATGTTGGACGACATCTATGTCTCTTTCGTTAATGTCTCCTGATAAATTCAAACCTGACGAATCTTTGTTGGTATTAGAAGTTGTAACATCACACGCCTTGAGTTGGTAGTTTTGACCATATAAAACATAAGGAGCTTCAATAGCTAATACTGTTGGTTTCAACATATTCCTGAATATTTTTCTGGTTTTTTGAATCAGAAGTTGACAATGATCCCTTTTATAAGCGGCTATATTGTTCTTTTCTTCTCGAAGAGCAAGTTCTTCATTCCACAATCCTAAATGTACCGGAAGCGAATAAATGATTCTATTTTGGTACACTCCTTCACGCTCTTCTATATCTTGTTCACTGGAAGTCATTCTGATTTGGAAGTTGATGATGATATTAGAGAAGAATTTAAAAGTCTGCGAGTAATTTGACAACCTCAAATACAATTTTTGACTATTTCAAAAGTATGTTGAAAATACGACGGTAACTATAGTCGGATCTACATTGAGAAGTCAGTTAACGTGACATATAGACCGTCAGATAACAACAGATTTTGCTGACTCATTTTCTCTCTTCTGGGATTTCAATCAGTGGAAATTATGGTTGAGCCCAAAAAATGAAAATCATGCGATCGGACGTGTGCTAGGCATGTAGAAAATTCATTTTCATTTTACAAAAAAATTGTTTTTTTTAATTTCTCATTTATGGCATTTTAACACATGAATAGGTATAACAATCTAATAGTGCAAAACCAAAGCCATAAGTTTCGCACTTAATCAAAGGGTTGAAATAGGGGCGCGATCTTGTAAAAAAATAGTTGGTTACTGATGCATTTTTTCGCTTATGGCAATCGACATTATGAAATTTAATATTGTTAGGAACCCATAAAAAAATCCCATAAACCGGTCAGCTGTTGAGGTCAATTTTCCGGACCGAAAATTATGTGAAATTTTTTTTCGTTTTCCGGCAAACTTTCTCGTCAACAAAATAATGTGCAATAAAAATTTGTTAATGTTAAAGTCTGTTATAAAAAAACCATAAGACTAGTTCGTGCTTATCATACTATATGAAACTGGAAAACTTGCAGAAAAATCACAGGATTTTTTTTTCATTTTCTCTTTTATGGGAATTGGCATATAGGAAGAAAAACTGATTTCAAGGCCAGAAAAGAAAAGCCATAAGTCAGAAACATGATTACGATGTTTTATACAGTGAGGTCCTAAAGTCATGGATACAATAATTTTCTACGTTATTATTTTTTAAGAAAAACCCTAAGTCACGTCGAGTTGAGTTTTCGAAAAGACACTCTGTGACATAAAAAATCTCCCCTCCTTCACCCCCCTCAAAGTGACAGCCACTCACCTAATTTTTATAATGGATAAGGGGGTCAGTTGAAAAGCCTTGATGAGATTCACCAATCCATTGAAGAACAGAATTTTTTGAGGTTCCAAATATTTTCAAAAATTCCAAGAAACCTATGTTATGGGTAGTTTTTACAGAAACCGAGAATGATAATCTAGAAGATCAGTCCATCTTAGGTTACAGCGGTACTTGTATGTCCAGTGCTAGGACATGAGAGACTTGTGCTCACATATCCATTGTGATATGGTTCCTTGGATACGCAGGAACTAACAAAATATTACATTTTCTTCTGTTCACCATTTGAATTGTACCGAAGACACTGCAAATCGATTTCATGATTGGTCCAAAACTGATTCTAATCTGGAAATGAGTTTGATTTTTCATTTCGACAAAGAAGCAATTTATTATTCTGGAACTTTCACTTCTCAAGAGTGAACTAAGCCTGAAAGGCAGGACACTATGAAAAAAAAACGCGTCGGAAACTCTGCCTCTAAGGTGATGGAAAAACGAACTGGTGTTTATTATTTTCTCCAATGTGGTTATTTTTTTTACTAGAATCCGACATCAAAGTTTTGCTTTGGAATCCTAGGAACAGAAAATACCCCACATTGTAGAAAGTTAAAGTGTACCTAGATATTGCTTACTGTTGGTGACAATGTTAAACCTCATCAATATAATGTATTTGATACGAAATGTCATGATTTCAAAATTATGTATTCGGACACAAAATTCTTGAATAATATTTTTTTATTGCAGGAAATGTTTCTCTCTTTGACAAACAATTTCTTCATTCGAAATGCGAATTTTGTTTTATATATATATATATGAATGAAAGATATTTTTTCGATATTCACTTTCGTTTATTTCTGACGTCATTCCGAAGATTATCAATAAATTACGAATATTGCACCACTTCTCCCATCTCCAAGAAATGATCTCTGAAATGCCATTTCAAAATATCTACACTCGCTGCTGGTCAATCCTATTTTGGCCACAGTGTGTATTAAAAAAGTAAACGCAAACAGTTTTCCTTGGCAACTTCGAACCACAAGTTAGGATTCTTGTTGTGTTTTTACTAGTAGATTTGGATTATTCAAGAGTGTGTTTTTACTTGATTTCAGTCAGAATTTCAATTTTTTTGTTTTCATATTAGAAGCTTCATAAAAAAAATATCTGGTCATAGAAAGTGGATAAAAACTCTCATCCGTATTGGTGTTTGCATATCAAGTGCAGCGGTGAAAGAAAACTCCTACCTGAAAGGAGTTGAAGTCCAAAAAATGCTCAATACAAGGTGGTTTTCGTGAATTTTTATGAGATTGGCAGTTATATATATATATATATATATATATATATATATATATATATATATATATATATATATATATATAATCATATACTCCAAAGCATACAGGGTGATTCAGTTATAAAAAAACTGCCAATCTCATAAAAATTCACGAAAACCACCTTGTATTGAGCATATATATGCTAGAAAAATTAAACAAACTTCTCAACTCAACCCAAAAATACTGAGTGTCCACTTAAACTCTATTGTGAATAGTTTCTATAATTATGGATCACCCAGTATAAATTATGGGCATTTCAGTTTTAAAATGGAAGCACTCATATTAAACTTCAATTTTTCAACCGATTGGAATTTTTTTTCAATAGGTAGACATTCAAAAAGTCCATCAGGACACCAAATTCAATGAGTAATTCTTCATTTTCAGTGCCACCTATTCTCATTTTTCAAGGTAAAAAATCTGAAATTATTTTTTAGAAAAAATCGCGACATTGTCAAATAGTTCTTGTTAAAAGTTTGTTGAAACTCGTCCATCAATAAGAAAGTTATACGAAAATGAAATTTTAAACATATGGCGTTTAATCAACCCACCAATTCAATTTCAGAACTCTTATCAAAATTTGGAATACACCAGGAAGTCTCGAAATATCACTGGTCAGAATTTCATCAATATCTATTTATAAATAATAAAATCACAGTATATAAAAACTTGAAAAATTTGTTGATGGAATTTCATGAAAATATCATTTCATTATTATTTATTAATGGATTTCGATAAAATTTTGATCAGTTGTATTTTGAGACTCCCTGAATCCAGTGGTGTATTCTGAATTTTGGATAAGAATAGAAATCGAAATGGTGGGTTGATTAAACGGTATAATTTTTAAATTTAATTCTCCCGTAACTTTTTTATTGATGGACGAATTTTAACAAAATTTTAAAATTAACCACTTGAAAATATCACGAATCCAGTGGTGAAGTCAGATTTTTTCTCAAAAAATTGCTAATAAATTTTTCAGTATTTAACCTCGAAAAAAAAAGAATTGTTGGCCTTGAAAATGAAATTTTATTCATGAAATTTGGTGTTCCAGTGGACTTTTTGATTATCTAGCTAATGAAAAAAAAGCATTCCAATCGGTTGAAAAAAGTATGTTTTATAAGAGTGCTTCAATTTTAAATGGGCCACACTGTATAAAAATCGATATCATGTTTCCGATTTATGGCTTTTTTTTTCTTGTCTTGACATACAATTTTCTTCTCACGTGCCAATTCCCATCAACGAGAAAATGAAAAAAATTTCCACAAATTTTCCTACAACTATACAACTTACGGCTTTTCTTGAGGTACATGCAAAGCTTATGGGAATTTCATCATGATATTTTTCCATTATCAAAGTCATATGGTTCAAATGCCATAAACGAGAAAGTTTGCGGAAAAATGTCCCCAAGGGTGGCTGAGGCGTTGCAGCCAACGGGATTGGCGACCCGTGGGCCCTAGCTTACCGTATACCAACGTCAAAACACACATGTTCCCCGACACTTAACACACACCCACTCACACAGAGGGATGTGAGAACTTGAAAATCTGCCTCCAGTGGGAGCTAAGGAGGGGCCTCGGATTGGGTGCTACGGGACTGGTAGCCGGTGATAGAGTCACCCGCGGCCGCCGTTTCGCCCGGTTGAGAACCAGCCCTACCAGGGTTTTCACGAGGAGGTGGATCGAAGGAACTCGCTGCGGGAACTGGAAAATCTGGTCTTTGGTGGGAGCCAAGGAGGGGCCTTGGGTCGGATGCTGCGGGACTGGTAGCCGGTGAATGAATGACCCGCGGCCGCCGCACCATCCGATCAAGAACCAGCCCTACCAGGACTTTACCGAGGAGGCGGATGGAAGGAAATCGCAGTGAGAACTGAAGAACTAGTCTCCAAAGAAAGCCGAGAAGGGGCCTCGGATCGGATACTGCAGTTCTGGTAGCCGGTGATATAATCACCCGCGGCCGCCGCACCGCCCGACCGAGAACCAGCCCTACCAGGGCTTGAAGTGGCGGAATGAAGGAACTCGCTCCCTTGACAAGCACATACACACTACACACCCAGACTTTGAGGAGAGCAAGTGGAAACCACAGGCAGGCAGAACAGGGAGAGCAGGGGATAGCGAAAAGGGCTCATGGGGGTCTACTTGCTTAGCTGTACCAACAGCCTCCCCATAAGTACTACTACTTGCCGGAAAACGAAAAAAAAGTTTACAAAATTTATTTCTGCAAAAACGAAAATGAATTTTCTATATGCCTAGCACACGTCCGATTGCAAAATTTTACAATTTCCTGTGGTTGAAATCCCAGAAGAGAGAAAATGAGTCAGCAAAATCTGTCGTTATCTGACAGTCTAATACGCCAATACATTTATACATTTTAAATTGGACATTTCACGCCAATGTTGCCTACGTCGCTTTCAGATACGGCCGAGCAATAAAGTGTGGCCCTTGCGTCTTTGGTTCAACAAGTAATTTCGGTGAAACGGTCTGAAGAAAATTTTTACTGGATTATAGGAATATTCAAAATGATTGTATATGATTGGTGGTTTACATTATTGAAACAATAAATGAGCGTAACATTGCGTATTCATCATCTAAAGAGTTCCTCAAATATTTCCGAGAAAAAACTGGAATGACTATTTATTATGAGTGAAATTCAAGAATGGCTTATTGACGAGGATATTTATTTCGGAGAAGATTGTTTACCTGATGAACTCTTGAAAACAACATCGATATTTACATTATAAAACTTCACATTACTAGTATTGTGAATTCAACCACATCGACCTGATAAGGAGAGAAGTAAAAAAATTTGTGATTTCTCATAACAAGATGAACAACAGAGACAGTGCTACCTGTCACCACAGATGGTGCTGTCATCTGATCTTCGGCAATTTTCTTTCAACCCGGAGTGTTATGCTTATCATTATATAGTTGAGATGTATATTATGTTCATCTGGTTGAAGAAAATAAGAAACTTTATTATTATTATTATTACTTTTATATCAGAAGAGGCGAAAATGCTAGTTCACGATGATTACAGAGAAGAATAATAATGATAGTAATACAAATCATTTTGTTAAAATGGTTGTTTTTATCATATGGGTACTTGGTGGATGTTGAGAAGTGATTTCGCATAATATATTTTTCTAGTTGTTTATAAAACAATTGTATTAGGTTTTGTTACGTATCACTATGTGAATATAAACATGTACTTAGTTGTTTTTCAATAAAAAGTTTAAGAAAAGGTTCATTTTGGTGTTCTTCAACACAAGTTTATTGAATGTTAAAAACCTAGTTTAACAGGTTATGGGCCCAGGTGCGTGATACTGAAGGACATAAAACTCTTTAAAAACGTAAAAATCCTATCATATCCAATTCCTGAGGTAGCGGTCTTCCTGTGAACATATAAGTACGTCAATTTGACATAAAAATGCAGTATATTCAATAATATGGCTGCTTCCAATGTGGAAATAGAAGATAACATCGAAATAGAAAGACTGCAACAATTTTCAATTATGGAAGTTCCAGCTCACTATTCTCCTCAAGTCGCATGGGCTTCATGATATCATCATTAAATATTCAGTGGTTCCAGTAAAAGACGACGAGAATCCAGACCCGTGGACACAATGGATGAGAAGAGATGCCAAGATTCAGAAGTACATTATAACAACGATCGAAAGAAAGCCGATGTTGCATATTTCTAAAGAAATGTTTGATAAACTTTGTGCCATTTATAAAAGAGACAATGAACAACAAAAGTGTGCACTTCTCCAAGAATTTTTCAATTTTCGCTGATATCGCAACTCATATAAGCAAACTCGAAAATTTAGCATTTAGATTGAAGACATTGGATAACAATATTGATGACTCGATGCTTATGTCCAAAATCCTCGTTACGTTACCCGAACATTACAAACATTTTGTTTGCGCTTCGGAATCCACTACGAGTTCTGAAAAATCTCTAACAAATCTCCCAGCACGATTACTTGCAGAAGAATCCCATACCAAATCATGTGAAAGTGAAGTGGCGACTGCATTTATAAGTACAGAACTGAAATGTTTCCACTGCCAGGGTAAACATCTAGCAAGATACTGTAGGAGTAAACCTACGGGAAAACAGTATCTAAATTGTAAAATATATGGAAAGAATAATCATTTGGAAAAACAGTGTTTTTTCCGTAACAAAGATTCGAAGAAAACCCCGAACAACGATGACAATCCCAGGAGAAAGGTTGCTTTTATGCCTGGTGGTGAATGTGCTATTAGTTCTACTAATATTTGGATAGCTGATTCCGGTTCTTCATCCCATATGACGAACGATAAAAGTCTTTTCAAGGAATTCAAGGAGGAAATATCCTTCATAGCAGTTGCCAAAGAAGCTGAGTCGATGATTTCGGAAGGAATCGGAACAATCGAATTCAACAATTGTATACTCAACAACGTTTTGTATGTTTCACAACTTTCGAAAAATTTGTTATCTATAAAAGCCATCACCGAAAATGATGGAATTGTTGAATTCACGAATGACAGTGTCGTTGTAACTATTAATGGAGAAATCGTACTTCAAGGGGATAAAAATGAAAATGGGATTTACTCGTCCAATTCAGTAGACCACATCAAGAAGCTTTGAATTTGGAGAAAGAAGAACTCGCATATGAATGGCATCGTAAATTAGGCCATCTTAGTGTGTCAAATATGTCCAAATTGATCAAAATTTCAACCGGCATGAGCACAAGTGAAAGAAATATTAAAAAACTCGAAGGTGTCTGTAATACATGCATGAAAGCGAAACAAACTAGAAATCCATTTTCTGAAGAAAGAACCCGAGCTGAAAGACCTCTCGAAATAGTTTATACCGATGTTTGTGGCCCTATTTCTCCAAATACATGGGACAACAAGAAATATTTCGTCACCATACTAGATGACTGTACTCATTTCGTTGTCGTCTATCCAATCGAAAATAGGTTCGAAACTGCTGGAATTATAAAAGATTTTGTCAAAGAAGCCGAAGCTAAATGGAACCTGCGAATATGGAAACTCAGATGCGACAACGGTGGAGAATACATTGAAAAACGGTTTCAAAGCTGGTGCAGAGAAAGAGGAATTTGCTTGGACTATTCAATTTCTCATTCACCTCAACTAAATGGCAAAGCATTAAGAATCCAAAGAACCTTGATGGAAAAAGCCAGAGCACTGATAGCCGATTCACAATTGAATAAAGAAATGTGGGGAGAGGCATTTAGTTGTGCAGCCTATTTAGCAAACAGGAGTCCAACGGTTAAATTGGAAGTCACTCCAGCTGAAAAATGATATAAAAAAAGGCCAGACTTGTCTAGATTACACATTTTTGGTAGTGTTGCTCATGCAAAAAAACTCGGTTACCTCCGGAAACTGGATGATCGAAGTGAAGAACATATTTTCATCGGCTACAGTAATAATGGTTACAGACGTTGGAATGAGCAGAAAAAAGAAGTAATTTTATCAAGAGATGTTGTTTTTGACAAATCTTCGCTAAAAATGTCATTAAAACGTCAGTTGATTCCAAATACAGAAATAATGCACTTGGAACAGAACGACAATATTGAAAAAGTCGGAAATCGAGAAAATTCAGAATCAGAAATCAACATAAACGAGGAAAATGAAGAAGAAGTACATAATGAACAATTGTCATCGAATGAAGTTATCGAAACTCTTCAGCCGTCACGTCAGAGCCAAAGAAATAAAAAACCTCAAAACAAATTTAGAGATTATGTCATGTTCAATGAGAATGCACAAGCACTACTCACTTACGAAGAAGCCATTACAGGCCCCGACAAAAGGCCAAGCAATAGAGATATTGTCCTTGACAAAAATACTACCTGGAAGCCGCCTTTGCCATCCCGTGCAGGACAATCCGTAGTTTATTCCCACTATGTCCTCAACTCGAAAATGTCATTTTTTTATTTGTTATAAACAATAAACAACAAAAAATCGCGTTTTTTTTTAGTTTTTTTATTGTAAAATGGAAACTATTGAAGCAGTGTTAACGGTGCAAAAGGGTGAACTGTAGAGAATTGAACTCCGAAGAGAATGACGGATAAAACGATCCGATCAGATAATTAGAACCGGAGAAAAGCGGGAAAATCCGGAAAATTGTTTTTTATTTTGTTAAATTTATAACTCTGCCATTTCTTAATATTAAGAGCTGAAACTTTGCACGATAGTAGCTATTGACGTGCACTTTATGTGTGCAGAATCTGGATTCAGTCGGAACAAATAATTTTCGCACAATCCTCATCTGAATTTTTTTTTGGAAATATTTTCGCGGAGAGCTGGATGCGTTTGAGATCATCCGATTGAAATTTAAAAAATAGATTTGGAAAGTAGACGTGAACAGTAACAAAACGTGTATTCTGATTTTTTGATTAAACGCGTTTAAGTGTGTTAAAAACTAGTGAGAACATGAAGGAAAACGGCCGACCGCGCGTGAGCCATCGAGTGGTGGGGACTGTGCGAATCGAGGAGAAACGTTTATAGTCCGGTGTTAACAGCACCGAAATCGCCTGTTTTAAAGTCTGATCCATTTTTGCGGTATATCAAAATGGGACCTATGCAGGTCGATTCCTTATGTCTTTCCACATATGAAATGGAAATCTACAACACACCAATTTGGTCGTGACAAAAATTACATGGAAAAAACGAAAAAAATTGGGATATTCCAAAAATTAAAAAGAAGGTGCTATAACTTCTGGTATAATAGAGTTATTTAAAAAATTCTTTCACTGTTAGAAATGCCTATTCACGTACTTTGGAATGGGTCTCCAAAAATTTCCAAAGAAAAAAAGCATTTTCCGAAAATGTGCTTTATTTTGTGCTGAGATAAAATTTTCAATAAAATGTTAATGTTTCAACACGCTGAAAGTCACTCATGATCCACCCAACTAAAATTCTGTTTTCACTAAAAACTGCGCAATTTTCCAAGTCCATTACATGTATATTATATATACATATTTTCTTGACAATAAATTGTCTGCAGCCATTTGACGACGACGAAACATACCATCGGCGAAGCAATATTCGTAAACCACTGTCGCCTGGCGCTAAGTAAAACAATATAGTTTTCACGTCAAGGTTTGAAAATAGAATAAAGTTCATTGAATTGAACTTCCTAATTCTTGTGAAACGTATTTGTACACAATTCATTATATATTTACACGGTGTTACAGAAAGTATTCACAAGAAATGTGCAATTAATTTTAATTTTATTCGAAACAGATTACTTATATAGACTACTTGATAAAAATATTCACAGATGATATCATAAGAATATCCAATATGGAATTGGCAATTGGGAAGATCATAAACGATATCTGGAGAATGTACGATTGTAGGATTTGTAGGTTTTCCAGATTTACAAGTGAGACACGAGATGTCCGTAGAACTGCTCATTACTAATATCCTATACAATAGGAGTATTTGGATCAAAAATTTATCAAAAAACAACTACTTTCCTGGCTAATACCGCGACCAACATCGAATTACATCTGATAAAATTTTCTTGCAGAGTTCCTCTCCAATAGAGATTTCTAATGGCTTTGGACACCCAAATAAAAAGAGACGAAAGTTCTTAATTTTTCCATCCTTGTTGCCAGGGGCGCGCTCTGTGATTGGTTACCATATTGGCGGAGAGTTTGAATGACATGACAGCTACAGTTGAAAATGACATTTATACTCCCTGACCTTATAGTAACCAATCACAGAGTACATTCCCTGGCAACAAGGACGGAAAAATCAAGAACTTTCGTCTCTTTTTATTAGGGTGTCCAAAGCCATTAGAAATCTCTATTGCTTGTTGCATGGGAACGTTTATCGAAATTTTCGGACCACCTATAGACCGATTTCGGGGTGTCGCCCCTCATCAGTATAGGGTAGGTCTAGTAGTCAATAACTAATGACTGCAACAAATGGTTCGATGTGAATCCCATTTCAGGGCAAACGCCGCGAATGCGTCCGCACCGTAGATAAATCCAAACTGAGAGCGCCACTTTTATCACAAGTAATTCAATGTTTGTAGTGGCATTAGCCAGGAAGTAGTTATTTTCTAATAGATTTTTGACCCAAATAATGCTATTTATTTATTTATTGTTTATTTAGCTATAACACTAATTATATGTCGATTTACAATTTTTGTCAATATACAATTAATACAACACAAGTATAAATTTCAAGATAAAACACATTACAACAATAATATCAATCAAACAAGATTGAATAGAGACAAATAGTTTGTCAATTGACCATCATCACTGCTGGGAGTAGCATTGATTCATCAAATATCTCTTTAACTTAATTTTGAATATATTTACTGAATCAGCACCTCTAATATCATTTGGTAATTCATTATAATGTATGAGGCCTTTGAAGAATACCGAGTTTCGCGTTGCACTTTTAGAAACAGAACTAACATAGAAGTTGTTTCTATTTCTAGTTGGGTAGCTATGCACATTGTAATGAAGCTTTTGTTGTAAGTAAGGAGGTGATAAGCCTGTTTTCATTTTATGCACAAATATCATGGCATTATATAAGAGACATTCCTTGACTGGTAACCACTGTAATGTTAGTTGCATGTCCAGGATGGGAGTATACTTAGAGCAGGACAATAGTATTCTCATTGCTCTACTTTTCATTTTTTGCAATCTGGAGATTTCATTTTGATTCAACAAGAACAGTACTGTAGAACAGTAGTTGAAGTGTGGAAGAATTATAGTGTTGAAGATTACTTCTTTAGTCCATTTTGATAATCCATAGGAACACCTAAATAGGTAGTTGAGCTTATATGATATGATTTTAATGATATAGTTTGCATGATCTTTGAATTTTAACTGCCGGTCTATGATTATACCTAGATATTTGAATTTATCGACCATATTTATTTTATTTTTACCTATTTGTATAGTGTAGTTTTTATCGATAAATTGTGAATGAATAGGACTATTTCCAATAACCATATATTTTGTTTTATTTGAGTTCACCTTCAGTAGGTTACTAGAGCACCATTTATTTATATTTTTCAATGTGTCATTGACAGTTCCAACTAGAGATTCAGTGTCTTTCGATGAGGAGTATATAAGTGTGTCATCAGCAAATATATGAATAATACAATGACCTCTGACATCAACAATGTCATTTATATAAATAATAAAAAAAAGTGGGCCCAATACACCTCCTTGCTGTACGCCTCTATCACAATTTATTTCATCAGATATGATGCTGTTCAGTTTCAGTTTCTGTTTCCTATTCGTCAGGTAGTCTATGCACCATTTTAAAGCCATTCCCATAATTCCTACACTTTGTAACTTTTTTACCAGTATATTTCGATCCACTGTTTCGAAAGCCCTCTGTAAATCAAGAAAAACTGCCAGAGTTGTAATATTTTTATCTAATTGGATCTTCCAGTCATCTAGTACGCATTGGATGGCAGTTTCACAGCTATGTTTTCCCCTGAACCCTGATTGATTTATAGTAATAACTTGATTTTGTTCTAGGAAACTTACAATCTGTTCATATACAATCTTTTCAATAATCTTATCTATTGCGGTAAGTACATTGATAGGCCTAAGATCACTAGCTTTTTTTGAATTATTAACTTTAGGTACTGGCACAATTGTTGCTATTTTAAGATCATCAGGCATTTTAGCAGTTTCCAATGATGTATTTATCAGATTCAAGAGTGGGTCACATATATTATTGAAGCAACGTTTTAAAATATTTATATCGATGCTATCAGGGCTGCTTTTATTGGGAAGTGAGAATACGACGTCTTTGAGTGATTCCATGTTAGTAAGTTGAAAACCATATATACAGTTTTCATTTTGTTTGTCTACAATGTCATGGTGTATTCCTATATCTATCGAATCAATTATTTTTTGTATACTATTTACAAAGAAGTTGCTAAGAGTATTAGGCAATCTATCAGTGTCAGTGATCACAACATTGTCTTCGAATTCCAATTCCAAAATACTACTCAATTTAGTGATTTTAGGTAACATACACTCTAAATTTTTCCACATTTCTTTGGAATTCCCTTTGGAATCCTGAATTCTTTGTTCCATATACTTGCTCTTTTCATTTCTAATTATCTTAACAGCAATATTTCGTTTTTGTTTATAGTCATTCCAATTTTTTCTTCTTTTGCGAGTACTTTTTATAATTCAGATCCCTCCTATTTGTTGCTTCTTTCACCTTTTCATTCCACCATACTTTGTGTTTGGGTAAAATTTTCATTTCCTTTTTTGGTGCTACCGAATCTAATACCTCTAAGATCAGCATAATAAAGTGAACATATTTTTGGTTGATATCAGTTATTTTGAAATTCCACGATACTGCAGCTAATCTGGCATTTATTAAGTCATAATCGATTTGTCTACCTCTACTTATTATATTGATTGGGGAACATGGTTTATTGAAATTACCCATAATTTCCACTAAAATCATAAAATGATCACTTACTCTTGGGGTTTCAATGATATCAGCATGAATATGATCTTTATTTGTTAGTATCGAATCAATCATAGTACCACCTCCATTCTTGTTTGGCCTTGTGTATTCATTTACAATATTTTTTAAACCATTTTCAGTGCAAATGTTTCTTAATTTAGTACTATAGGTTTCTGTCACTAGCAAATCAACATTAAAATCCCCAGCAACGATGACGGTCGAATTGACATCACATAAATTTTCTTCAGCCCACATATTGAAGTATTCAGTAAACATTGCACAGCTGCTGCTTGGTGATCTGTACAAAGCTACAATCAAGAACCATTTGTAGCACAAAAACAATTTAACTGAGGCAATCCACAACATTTTCTGTATACAATACTTTTGGAAAACTACAAGATTTTATAGGATATTAGCAATAAGAAGTCCTACAGACATCTTGTGTCTCATATTATAAGCTCATTGGGAACAACAGTTTTTTTTTATTTTTTTACAAGAAAATGCTAATCTTTCTCCGAAGTGGTTTTCCATAGACTTCCGCAGAAAGTTTGGATTTGGAGTTGGATCAACAATAAGTTTCTTTTTTTGATGATTTTTAATAACTGAACCAAGAGAGGCAATGGTTTTCATTTTTCTACGATGATACATACTGTGTAAATAGTAAATGATTCTTCCATTATTTTTGGGGCATAGTTTCCATTTGAATCAGATTTTTTATTTGTACTGCTTTTGAAGTCTTTTGTGCATTCAGAGTATGAGGGACGATGATACATAGCTTTGGAAACAAATTAATCAGGGTACAATTCCAATTTTTCCATCATTGCCGGATCACCACGTCCAAAAGTTGCCTTAAAAATTGTTGTTCTGTTTTTTACCCAAATTCAGTTCCATTGCGAGCCTGAATTAGGAAATTTTTCTTGTGGGTGCTACATATTTACCACAAACATTTACCACAAATCAGACACTCAGCAGAATTTGCAAGTTTATTGGTTGCCCCTGTAATATTTATACTACTGCAAAATGATTTTCTATAAGTCCTATGAATTTGATCTTCAGCAGGATTTTGTTTTCATTTTTGTAATAAAAAAGCTGCGATCTATTCATATATTGTCTATAAATAAAGATATGTAGCAAAAAACATAGAATACCTGCTTATTCTTTCATCACTCATGAAATCTGAGTTACGAATCGAATTCCTCAGGTTCAGATACCCCAAAGTCAAGAAAAAGACCAATCAAATAGCTGCAGTACATGCCGAGATAAACAAATGCAAAGAATTATAAGTTGCGCGCAGCGCGCGCCTACTAATATTATATATACGTTTCTCCTCCATTCGCACAGTCCCCCACCACAAGATCGCTAACGCGCCGCCGGCCGTTTTCCCTCATGTTCTCACTAGTTTTTAACACACTTAAACGCGTTTTACCGAAAAATCAGAATAGACATTTTGTTACTGCTCACGTCTACTTTCCAAATCTATTTTTTAAATTTCAATCGGACGACCTCACAAAGTTTCAGCTCTTAATATTGAAAAATGGCAGAGTTATGAATTAAAGAAAAAAAACACAATTTTCCGGTTTTTTCCCGCTTTTCTCCGGTTCTAATTATCTGATCGGATCGTTTTATCCGTCATTCTCTTCGGAATTCAATTCTACACTTCACCTTCATGCACTGTTAACACTGCTTCAATAGTTTCCATTTTACAATAAAAAAACTAAAAAAAAACGCGATTTTTTGTTGTTTATTGTTTATAACAAATAAAAAAATTACATTTTCGAGTTGAGGACATAGTGGGAATAAACTACGGACTGTCCTGCACGGGATGGCATAGGTGGCTTCCAGGTAGTATTTTTGTCTATTGCTTGGCCTACAAAGAAAATTGGATTGAAGCAATCAGAGAAAAAATCCTTAGAGAAAAATAAAACTTGGAGTCTAGTTGATACAACTCAAGCTGATGGAAGAAAAATTTTAGGCAGTAAGTGGATATTCAAAATGAAAGAAGACGGAAAATATAGAGCACGATTGGTAGTGAGAGGTTTCGAGCAAGAATACGGCATCGATTATTTGGAAACATTCAGTCCAGTGATAAACGCAACTTCATTGAGAATTTTGTTTGCCATAGCAATTCAAAAACAAAAACAGATGGTGAAGTTTGATGTGAAAACTGCATTTTTATATGGAGACATCGAAGAAAACATCATCATGAAGGTTCCCGAAGGATATAATGTGACAAGTAAAATATGCAAACTCGAAAAGTCACTATAATATGGTCTGAAACAGGCACCTTTGAAATGGAACCAACGTTTCACAAACTTCCTGAAAAGTAATGGACTAAAAGCAATTAAAAGCGAACAATGTATATTCAGAAATGATGCAGGCACATTGATTCTAGCCATTTACGTCGATGACGGCATTTTACTTGGAAATAATTTGAAAGAAATGAAGGTATTATTGTCAAAATTGAAAGAAGAATTCGAAATGGTCATTTTGGGAATGAAAATCGAAATATTTCCAGATTACATCAAAATATACCAGAATGATTATTATAAACGAATTTTGGAAACATTTGAAATGGATGAAGCAAAACCTGTCATGACTCCTTTATTGCCTGATGACAAAAATTTAGAAAAAGTTCGTGAAGCCAACTTTCCATATCGAGAAGCGATAGGAAGCCTACTATATTTATCAAACAAGACCCGACCGGACGTGGCATATGCAGTTGGTTATGGAAGCAGATATCTTGAGAATTCGTCAGTGTCAGATGTAACGAATGTCAAACGAATTTTCAGATATCTGAGAGGAAATACAGATCTCGGCATTAAATTTAAAAGGGAAGGTGATCTCAAAGTCGATGCATATTGTGATGCAGATTTCGCTGGTGATCTACAATCGAGAAAAAGCACTACTGGTTATGTTATAATGTTTTGTGGTGAACCCATCAGTTGGTGTTCAAGAAAGCAACCAGTTACCGCACTTTCTACTACAGAAGCAGAGTATATAGCAGCAGCTGAATGTTGTAAAGAACTTGTATACATAAAAACTTTCGTTGAAGAATTGATTTCGGAAAAATTGACAGTGACACTACACGTGAATAATCAAAGTTCAATCAAACTTATTTAAAACGGAGTTATCAATCGAAGAAGCAAGCACATAGACATGACCATTTTATTCACGAGAAAATGTGTGAAGGATTGATAAAAATTGAGTACTGTCCAACCGAGGAGCAACTGGCGGACATATTCACAAAACCCCTGCAATCTACGAAGTTTATGGAGCATAAAAATGTTTTGGTTTCCTGATTTACTTCGATTTTACTTCATTTGATATTCGAAAACTAGAAAAAGAATATTGCGGAATCAAGGGAAGGTGTTGAGGAGTGATTTCGCATTATATATTTTTCTAGTAGTTTATAAAACAATTGTATTAGATTTTGTTATGTATCACTATGTGAATATAAACATGTAGTTGTTTATCAAAAAAAGTTTAAGAAAAGGTTTATTTTGGTGTTCTTCAACACAAGTTTATTGAATGTTAAAAACCTAGTTTAACAGTGGAATGATGGACACGATGCATTCGAATATAAAAGTTAGTCCAAATGTTAGCAGGAAGAATGCAGAATGCCATAATTCTTGGTTCATTCCAGCTACCCCAGATAAATTATTCTCATACCCAATAATCACTCACCCCACAGACATGGGAAGTGTGTATTGGGATTAATGACAAACCAGCGCGCCCTCCAGATGTATTGGGTCTCCGTAGACATAGACGAAAACAAACATTCAACAACGGCAAATAATGATGATAGCCATTCTCTACCAGCCTTTGGTTACACTATATGAAGAAGTATTATTATTATTATTGGAAAAAATACGATGAACATGCAATACATATGTTGGAGATAATATTTGCAGGTTGTGGACAATCATCAAAGTGGAATATAATTTCTTTTCAAGACGATTTTGATGTAAATGATGAATAATGCTTTTCAATCCAACCAAACTAATATGACGCTATTGTATTATAGTTTTTACGTGGGCTATTAGAGAAGTTCTGTTACTTCATTTTGTGGTATATACCAAGGATTTTTTTTTACAAACCTGACCAAAAGGTTGTCAGAACAGGATATAATATATTGTTAAAATTATTATATCCGTCAACCGGTTACACCTTTACGACCAACACTATGAAGTCAGAAACTTGTGCGAGCTAGGGAAGACCTCGTTAATTCTTGGCTCGCACAAGTTTCGACTTTTGAGGGCTGTCGTTCGTAGGGGGACGACAGCTGGTTAACAGAAAAAGCAATTTTAACAAATTGTCGGAATTTTCTTGGATGCAGATTAGTATAGCATTTACTTCAATCTGGAACACTGGGCGTATTCGACTAAAAGAATATTGAATTATTTCCTTAGTCCTTTCTTATATACCCCTGCTCCGGACATGTCTCCTGACCTCGAGCCGTTTGTGTACCAGACTGTCGTCAGGGGACACGCTCCATGCTATGTAATTTCGTTCTTCTCTCGTGGAAATTACAATATTTGGGCCTTTTCTGAAGTTCAGAAGTGACAGGGTATTGTCCCTTTCCATCAGTAGGATGGGACAGCTCCTCTGTGCCTTATTCCAGATGAGGAAATGTCTATGGTCAATTTTTACTCCGACCCATTGACTTGCGCCTTCGAGTTTGTGAGCGGTACGCATGGCTTCATGTTCAATGTATATGCAGATGCAGAGATGGCAATCCTAGTAGAACTTCCAGAGCTTTAGCAGGCCAGCCTTCGAACTCTTTGTCTAGATCATTTCTGGCCTTACTCTTTAGCGTACCTGGCCACCACACAATGGCTCAGTACGTTATGGTTGGACGAGTAATTGCTGTATATATCCAGTGTAGGGTCTTGGGTGTCAGACCCAATGTTTTTCCGAACGCCCCTCTGCATGCCCAGTACGAGCATGTGGCCTTCTTGGTGAGATAAGCGATCTGCTGTTTCCAGGTCAGCTTGGCGTCTATTATGACTCCAAGATATTTTGTTGACCATTTGTATTGAAGACACTTTCCTGAGAGGTATATTTCTGGAAGGGCCTCTAATTTGCGTTTTTTCGATCGTCCACTACCCAATACTTCCTTTATCTTTTGGATGAGGTGGTGGTGGACCGTTTCGGTAGATTTTCCGGTTTGGTTGGCGTATTGTTTATGGTTCAGTGGGATTATCTGCAGCGACTGTTCTCTGATATGTTGGTCTAAAAGCCTTTTCAGCGTTTTTATGACAAAGGAAGTCAGGCTGATAGGACGATATGCTTTGACTTGGGAGTAGTCATTTCTCCCAGGCTTTGGGATGAAGACGATTTCGACTGACCTCCAGGCAACTGGTATGTACCCTAGAGCCAGACAGGACCGTAGAATTTCAATCAGCAAGGGTATGAGATATTCCTGTTGGACTGGTCCCCGAGGGTCCGTTGTTGTAAGGTTCTGAATCCGGAAAGTGTACGGAGATCCAGTGCTTCAATGTTTCCTCCGCTGATGTGGTTTCTCGACCATCGGGCAGAGACAAATCGCCCAACCCCCTTCCCGGATCTTTAGAGAGTACTTCATTCAGCCTTGCTGACATTGTGTTTATGTCCCTGCAGTATGCTCTACAGCTGTATCTATGAAATTGCTTGATCTCTTATTTTGTACACTCTTTGGGCAGATTTTTATTCTTCCCAATGTAGGGATACTTTGGTGCGCTTTGCTCTATTCAGCACCTTTCATGTATTTCTCCGGTAGTTCTCGATTTTCGAGTTCCACCAGGGTGTTTCAGCTTTGCTTGTCACTGGGGAAGGAGGACCAGTAGATGAGCAGAAAATCAAAGCTGTTAAGGAATGCCTCATTCCAAAAGACATACCCCAGCTTCGAAGTTTTCTTGGCTTGTGCACCTACTATCGCCGATGCGTGCTAGGATTTGCTAACATCGCTAAACTACTGACCAGACTCATGGAAGGGCAATCAAAGTTCCAGTGGTCTGAAGAATGCCGAGATTCGTTTAGGAAACTAAAAACGGGTTTGATCAACGCATTCGTTCTCATCCCCTTCCGCGTGGAAAATTCATTTTGGATAAGGACGCAAGCAATGTGGGACTTGGAGCTGCCCTGTCTTAGATTCAAGAAGGAAAAGAAAGATCATTGGTTCTGTAAGACCCTCAGTAAACCGGAGCAAAATTGTCACCAGGCGGGATCTGTTGGTTTTATTGTTGAAGGAGTAAGCACTTCTACAAATACGTGTATATGCAGCTCTCCTTCAGTTCAAAAATTCCGAGGGTGGAGTGGCACTATGGATCGAGAGGCTCCAGGAATTCGATTTCGAGATTGAACATCAAGCGGGTACTAGCCATAAGAATGCAAATGCCCTCTCGCGGAGACCATGCCCTGATGACTGCTCACATTGCCGACGAGCAGAAGAGAAAGAAGCGAAAGTTTGTAGGACCATGGCAGTAGATGATAACAGATAACAGAAAGACCAAGAGAAAGATCCAATCTTGGTTTGGTTATCGGCTGGATGAAGAGCAATCGAAGACCGTCGTGGTAGAAAATAGCCAATTATTCACCAGCTGTTAAATCCTACTGGGCCTAATGAAACTCCCTTACCTCGGACAATGGGGTCCTGAAGCGTGTGGTGGGGAAGACAGACATCAGCCAATAGTACCTACTCATGGGCAGAAGAGAGGAAGTGCTCTGAGAAATCCATGATGTCAGCGGGGGATATCGAGCATCTGACGAAGACCCTCCAGAAACTGCGACAACGGTTTTACTGGGCCAATTGGCAAGCTAACATAAAGGACTGGTGCAGAAAGTGTGCTATATGCGCTGCCAGCAAGGGGCCTCGAACAAGATCTAAGGTCCCGATGCGCCATCAGTACAACGTAGGCAGCCGGGACATTTGAAAGGATCGCTATTGATATCGCTGGTCCATTTCCACGATGGACTACTTTCAGTAAGTAGGCCGAAACCTATGCCCTGCCAAACCAAGAAGCAATCACCGTCGCCGACGTCTTGGTAAAGTAGTGCATATTCAATGTTCTGTTGGAGCTTCATTCGGACCAGGGCAGACATTTTTAGTCAAACTTGCTCCAGGAAATGTGTCAGATGCTGTGAACATCAGGAAGACAAGAACCACAGCTCTACATCCTCAGTCATTTGGAGTGGTGGAGCGGATGAATAAGACAATAAACCGTCACCTGTCTAAGGTAGTCTCTGATGGCCTATCGTTCCATAGTACACGAGTCAACCGGCCAAACTCCTGCTAGTATTATAATGGGCCGTGAGCTGCGACTTACCTGTGATCTGAAATTTGGGACGCCAGCTCACCACCAGGACATGACACTGCGGGAGAGGACTACGTCAGAAAACTACGACAGAAAGGGAATGATTCCTCTAGTCAGTCTCGATGTAAATAAAAGAAGTGCTTTGTTAGTTTTAGGTGAATATAAAAAATTGATTTACAAGATCTCATGTGGCAGAGATTTCTTTCATAAAATGAGATCTTTGTTTCTTGAAATATATTTTAATTTTATAAAAATGATGGGATAAAATTAAATCAATTAACTAAATATATTTTGTTTCAATAATAAGTCGACAACATCCAGAAATGGACGTTTTCAGTAGATATGTTGAATTCGTATGTACCCAATACGTTAGGAAATGAATATTTTCTGTACCTCCTATATAGGTCCCAAATTGGACCTAAAATAGACGTACCCAGAACGTTGCGTGCTATTTTTATGGCATAACCAAACCCAGAAGTTTTTATTTTGAATTTACCTTCTGTTTTTCAATCGAAAGTTGAAAATCAACTTCCATCGACAGTCAAGTGATTACATTTAATTTCCTTTACCTTTGGGCCTAAATGAAAAAAAAAATGGTCCAAATCGAGTAACATATTATTGGCTGATTTTGAACTATTGAAACTAACTAACAGGAACCCGGAGGTAACATTATCGGTTCTTTGTATCGTCGGATATCTTGAGTGTGAACAGTAAGCTGTAAGAATTGTTCATACCATCGAGAATTTCGCAATTTTTTTACGAATAAAATGGCTTTCAATCATGCCGGACCAATCATTGATGCAGAACCATGTCGGCGGCCATTTTATTCGCAGAAAAATTGCGAAGTTCGCGAGGGTATAAACTACACCTTTTTCACATGTAATTCAGAAAGTGTAACTTGAAATTCAGACTAGTAAAATGTAATTCAGAAAATATGACATGTAATTCAGAATTGTTAATTGAATTTCAGAAACCGTAACATGTAATTCAGATTAGTAAATTATATTTCAGAAAAAGTAACTTTAATTTCAGATTAGTGAATTGTTATTCAGAAAGCGTCAATTGTAATTCAGAAACCATCACTTGTAATTCAGAAACCGTCAAGGACTTAATCAAGTAGTATAGTTTCCGGGCTTTGGGGCCGTGGTCGGTTCACCTCCGTGGAGGCGGTTTCTATGGACGTTTTGCTCACAACTGCGGTGGGCATCAGCATGGATTTTGTCTTCTCGAAGAACGACGTAATACTCATCAGTATACGACGAAATTCACACTAAAGATGCTCAACGCAGTTGTGAGCAAATCGTCCATAGAAACCGCCTCCACGGAGTTGAACCAAAGCCCGGAAACCATACTCCTCGATTATACTTCCGGCCGTGAAAGCCTTCATTTTATGCACGTCAAGGACTTGATAAGTTAGAATAGGAAATGGTAGAACAATAAATTACAGCTGGTACTCTCTAAATATCAATTTACGCTTTCAGAATTACAAGTTACACTTTCTGATTATCAATTCACTAATCTGAATTACAAATTACACATTCTGAAATACAATTCACTAATCTGAATTAAAAGTTACAGTTTCTGAATTTCATTTCACCAATCTGATTTTCATTTAATGTTTTCTGAATTACAATTTATTATTCTGAATTACAAATTATACTTTCTGAAATACATATTATACTTTATGAATTACAACTGAAAAAGGTGTAGACTTCATTCGTTCCATTCCAATCACCGATTTCATATATACTAGATAAAGATTCCCATCTAAACGTGAAAGCTTTGTTTGGCTCAATAATAACGCAAACAATTGACAGTTTTCCTACGCAACTGGGGAACACTAGCCCACTAGCTCATGGTCACAGAGCGTTCTCATGACACCACCAGTGGCGGTTACTTGAAAAGAAATGATACGCAATAACCACTGTTCACAAAATTCACTGCACTACTGCTGCTGATAACAAACCGTAATTCCCTTCATGTTTTCGGCCTAGATGTTTATCGGCGAATCACTCAAGCCCAGTATTTCTCGCCATCCTGCGAACTGCGCAACTACGGCAACAGAACCCCCACGAACCGCCACTGATGAAAAACAAATTGGTTGCGTTATTTGTGTAGGAATAATTAGCATAACTTTTGGATATGTTCCGTATATCATCTTGGTTGTTTTGGTTGCTGAATTTGCGTCCCGTAAATGTCTTTTATTAGGTTGGTAACTGAAAAAAACGGATATTTACGATTGTCTGTCACCAGAACGACCGACGATTTTCTTTGGTTGATCTGGTTATTCTGATTTGAATACTTTTTATTATTTGAGTTTAAATAACTGACTTGTTCTATATTATTTATGAATTCAATTGAAGTGATTAAACAGATCGAAGAGGTAACAAATGTATTCATAATTTGATTTTTAATAACTTATAGATGATAAAATTTTGGAAGAGCACGCATGCTTCAGGAACTGCGACAATTTTTTAATCCATTACGAAAACTTGAAAATATTTCATGCAAATCGAGAATCAAGCGCATCAATTCATTCCGGTATTGAGAAACCGATATTATCTCCCAAGGAGACTTCTAAAGTCAGTAACCTAGAGACATGGACTAACGAAATGGTGAAGCTGTTGATTTCAATCTACAAAGATCACAAACAAATTTGATTCTCCAAACTTCACCAAAAAGGTGTGGGAAACAATCAGCTCTAATCTGAATACATTTGGAGACAATAAAAGCGCTTCAAAATGTGATGAGAAGTGGAGAAATTTGAAGAAGAGCTACTATGAAGTTAGGGGGGAAAAGAAAATGGGTAACTCAAAGTAACCTGGAAGTTTTTCGATGATATCCAGGCAATAAATAAAAAAACGCTGTTCATTACCTATGATTCGTAACAATATATTAACCCTTTCACTACCGAGTTTTCCTTGAATGAGAAAAAAATATTTTTATAGTAGTTCTGAATAGTTTTGGTAGTCATAAACTTAATAAAAGAGTCAAATTTTTTTTTTCTTGTATGAATGCAAAATAATTTTTATACATGATCATGTACAAAAGTAGTCAAACAACATTCTCCAAAATTAAACTATTTTCCTAAAAAATTTATTTTCCTTCGGAAAAACATTATACTGCACTAAAAAGTAGAAACAAGATTGAATTAACGTTATTTCTTCAAATGAAAATCTCTGATCAATTTTGTGTTTTGTTGAGACATAAATGTACATTACATTTTTCACATTTGAAATGGGACCTCCCAGAACAACCAATATTTTTGCATCTACCACTTTCCTTTTGGTTGTTATGCATAGGCAAATGGTCTATGTTGTCAAGCCTCACATTCGAAGATAGTCTTGTTTCAATCCTAACCCTTGGTGCAATGTTCTGAACCTCCTCCAGGCTTGGTCGACCAACTCTCTTCCTTGAAGTTTTCCCCTTTTTCACCAGATCATTGCCTATACTCATTTTAAAATGAAGTAAGTCTAACTGCACTTTCTTATTTTTGTTTGCTTGTGCACAATGCTTTTTATATTCAAGCCAACTATTGCACACAGCCATATCGCGAGAGCGAATAAACATTCTATATATTTTTATCAAAGTCTAATTTATCAACTCCGCCCATTGAGGAATTATATCTTCGGATGACTTCGGGACGAGAAACTTCAACGTAAGCTCTCGCTGCCTTGTCCCATACTGACACTGTCACTATCTCCCACTCCTATGAAATTTGATGTCATATTCACAACTCTGTTGTCAACCCATTTTGTCATAACAACATCATGATCTTTACTGAAAACTTCTTCAGAGTAGCCTCTAGGTTTCTTCAGTAAATGTTTATCAATAGTGAATGGAGTGGAGTGGATCTGCAAATCTGTTTATTCTCACGGTTCCAGCAGTCATAATTTTTGTGAATTTCAAGTACCTTAGTAAATTGTATGATGAAAAGTAATTGTCGAAGTATAGCTGGGTATTACGAGTTTTGATTCTGTTCGCTAGGTGTATGACTACTGCTGTAGATTTTCCTTGATATAAAAATAAATCGTATATCGTGCCACTCTCTCCACAGAGTATAAAAAGCTTTATTCCCCAATGAGTGGGTTTCCCTTTGATATATTGTTTGACTTGTAGGTGCCCCTTGAAAGGACAAATCTGTTCATCAACGCAAAGTTTTTCCTCAGGTTCAATCATAAGGCATCTTTTCCTAATACTGTTGAATATTGGCCGTACTTTGAAGAACACATCTGTATTATTTGGATCTCTTTCCAAATTATACACAAGATGAAGATTTGTTCGCAATTTGTAAAATCTATTGCGAGCCATGTTATCTAAAAATACCTCAATCCCAAAAATTTTATCCCAATACATACTTATCCTTGGAAAACCAAGGCAACCCATAATAATATGTAGACCAAGAAGAATTTCAATTTCTTTTCTATTGGTTGGAGGAAAAACAGAATTCGATTGTTGAGCGTAGATGTTCGTATTTTTACAATTTGATCAATGAGTTCTGTTGTTATATACCTCATGAAATAATCAAGTGGCTCTTGAACTTCCGAGTAATCTTGTTCATCTCTGGATGTCTCCCAGTCTTCAAATCCCGGATCTAAATATTTCTTTTGGTCCACTTTACGTCTTTTTTCTCTGTAAACTGAAATGTATTTTTGTCCGAAATGTCTTCCGCTGAAGTACTTTCATTCTCTATCTCTACTGTCCTAATTTCTTCCATGTCAGTTCCTGAGAAGGCATCGTCCTCTTCTACTTCAGTTACAAGATTTTCCTCTTGTACTATATCATTCAAATAATTCTCAGTCTCCAGAGCAGTTTCTAAAAGTGTTTCATCATCACCTTCATTGATTTCAGCATCCGACAAATCAGAAAGGTCTGAGAAGTCCCCATTTTCCAGTTTGTCAAACAAATTCAGGATGGATTTTTCCACTGCAACATTGCCTCGAGTTATATATTGTGGGATCGCTGAAACAATCGAGACAATTTCGGTGTCCTATCTTACTCTCTTTCAAATTCTGTAAGACTATACAATGAAAGTTTGTCACTATTTGCAGTATATTTTGAATAACAACTTCTATGACCCTTGACTACAATTGTACGCGATCATGTACATCAATTTTTAGGGTATTGTACTGTGGCAATTATTTGAAAATTTGTTGAAATAGTTGTTAGGTACTATGTAACAAACATTTAGGAATAAATTCACACTAAAAATAATGACAAATTTACATTCCTTTACTAGATATGGGTAAAATACTGGAGACTTACCTGTTCTGTTATTGCTGGTGCAAGCCATGTTTATTTTAAAATGATATTTCTGCAACATTACTCTAGATGTCGCTACATAAATTTAATATCAGACACAAATGATGTCCGTGAAGGTGTACAATGGTAGATGACGATCAAAAATATCAAACTTCAATATCTCTGATTGTTCAAATGGCATATACGTGATCAGGGACACCAGTAGCGAAAGGGTTAATACTATAATAAAACAATCAAATACACCAAAAATATAATAGCCAGCTATCGCTAATTGAAAC
The DNA here is from genome assembly GCA_958502065.1 of Chrysolina americana. Taxonomy (NCBI): domain Eukaryota; kingdom Metazoa; phylum Arthropoda; class Insecta; order Coleoptera; family Chrysomelidae; genus Chrysolina; species Chrysolina americana. The sequence continues at coordinate 40,142,332 of OY293416.1, forward strand.
AATAAACAATTAAACATAACCACACTGAAAGAGTAAGAGACTGACGAATGTCCCGAAAATAAATTGCAACCACAAGTACCAGACAAAAACCAATGTCAAAACTTATGTCACCGGTCCGGTAAGCAGTGATAACTTTTGTCTATTTACGGAACATATCCTTTGTATCAGCCAATGGGCTGCGTTATTTGCGTAGAAAAAATCTGAAAAACTTTGCATTAATTTGCATTGTTTAGGGGCCACCTTGGTTTGTTTAATTCTCCCTCTATTCATAATAACTCGTTGACACAGATTATAGAAACTTACAGATGAGACGGCAGACAAGGAACGTTATTTGAGGAGAGAGAAAGAAAAGCGCAAAATTTAAAGGGCCACACTGACATCTGACATTCAAAGACCTCTTCTACTTCAATCTTTGACAGATGTCAGATGGTACAATAACAACAACAAGTGTTCTCGTCGTTCTCGATCTCAATTGATAAAATCCGTTGATCATTGATTTTCGTTATTAGGAAAGATATACCATTTACGATTATTAGATTATCCTTGAAGTATAACGATGAACAGAATAAAGCACCTCACAGGGGAGACGGAAGTCATTATTGTAATACAGAAACTGCAGAAATAGTAACAGCAAATCGGACATCAAATTACAGTTTTCCATATGGAGAAATTAAGTAGGTACTTTTTTGTCTATTCAATGACATAAAATACTCGTATTCTATCCAGGAACAACCATTAGAAAAAGCAAAAGGTTGGATTCTTAAATGTATTAAATTATTATGATTAATGATAGTGATTTAACAGATTGATGTGTATGTGTTTTCTTGAGATATTTCTAGTAATATGTGAACTGTTTTAGTCATGAAAAAGAATGTTCGTCAATGATTGGTTGGACCGTTTTTTCCAACCAATCATATTTTCTTATGACTTCAAAATGCTGCTTAAATTCACCAAACTGATTGTCTTATTGCATTACAGGTGCAGAATATGGATAGAAGCTTGTGTTTAAGAGAAAGATTATACTAACACTTGTAACTTCTAAAGTAGCTAACCGCAAAACATCAAGAGCACGACCAAATAACCAAAAGCCATATTAATGTGAATAATTTGAGGTCCTATCAAAGTTCAATAAACTATTTGATCTTTTCAATTATTCTGCGCTCTTAGACATGCACTGCATATTAGCATTCAAAGAGGAAAAGTTTCAGCTATATTTTTAACAGGAGAATGCTTTCTCAATGAATTGAAAGAGTTCAAGGGGCCAAAGAAAATTTACGTTAAATTCATTGATTGTTGGGGGCTTTATATCTTTGTTTGCCAGAAAACTGAACCAAGACCCATTAGAAGATTTCTTTAGTTGTATCAGACAGCAGAATGGCTATGCTGAGAACCCTACTTCAATTCAGTTCACTAGGGCATTGAAAATTGTTCATTTTGAAAATAATCAATTCAAAGTATATGAACTGTGCTCCAAATCAGAATTTCAGTCTTCAAAATACCTGTAACTCGAATTGATGTATTTTCAGTGAAATACTAGGAAACAGATTGTACATAATTTTGTAATAGTCCATTATTGTGACTATTAAGAATGTTATTATCTGGAACAAAATGCATTCAAATAAGTATGTGACTAAATGAATGATAAATAGTACTTGAAAATTATTTCATGTGAAACACGTAGAACATTTTCAATGCGAAAATAATGAAGAATATGTGAAAATATTACTGTGTTGATTTATTTCCAAAAATTTTCTGGATTACATAAGTACTCATTAACGAACATTCTTTTTTATGACTAAAACAGTTCACATATTACTCAAATCAAATCAAAATATGCTTTATTGTCGGAAAAAAATAATTTTTTGTTGACAAAGCGAGTACTTAAAGGTAAATAAATCAAATCAAAGGTTAATTAACACAAAAAACAAAACATATAAGACATATCGTACATATAAAATATATTATAAATAGTCACACTTTAAAATTTTATGCTGATATTCCTATCTGAGTATCTAGTCAAATCAAATCAAATTATACTTCATTGTCGAAAGATGAGTATCTTGTAGACAAAGTCATAGTAAATAAATATAAAAACACAAACGTAGGTACTATCGACGAACAAACACATCATCAAATACAAATAAAAATATCTCTATCATTCAACATTGAACAGAAGTAAAATAATTTTAAATAAAATAAAGCATATATACATATGCATATCCAAGGTGAGGCAACGTCACACGTTAACAGAAAAATGAGAGATTAAATGATTAAAACATAAATCCAAACTATACTAGTTGAAAACCATATCCACTGCAGGGAACTAATAGATGAACATGTAGCAAGAATCAACTTCAAGTCATAGTAACCATATCTTTATCGAAGTAGTCTTGAACACTATAAAATACCTGTTCAATTAGTACTTGCTTTACAGACTTTCTGAACTTATCGTGTGATTGGATATCTTTGAAACATGTTGGAAGGTGGTTATATATTTTGGCTGCATTATAGACCAGCGACCTCTTTATCAAATTTGATGATGGAATGGGCAGTCTTAGCTTGTCATTTTGACGAGTGACACCAGCAACAACATCGTAAGATGATCTGTTCTTATGTACTAGGCACACAGTTTCAAGAATAAATAATGAAGGAAGAGTAAGTAATTTTTGCTCCATGAACAGGGGTTTGCAAGACACTCTGGGCTCAACTTTGCACAGATATCGAACGGCGCGCTTTTGAAGAATAAAAACTGTATTGAATAGCTGTTGATTGCAGGTGCCCCAGAAGGCTATGCCATACCTTAAATGTGATTCAACTACAGCGTGGTACACAATTTTTGCTGTTACAATACCCAATTCTTTCGACACCGTTCGTAAAGCATAACATCCCGAAGCAAGCTTTTTGCTCAGTATTTTTATGTGGTTATTAAAATTGAGGCGAGTGTCCAAATTTATTCCAAGAAATTTATTGGAATCGGTATGTGAAATAATATCATTACCCAAGGGAATGCCTGCCAAATTGCAATTAAATGAAATAAGATTGGTTTTGTCTATATTGAATGTTAGCAGATTGGAGTTGCACCATTCTCTCACACTACCAATATCTTGAGATATTTTGTTATGCAGATTAATTTCATTAGTGTCCTGCAAGAGTATGGTTGTATCATCTGCAAAAATAGTGAACACTCCATTTGAATTGATATAAGCCAGATCATTAAAATACAACAGAAACAGTACTGGTCCTAGTATCGAACCTTGAGGTACACCATGTTTGATAAAACCAGTATCTGACAGCGTGTCAGTTCTCACCACTTGGGTGCGTTGACTTAAATATGATTCGATCCAGTTGAAACTTTGATTTCTGAAACCATAGAGTTGGAGTTTGCGCAGTAGTATTTCGTGGTTCACACAATCGAAGGCTTTCGACAGGTCACAGAATACTGCTGCACACACCTTTTTCGAGTTCAACTCAGTGTAAAGTTTTTTCAGCAGATGGAATATGGCATCCCCTGTGCTCTTTTTGGATTGAAATCCAAATTGTTGAGGATTTAAGATTTTGTGGGTGGATATAAAATTCATCAGCCTGATTTTTACTAACCTCTCTATGATTTTTCCAAGAGTGGGAATGAGCGAAATGGGTCGAAAGTTTGATGGGTCGGAGGTGTCACCCCCCTTGTGAAGGGGAATCACAACATTTGTTTTCAAAAATAGCGGGTAGGTTCCATTAGTAAATGAGTTACTGATAAGTAGGACTAGTAACTCCAGAGCAAAAATTGGCATATTTTCAAAGATTCTTATCGAGATGTTGTCGATACCACAAGAAGTTTTATTTTTTATTTGTTTTATTGTGTCCATTAGCTCGGTTAAATTAGTCTCGTATAAAACAAACTCTTCAGGAATATTTATGTTATTCATAAATGATATTGGATCTGGGGCCTTATCTATATTTTTTGATAGTCGGTCAGCTATGGAGCAATAAAATTCATTTAGAGTATTGCCATCCAAGGTGACTTTATTTGCCAGATGAGTTTTGCCACGAAATTCATTTACTAAACGCCATGTTTCTCTGATGGTATCCTTACTTTCGGAGATTCTGTTATGGTAGTAACCACTTTTTGCTGCTATAATAACTTTTCTGTAAATTAACTAGAAATATCTCAAGAAAACACATACACATCAATCTGTTAAATCACTATCATTAATCATAATAATTTAATACATTTAAGAATCCAACCCTTTGCTTTTTCTAATGGTTGTTCCTGGATAGAATACGAGTATTTTATGTCATATGGAAAACTGTAATATGATGTCCGATTTGCTGTTACTATTTCTGCAGTTTCTTTATTACAATAATGTCTTCCCTGTGAGGTGCTTTATTCTGTTCATCGTTATACTTCAAGGACAATCTAATAATCATAAGTGGTATATCTTTCCTAATAACGAAAATCAATGATCAACGGATTTTATCAATTGAGATCGAGAACGACGAGAACACTTGTTGTTGTTATTGTACCATCTGACATCTGTCAAATATTGAAGTAGAAGAGTCTTTGAATGTCAGATGTCAGTGTGGCCCTTTAAATTTTGCGCTTTTCTTTCTCTCTCCTCAAATAACGTTCCTTGTCTGCCGTCTCATCTGTAAGTTTCTATAATCTGTGGTCGTAGGTCGTAGCCAAGATGCATAGAAACCCTGGTGTGATCTCTTATACCTGTGATACCGACATATAAGTGTTGATGTACGGCCTACTTGATTCATGTTATTTTTATTGCATTGGTACCGTTTCACTTCTTTAGCACAGATGGCGGCAAAATTACAGATTAATGTTGTCATTGACGATTGAACAAGCGACAAGTGTCATGTCAACATCCAAAAACAATCAAATGACAAATCAAGGCACCGTGGAATGTTGGAAACTCGGCTATTTTTGACTTCTGCGCCATCCATCCACGAATGAAGCCAACGGTATCAATGCAATAGAGATTTCAAATGGCATTGGACACCCTAATAAAAAGAGACGAAAGTTCTTAATTTTTCCGTCCTTTGTTGCCAGGGAATGTTTTCTGTGATTGGTTACTATAAGGTCAGGGAGTATAAATGTCATTTTCAACTGTAGCTGTCATGTCATTCAACTCCCCGCCATTATGGTAACCAATCACATAGCGTGCCCCTGGCAACAAGGATGGAAAAATTAAGAACTTTCGTCCTTTTTATTTGGGTGTCCAAAGCCATTAGAAATCTCTATTACAGTATCAACATCAACAACTGTGGTAGAAACAAAATCGAATCTGAGATCACACCAGGGTTTCTATGCATCTTGGTCGTAGCATAGCTCGTAGTTCGTAGTGCTCGTCTCGTAGTCGTACCACAGACCAGTTGTATATATCATATGAATTGAAATTAATTAACATTTATTATTGTTTGTAAGGTTACCTAGGTTTTAAATAATGTTCGATGCTGGACTGGGCTGACCGGCTGAAAGTACTGAAACTTTCAGAAAGTGTTAATGGTACCCGTTGTGTTGTTGTACATTGAATTTTTCATATTTTGTGGATTTTTTGTTCAGTAATATTTCTGCTGAAATATCAGTCTATTGGTCCCAAGTTGGTTTACAAATGACATTTGCTAATAGTACTTTCACTTTGAGATCAGCTAGCGCTGATTTCAACATTCGGCAAAAGAGTGTCTTTGATGGGCTAACAGTTCTTGAAAATGTTAGGAAAAATGATTCAACTCTATCTAATGAAGATATGGAAGTTGATGGAAGAGTGAATATCGATAGTAACAGAAGGAGCCACAGATCTTACACTAAACACTTTAGAGGCAAGGAAAGTATATTCAAAAAACCACAAAATCCTATCCCGAAGAACTACATAAGAACTACTCCAGACTTCAAAAGAAATCCTCATAAATGGAAACGGTATTCTTTGGATGATGTTAGTGATATTTCTGATGAAAGTAATACCAAAGCAGCACTATCTTTTTTGAAAGAATTGAAGAAACGAAAAAGCACAGAAATGACATGTGATGAGGAACTGACAGAGGTCCCAGGCAAAATTATTTTCCAAAAGCATACATCATTACCTAAACCAAATAATTCTGTTGAGTCAGGTTTTTCATTTAGGGAGTCAAAAGTTGTCATGCCTGAGTATGTGGTAGGCCAGAAGGAGAGAAAGGAAAGAAAAAATCATAGAGTGAAAGAAATGAATCGTAAAGAATTAAAGTTGGATCACTTGTTACAGGAAGAAGAAGACGAATAGATCAATGAAGTTGAGATGATTTTCTAATTAATAAACTTTATTATATGTATAAAGGTCTAGATAATAAATTCAATATTTTAAACCAGTTGAGGGTGGTACTTCTGACATTACTTTACGATTATTATTGATATAATAGAAAAAGTGGTAACTTCTAGTTTGGTACATATAAAAATTCATTATTCTAAGAAGTTTGACTTCGATGGGTATAACAAACAACTTTCAGTATGTACTGGCATAGTTTGTTACATATGAAAATTCATTATCCTAAGAAGATTGACTTTGATGGATATAACAAACAACTTTCAATTAGTATGTACTGGCAGACAAGACGACAAACATTCCGTTCAGGAAAAATAGGTTTTCCTGAGTATTTATGTATCCCATTTTTACCAGTGAGTTGAAAAAACTGCAGCATAAAGTTTCCCCTTGGTAAAATTTCGTGTGGTATCACAGATCTTAAGTAGAGTTTCAGTGGCAGTTGATATAAACAACACAGGGTATAGGTCAAAATCACAACATATCTATACAGGACGTTTCTTTTATCATGTGGTAACATTGCTATATTCTAAACTGTAATAGATACAAAGAAGATTAAATGGGAAAGAATTTAACTATTATGGTGAGCAGTACATTGGTCAGAGAAAATCTACGGGGACTCTCGCCCTTCCCGACTTGTACAGGGAAAACTAAAAATGCTGTTTTTGTTTTTTTACAAATATAATGGTTATTTCAGAAAATATAAAAAAATTAAAGAGGAAAATTTTATTGTATTCAAAATGTACTAGAACTACGTAATGATAAATTTTTAATTAAATGTTTTGTGTCAACACGGCCACCATCAACTATTTTTTTTCAAATACGGACCTGTCTATTTCATCACAAATAAATTTTCTATGACCAATTTACTGCTCACCACCACTTACCTTTTTTCCCATTTAATCGTCTTTGTATCTATTACAGTTAAGAATATAGCAATGTTACCACATGATAAAAGAAACGGGCTGCATATACAAAACAAAATATCTCACACAAGCCTCAAGGATTGCAAACTGTAGATACAAGTACTGTAAAGATGATCAACATTTGGTTGTTGGTAAAATAACAAAACAACATAGTCAACCACATAAGCCAGCCGTTCATTTGAGAGCTACTAAGCTTGAAGAATGTTACTACACTTTGCACTCCTTGCGGGCTATGTCTGATGATGTTTCCTTTTGTATATGCATAGAGTTTTCTTTGATATTCCATCCTTTCATATACAGTGTGACCCATTTAAAATGGAAACACTCTTATGAAACATAAGCTTACTAAGCTTGAAGAATGTTACTACAGTTTGCACTCCTTAAGGCTATCAATATTAATTTTAGATGTAGCCGATGTAAATATTATAAATAGAATAGACATTATCTACTCTCCAGGAATGGTTTGCTAATAATGACATATTTCTTAACAACAGCAAGACTAGTGCTATCAGATTTCATACACGTCAAAGAGAATGCAAAGCTCTTGATTTTTATCTAGATGACCTACCCTCAAGTACAAACCAGAAAATGGTGAAATTTCTAGGTGTCTATCTTGATGAATCTCTTGGAAAAATCACTGTGAATTTTTGGTGAATAAAATTGATACAATATGTTACCAACTCACAACTCTGAAAAATACTCTAGAACTAGAACATTTGCATCGCCTGTATTTTGCCCAAGTAGACTCGCGTATCAGATATGGTATCTGTTTTTGGGGAGCATCTGTATCAGCAGGGGGTGTTTTTCGAGCACAAAAAAGAGCAATCAGAAGTATGACTGGCATATCAAAAAGGGAATCCTGTAAAAGTATCTTCAAAAAAATGAAAATGTTAACAGTACCCGGTCTACTCATTTTTGAGCTGTGTGTATATCTTTATAAATAAGTCTTCCTTCTTATGTAAAAATGATATTCATAACATGAATACAAGATCGAAAAATGATCTTTATATACCATATAGTAATACAAGAATACACAATAACACACCAAATGTATTAGGTCCAAGATTATATAATTTAATTCCCAATAATTTAAAGTTTGCGAAAAATTTGATCATTTTCAAAAAACACCTGAAATAATTCCTCAATGAAAATAGATATTATTCGCTTAACGAATACTTCACATCACAAATAAACGGAAGGGCATCAAATTTTATAAATGTATTGTGAAAAATTCTATAAATGATCTCATTTTGTCATATTTTTATACTTATATATCTAGTCATAATTTTACTTATATTTACATACTCATGGACACCATTCTGTGGTGAACGATTGTTTTGACTTATTCCTATACTTCTGTAGTCTATAGGAAAATAAAACTATTTTGATTTTGGCTATGTCTCATGATGTTTTGTTTTGTATTTACATAGAGTTTTCTTTGATATTCCATCCTTCCGTATACAGTATGCATGACCTATTTAAAAATGGAAACACCCCTATGAAATAGGTATACACTTTTCAACTGATTGGAGTTATTTTTTTTTCATCAGGTAGACATTCAGAGAATGGTTTTATGTCTAAACTGTATATATATATATATATATATATATATATATATATATATATATATATATATATATATATGCTGTTAATTCAACCCACCACTTCAATTTTAAAATTTTTATAAAAATTTTGACCAGACCTTTGGATTCCGAAAATGTATCACTGTTCAGTGTTTATTATAAATAATAAAAATAGAAGAAATTTTAGAAAAATTCCGTAACATTTCTTTTCAAATTTTATTACCCTACACATTTTTAATTTGTGAGCTGATTTTGACAATTTTGATTTTTGACAAAATAAAGGTTAATACCATTTCTTTTTCCTGATTCCTAGCCAGTGTTTTTTTTACTTGGGCAGTATAGAAACAGCATATCATCGGCTCAAAAATCACCAGATATTCAATTGTTTCCGTAAGTATCTATAAATTTTTCAAAAAAATTATGACATTTTTCCATATTTTGAATAATTTGGTTGATGAAGTACAGAAGGAGAGCCAATATCAAAAAAATTTGCATAAAACTCAGATAAATTAAAAATTTAGTTTTTGGTTGTGTTAGCTAATGTTTTATAAACTTCTTTATTCATTAGTACCGATGGAGAAGTAAAGTAAGCTCCCAAACCCTAGACTCTTGATTGTTATCATAATGTAGTGTATCGTGTTCTATCCCAGTTAGGTTATTGTTTGGTAGCTTGGCGTCGACACGAACGCGTAATTGCCGAGAAAAAGGTTATCAGGTAATCTAACAACATTATGTATAAGATCTTCAATACCATATATATATATATACCTATGCCAGAGTGCATATACTATAAATAGACTATATCTGCTTCAATGTGGACGAGTGTAAGGTAACCTGCTCAATTCTGACAGCTATTCTCTCAGATCTTGAAGCAGTTCTTAGTACCATTAACTTTCCTAGTAAAAATCTTTCTAAAAAACTTGGACGGATATTTTCTAAAACGAACTATTTCAAAAGGCCTGTGAGAAGATCATCTGAAACAGAATCACACACATCTGAACACATATTTGAATAGGTACATTCAGTAATATTTTTGAAAGTGCGTTCCCAATCACTAGAATCCGAAAAAAGGTAACAAAACCATGGATAAAGAGGGGCATTAAAACATCATCCAAAAATATGCGTTTATTGAACTACATTGAAAAGTTTCATATGGAAAACCACCTACTAAATTATTGCATTTTATGTACCGAAGAGTATACAGTGCGGCTTTTAATAGTCCCCCCTGTTAACTTTTGAACGGTTTGAAGTACAAACATAAAAAAACCGTTAGAAGGTTTTTATCGATACTACTTTTTGAAATAAAACACATTGTGATTGCTCAATAAATGGCGCAGGGGGGAACATCAACTTAAAAATTTTAAGGGCGGGTTGTATCGCAGTTATGGTTACCATCCGATTTGCCTTAACCATCGGTTGAAGCAACCCAGTCAACCAGCGAAGTCGCAATAAGTGGCAGGGAATGCAATTTAATGTCTCTATATGGATCAACAATGCGATTTTACAGATAAGTACCAGCGATTTCGCTTTGCGGACAATGATATTCAATAAATATTAACCTTGTGATTTCGCAAAATACCATTAAAAAGCAGTTAAAATCAATGCGATCTAGAGAAGTCCTTACGACTTTCACAATGTTACCACCATGCCATATATTTTTGACTGTTTTATATTAACGTTCATTTCGTGATATTTATTGAATTTTCAATAATATATTACTCGAGAAGTTCCATGGATTATGATCGGGCGACTTTTTTGAGAAGTGAACAGCGTCTCTTTCGACACTAGCGGCAGAGGATATCATTAGCATTATTCTGTGTCATTGGTATCAACTGGCAACGGCCAGCCCATGGCAGACATTTTGACTTTGTAATTTGATGTTGATGAACGTAGCTTGTAGCGCTATTGTTTGTTTAGTTTTAGAATTGAAAGTTGCTAACAAAACTTAATTATTGTATCGGTACTTTATGAAGTTGTTATTTTGTTAGTATTCGCGCATAGTTCAGTCCCTTGGTGTAGAAAAGTTGCAAATTTTCTAAAGGTAAGTGAAACTTTTTGACTTCGTTTCATAAAATAAACAAAATTATAAACATATTTGATGAAAAATTACGCGATTCATCTTCAAGTGGAAGGTGAGGTGATAGCGGAGAAAATCTATACTGAAAACAACTATAAATAACTGAAAACGATATTGATTATGATTACGTTAGATACAAAAATGTTCTGATGGGCCATGGGCTTCTATATGCAGATGCAAATCGAAATAATAGAGGAAATAATTATAATAACATTTGATAGACAGATGTGTGATATTTTTGATCCATTCTCATACCCTCAAATTCAATAGTTGTTTTCTGTTGAATACTTGCAAACGAAAAATGTATAGGTCTATGCGGATATATAGGATAACGCGCATTAAATGTATTCCCCAAACTACTGCCTTAAAATAGCGCAGCAACTTATCCTCAACTTTTCATTTCAGTTTTGTGGAGGCTGCATGCGATGAAGAAAGATTTTTTTAGTTGCGTCGATTTATGTGATTAGCCACATTGAATATTTTGTTTGTTTTCGTTATATTTATAAATATATTTTTTTGAAGACTATGTTATTATTTTGTTGTTTTATGTTATTTTATATTAGTTAGTGTTAATAAATATGTTGAAAATTATATCAAATTCATTCCAGAGAAATTCCAAAACCTACATTTATTTCATCAATTTGGTAAATATGAATGCTTTCAAAAGTTCAATGCAGTAATTACAAATGCGTACATTCATTAAATTTCCATGAGAGGTGCATTTAAATTCCATTTAAATATATATAATCTTTCAAAGAACCGCTGCTTTGTGAAATCGCTTTGAGGCTGTCTATAGAAACTTAAAAATGTACGCTTCGCGACGTCTTGGGTAGTTACTGGCGATGAGCGTGTTTGCGGACATTAAGCACTCGCAAATAATTACTAGTGCCTCTATTTTGTATCCACATTGCGAAGTCACAGATCCCAACAGTAACTCTTTGCAACTTCTATGCGATGGATTCTGGTTCACTGGGAATTGCTTTAACCGATGGTTAAGGCAAATCGGATGGTAACCAACTGCAATACAACCCGCCCTAAATTGCCTAGGGGGTCATGTGTCACATCGTTGAAAAGATAATTCAATTCTCTTTACAACCATCCAAACATTTTTAGAATTTCGTTCCATTAAAAAAAAATCTGTCCCGTTATTTCACATCAAACTATTCAAAAGTTATCGTGGTCAGGTAAGGAAAGGGATTCAGACCGCCAGATCCGCACTTATTCTGACATTTCAAATGCATATTGTGAAAAAACATTAACGAAAATCTAAAAAATTCAGATGGTTGAAAAGATAATTGAATTATCTGCATAATATCCCATATAGGGTGTTATTAATAGATATATATATATAGTTATATGATGACTAATTTCCAAATTCATGCTCTATTTTGACTGACCTGTATGAAAGCTCATGAACTTAAATGAAGCATAGCCATTCAATGGAAGGATACTTCGCATATACTCATAGGCTGAAATCGTTTAACCAAAATCAACAAATCAAAAGTTGAAAGAACAATTACCAACAACTGGAATTGATGGAACAGTCTCCTCAGATATTGTTGTTTTCAATATATACCCCTTCATGCTCTATACAATTTTCGTAACGCCGGCGCCGTCTGAAATTTTGCTCAATTGCTCTGGTGTCATTTCACCACATTTTTGCCTTATCATCTCCTTCAAATCTTTAAAGTTTTGTGGTCTGTTATTATAAACACTTTCTTTCAAATACCCCCACAGAATAAATCTAATGTAGTCAGGTTTGGTGATCGAGGGGGCCAACAAATCTAATCTTTCTTAAAATGTTTAAGCCATTTCCGTACAATTACATTATGAATGGAGACTAGATGGAATATAACATTTCTACGATCTTCTATAGTACTTCCATGAAATACAAAATATAATACTGAACAGTACACATAGCACAATAATAAAAGAAAACGTCAAAGCCAAATGTGGAAAATTACATAAAAGATTATATATAAACATAGAAAACTATAAAATTGACATTTAAAACGAAGAACTATTAAAATATTCCTCCAATGTGTAACAGTTTCTCGATAGTAGTAGTGCTTTCACCCGTTGTTTAAAAATAAAGAGTTTGGGGGATGTCTGTATATATTCAGCCAGTGAGTTGAAGATTTTACAGCCCATATATTGTAGATTTCTTTGATAAAATGAAGACCTGTGCACATCTGGTACCAATAAATGCTTGCATCTAGTTTCATATTCGTGAGTATTTTGATTGGATACAAATAATGGTCTATGTTTGTACACATATTGACATATTTCATAGATATATATTTCCGCTAAGGTAAGTATTTTCAGATTTTTGAATACTAATCTACATGAATCTCGTCGTGCAAGTTTGGCTATAATTCTAACGGAATATTTTTGTAGTATAACTACTCTTTCTATGTTGGTTGAACATCCCCAGTTAAGTATACCGTAGCGTATGAAAACTAGCATAATAAATAGTAAGAAGTATTTGTTCACTACACTGTTTGGCCATAAAATTAAGTGAATAGCAGCCACTACGTAGCATTCCACATAAAGTTTCTATATGTTGTGTCCATTGACTTCTAGAATCTATAACAATACCCAACAGTTTAGTATTTTCAACAAATGAAATTTCACAATCATCAGTTGAAAGGGGCTCACGAGTCTGTTGTAATGCTCGCATAGAGAAATACATTGCTTGTGTTTTGGTTGCATTCAAGATCAGACTGTTTTTTCTCGACCATTCATTAATATGGTGATATATTTTACACATATTGATCCTAACTTGTGTTGGCAACAAGAATATTTGTATCATCTGCATAGCAGACTATTTGGGAATTTGGAGACATTTCATTCAGAGAAGTTATTGAATCATTCGAATATATTATGAAGAGATATGGACCCAAGACTGAACCCTGAGAAACACCCCTGCCTATTAATACATTTTTCAGTACTCAACAAATTTCCCATTTTTACTATTTGAGATCTACTTGCCAGGTATGATTTCAACAAATCCAGACAAAAAGGCCTCGTATTCCATATCGAGACAATTTGTAGATTAACAGTTCATGATCTACGTAATCAAAGGCTCGTGAAAAATCAACAAACAGTCCCATTACATGTAGTCTTTGATAAAGCTGATACAACTTTTCTGTGAAATTCATAGTGCAGTTTCTGTGCTGGAGTTACAAGTAAAACCATGTTATTGTGAAGGTGATAATAAAGAATGACTATTGAAAAATGAAACTATTTGTTCATTCATCTTCAGTTCATAGATTTTGGAAATACTTGACAAAACACTGATAGCCCAGTAGTTCCCATATCCATTGCAGTCCCCTTTTTTATATATGGGAGTTACTAATGCTAATTTTTTTTTTTAGAAATATACCCGTTTCCAGTGATGCATTCAACAGATACAATAATGGCTTGCATAACTCATTTCTGCATTCTTTCATCAGTTTGTTGGAAATATGATCGTGACCTGCAGAGTTAGAGTTTTTGAGTGTAGCTATTAAGAGCAGAATGTCCTAGAAGTCTCTCATTGCACGCATCAACTCATATCCCACCAACCCAGTTCCCGCACACAGCTCACCTAACGCCAACCAAGTTCCCGCACACAGCTCATCTAGCGCCCATTCAGTTCCCGCCCATAGTTCACCTCTCGCCAATACATTGCACACGGCCATTACAGCCACGTCCACTATAAATACAGTTCCTCAACCCACAATTCCTCAGTTCTCTCGAAGGAGTAGTCAGATTGAGACCTTAGAGAGAACCAGTGACGAGACATGGGGAGTAGGCAGATTGAGACGTCAAGTCACAAAAACCTAACGTAATTATACCTGCGGAGTAGGCAGACTGAGACCTTAGCGTAGAATAACGTTTCAACCTTTTATTAATTTTCTTTCTTTTTCAGTTCTTGAAAATGGCTCCAAAATCGGAGCCGAAAAGTCGAATTTCAACAAATTCTAGACGCGGTTCAACCCGAACTTTTAGTTTTCATATACAGGGTATTCCACATTCGATGGCCTATTAGACGTTTCTGGAGAACGGAACAACAGATCATTTTGAAAATTTGTGGGCATGGATAATTAAACATGCTCTACCCGTCTAAAATATTTTCATCAATACAGTGTTGCCACTTGTATCAGAAAGTAGTAGCTACTTTGTTATTTTAAATAGAACACCCCGTATATTATATAATTTTTGTAATCCTGATAGAATTCCTCACAACTTTTATAGTTAATTCCCTATACCTATCTGTGACGGCTTTCGAGATAAAAATTATTTTGTCAATTTTTTGTGTAAAACCTGACCATGGAAAAATAACATTTTTTTCACAATGCAAATTTACAAAATATTTAAATTTGGGTCATAGCTGCACAAGACCATTAAGTATTCTGCCGATGAACTGGATCTCAGTTTCATCATACAGGGATGCTCAGAATTAACTTCTTTTCGGGGACTTATGAAAATGACTGAAACTCAGTTTTTTCAAATGGAACCCCCTGTATATTATTTCATTTTCGAATTCAACGAACTAGTTTGAATAAGTTTTATTGAGTATATCCTTTACCTATCTCTTACCGTTTATGAGATATAAATTATTTTATAATTTTCGAGATCTGTGCAAGTATAAAATTTGATGAAAAATCTATCAAATAACAAAAAAGAGCTTCATCTTTTTTGAGAAAAGTATAATGAAATACATGAATCTTCCTTAATACTGGGTGTATGACAAATATGATTATGTTGACAGTTCGAAGAATGAAAAATTAAATTGATTAAATCAATTCTACACAAGAGATAATATTACAAAGTTTACTTGACAAATTACAACACATTTGATATTGAAAAAACAAAAACTCAGTAGCTCAGATGCTTGAAATGCTGACCATTTACTTGCAAACATTGATGGTTCGACGTCATTACACGAATAGTCGTGGCTCTGCGGATTTCCGACGGGTCAATTTCTTCAAAAGCACGTCTAACCCTGTTTTCTAGTTCCTGTTTTGTATTCACAGGTGTTCTATAAACCTTTTCTTTTACTTTTCCCCAGAGATAAAAATCTAGGGGAGTCAGATCTGGTGACCGCGGCGGCCAAATCCAAGGACCCAAACGTCGTA
Organism: Chrysolina americana; assembly: GCA_958502065.1. Classification (NCBI taxonomy): domain Eukaryota; kingdom Metazoa; phylum Arthropoda; class Insecta; order Coleoptera; family Chrysomelidae; genus Chrysolina; species Chrysolina americana. Next base: position 40,158,334 of record OY293416.1, read on the forward strand.
TCCACCGATCTTCGAACAAATTTGTGAGTTCTCTGCTCACTTCACCTGTGCAATGTCCAGGAGCCCCATCCAGCTGATACCAACAATTATCATATATATTTAGAGGTAAATTGTCAAGGAATTCACTCACAGTTGTTCGCAGAATATCCAAATATTTTTCGGAATTCAACTTTTCGTCATAAATGCATATTGAAAATTTATCATCCATAAGCATACAAAACACATTAAAACTGAATTTTTTTTGAAATCTCCTTTCTCTAATGAAATGAGGGTTTTCTGATGCCCAGAAATGATTATTCCGACGATTGAATATTCCCTCACGTGAAAACTGTGATTCATCGGTACAAATAATTTTTTTCAAAAAGTTGGGATCTTCGTATGTCCATGTTAGTAACATTTCGCAAAATTCTACTCGTTTTGGTGGATCATCTCTATGTAGAGCTTGCAGCCTGATGAATTTGTAACCGTGCATATTATGATTTTGTAAAATTCTCCATATGGAAGTGCGAGAAATTCCCAAATCCACCGCAGCACTAGATATTGAGATTCTGTTTATTTCTCGAGGCGTGAACTTTTCCGAAGTTGAGATAATTTCGTTCAATTCTTCTGAATTTCCGTTCGTTCATTGCCGGTACATTTGGATACAACTCATTAAATCTTCTACAGGTCCTTGATATTATTTTATTGCACTCACCGTGAACATAAAACAAATTCAGAATATCAGAGTTTGAATAATTGTTATTGTCCATTTGCACTACTCTTGTTTGACAGTCGGACTATTTAAACACGTTAATGTCAAGTTTATTCCTTTGTTTTTCAAACAGACCAGTAGCAGCAGATCATGACACACTATTATTCTTGTTGAAATTTGGTATCGAAATCCAGAATTAATACTGCCGTCCTAAGCAAAACCCTAGTATCTACAAAACCGCCAAAACGGAGTAAATCGAGTTTTAACTTTGGAATATTGTTCTAATGGAATACGGGTGTATGAAATAGCTTGAATTTTATATTTTAAATCGAAATACGGAGTTGTTGCTTGGTCAGAATGTAATATTAGGTGAATAGGAGCCATTGCACCAAAACTATCCATTTTATTAAATTTTTCAGTTGAACTTTAGTTTCCATGTTTTCTGTATGGATATGGTTGATACAATTTTAATTTGTATGTATGAGAAAAAGTTTAAATCCGAAAAATATTTGGATATTCTGAGAACTACTGTAAATGAATTTCTTCACAATTTATCTCTAAACAGGTGAAGTGGACAGAGAACTCACTAATTTATTCGAAGATCGGTGGATACAACGTTTGGGTCCTTGGATTTGGCCCCCGCGGTCATCAGATCTCACTGCCCTAGATTTTTATCTCTGGAAAAAATAAAATAAAAGGTTTATAGAACACCCGTAAACACAAAACAGGAACAGGAAAACAGGGTAAGATGTGCTTTCGAAAAATTGACCCGTCGGAAATCCGCAGATCCACGACTGATCATGTAATGACGTCGATCCATCAATGTTTACAAGTGAATGGTCAGCATTTCAAGCATCTGAGCTACTGAGTTTTTGGTTTTTCATTATCAGATGTGTTATAACTGTGAAGAAAATTTTGTAATATTATCTCTTGTGTAGAATGAATTTAATCAATTTAATTTTTCAAACTGTCAACATAATCATATTTGTCATACACCCAGTATGAAGGAAGTTTCATGTATTTCATTACAGAAGATAAAGCTTTAGTTTGTTATTTGATAGATTTTTCATAAAATTTTATACTTGAAATTTTATACTTCCACAGAGCTCAAAAATTAAAATTATTTATATCTAATAAACGGTAAGAGATAGGTAGGACATACTGAATAAAACTTATTCTAACTGGTTCGTTGAATTAGAAAATAAGATAATATACAGGGTGTTTCATTTGAAAATACTGAGTTTCAGTCATTTTCATAAGTCCCAAAAAGAAGTTACTTCTGAGCCTCCCTGTATGATGAAACTGAGATCCAGTTTTATTGGCAGAATACATAATGGCAGCTATCACTTGAATTTCAATATTTTGAATACTTAATGGTCTTGTGCAGCTATGACCCAAATTTAAATATTTTGTAAATTTGCATTGTGAAAAAATCGTTATTTTTCAATGGTCAGGTTTTACACAAAAAATTGACAAAATAATTTTTATCTCGAAAACCGTCACAGATAGGTATAGGGAATTATATAGAAAAGTTGTGAGGAATATTATAAGGATTTCAAAATCCATATAATATACGGGGTGTTCCATTTAAAATAACAAAGTAGCTACTACTTTCTGATACAAATGGCAACACTGTATTGATGAAAATATTTTAGACGGGTAGAACATGTTTGATTATCCATGCCTACAAATTTTTAAAATGATCTGTTGTTCCGTTTTCCAGAAACGTCTAATAGGCCATTGAATACCCTGTATATATATATACTCGCAGAACAGCACGTCAAGATTAATGTCCCTCCCTGTAGGTTGACATATATCCAGAAATTCATCACCAACCACGGACCCAAATTATTTAATCGGCTTCCTTCTAACATAAAACAGTTAATCGCCAAGAAGAAACAAAAAAAAACAATTCGTAATATCTCATCAGGAATCATTGCTGAAAATAATTGATAATCAGGAAAATTGAAAACAAAAATATATTGCCTGCTTTTTTTTATATTATTTATTATTATATTTTAGTTAATCTTAAGCATGTTTGAACAAAACTCTCTATACTTCTTTTCTTTACTCAACTTTCAACTGAAATTTGTTTGCGGGAGATAGATCCACAACACAAGCCTGGCTTCTCCCTCATTTTACTTTCAGTATACATTGATTACGAATAAGTATTGGAGAGTAAAGTTGAGAACACCAACTTGTAACTGTAAACATAAATGTAAAGAGTATGTAATTGAAATACTACTATTGTGAATATCTGTGAATAAATTACTTACTCACATACTTGCTACTACTCGCGCAATTTCAGGGACGAGATCTTTTTCTGCGTTATATCTGCATTTTTCTGTTTTCACACCTGATACCATGCCCAGTCAACACTTGGCAAACATCCACATCTCAGGGATGTCAATATCGTCAAAAATGGTATTTAGATGTCTTTGTGATATCATATCGTTGTCATTCCTGCGTATTACACTGCGACACCCCTTAGATATCAAAATCAATAATAGCCGAATATAGATGTCACTGATATGTCATATTGTTGTCATTACTGCGATATCACACTGCGACATCCCTGTGGTATCTAAATTAGTGATAGCTGGATTTAGATGTCCCTGCAATGTCAAATTGTTACTTGCCATAGACGTCATACTGCGACATCATTTAGACATAAAAATCTATACTTAGATATCTTTGCTACTATATTTTATTGAGTATCTCCAGATCAGGTGATAATGGGACTTTCACACACATCCACTTGACTGACGACCACAAGGACGCCATCTGTCCTACACCACTGTCGAAAGGCAATTCCCAATTTGTGTTTAATGTTTATTTTGAATTAACGCTGTAAATTGGCAAGAAGTTGGCAACACAGATCGTAGGCAATGTTGGCCCATTTGAAAGCGGGAGGACACCGTGTGACCGGCTGTTACCATATTTAGTTCTAGTTCTATGTTCTTTGTATCTATGCATTGATCGAAGATTTGTTGCTTTCAATGCTTTGCATACCGTTCATGTTCTGATATTTCCAACTTGTGCTGGGACGGGAAGCTGATCATATTTGCGAATTTTAGTGTCCATAAACTGAGTGTGAAAAGTGAGTATCGTTGTATCAGTTACCGTTATCGAGATACCAATAGTGGCATGACCTAAAAATACGACCAGTATATTTGAAATCAGAAAGTTTAGAGCTGTTCAATGGTGCCTAATTATACTAAGTATTCCATAACTATCCGGATTATTCCATGTCCCACTACTATCTGGCATTGTAGCTTTCAGTGGTCTCATTGTTTTATTGATTTCCAGATGTAGTGATGAGCCTTCACTGAGAGAACGAAAAAAATGTGGAAGCAGCCTGTTCCAATTGGTTCAGGCATGCCAAACAAAGGCTCGACAGGAAAAGGAACCAAAGCAGTTGACTTTCAGTTTATTCTTTAATTTATTTTCATTTTTTGAAGAATTTTTTTATTAATATTTTTGTTATATTTACTTTTTTCATATTGAAAATATATTTTCTTCTCCTATATTTGTTGTTTCTGTCTGGAATATCGCATAGACGTTGACGTCTCTTGAATATAAAGGCGGATTTACAGGATTCATAATGCAAAATTTAATGCATATGCATTTGAAACCATTTAGGAATTATAAATTATGAAACGGGTTTTACATTAAAATTACGCATATGCATTAAATTGTGCATTATGAATCCGATAAATCCGCCTTTACAGTCGCAAAGACGTCTCGGAACTATATCGCAAAGACGTCGCCAGCATGTATCATGAGTGTGACAAAAGTGAGTCGCTGGGAAGTCTGTGCGACGTAACGATGCAAGTCGCAGGTCACGAGGTGACAACGCAGCAATATCTCAGAGATGTATCTGTGTTTGCTGGGAAACAGGCTGTTTGCTATGCACGAAAAAGAGCTTAGAATTTCAAGAAGCTTTTTCGAGCCTGTGTCATCTTCATCCATCGGATATGCAAGGGATACTGTATATCCAGTATTAGAGAAATTTGTCTGCCGCATCAACGAGGCAAGATTCAAAATTTTCACAAAAACTTTCGAATTCAAGGACGTCAATGAACCATTCAGCCAAAGATTCAAAAATGTTAATGCAGCGAATTTGCCGCCATGTAAAACAGAGCTTCATCAACAACTTCTTATAGTCGGAGCGCAAGTTTCATGAAGTGTTTGATGCACCTTGAAATTTTGTGAGGCTAGTATTTATGGGATGAGAAGTAGGAATGATTGTGTTTGCCTAACCCAAACCGGGACACCAGGTACTGTGCATAATAGAAAGGTGTGATAGAAATGAAGTCAAAAAAGGGTTTGATTCATAGGCCAACAAACGTTAATGGAAAGTTTATTTAATTTTTAATTAGCATTCAAGATGGCAGACACTTTTGAGGGGGTTTACATAGAATTAATTCCCCCTAAAGTTGTTTTTTAACACAAAATGAAATGTTTGATTCACTCTGAAATTTTAACAGCTTCTTAATTAAATATTCAAGAAATTATGTACAAAAAGCCAGACAGTTTAGAGCTGTTCAATGGTGCCAAATTATACTAAGTATTCCATAACTATCCGGATTATTCCATGTCCCACCACTATCTGGCATTGCAGCTTTCAGTGATCTCATATTGTTTTATTGATTTCCAGATGTGGTGATGAGCCTTCACGGAGAGAACGAAAAAAATGTGGAAGCAGCCTGTTCCAATTGGTTCAGGCATGCCAAACAAAGGCTTGACAGGAAAAGGAACCAAAGCAATTGATTTTTTGAAGATTTTTTTTTTTATATATGTTTTTATTATATTTATTTTTTCACAGATAAATTTGTAAATACTGATCGCCAATCAGTAAGGTAGGGGATCCGCTCATAGAGCGATGGTGATGAAAAGAAAGGGAGGTCCAGGCTTCACCAGATACTTGTTCATTCCTCCTTCCGGTACTTCAACCTTAGAGGTTGTCTGATGATGATGAAGTTCTTGGTCATTTTACCTCTGATTCTCAGATTGAACTAGTATTTGCATGTGCAACGTTAAGTGATACTTCTTATTCATTAGTCAGTATCATTCAACAAAGTGCTTCGTTCATCCATTTCCGTATTTGTGAATACTCAAATTAAATCTATTTCAACCACGAGTTGAATCTTCGCAAATAACGGTTTCCATGACTATCAGTATTATTTGCTATTTGAGAACTTCCCATTGTAGAAAATTCATACCTCAATCATATTCTGGTTTCCGGCGAGGGGAAATCCATTGGGGGAATCTTCGGCAAGCATTTATAATCCAAGCTTGCTATTGACGGGGATTGTATTATACGGTACTTCTGTGTATCATTCCATTATTTACCTCTCCACAGCACGGGGCAGGTTGAAGAAGAGTTGAAACAAATAAAATCGACAATGCCGAAGTACCCTTCTCTCCACATTTAAAAAAATGGGGCAAACATCTGACATAAAACAACTGACAGATATTTGTGCAAAGTTTTTTCAAGAAGACACTATTGCAAGTGCTGCAGCCTTCATTTGGCTGGGAATGACCACCTGTTGACATGCATGTTTCGAGGTTTTGCCTCTCGTCAGTGCTAGGGTAAGCTCACAAATGAAGCCGCGACCTACACTAAGTTGGTTACAGCGCTATCCGTACGGAAAATCATGAACAACACTCATCAGAAAGCACACACTCCAGAAAGAGTAATGCACTACATTCAAACAGAGTTCAAAAATTTGTTGCCAGAGAGTATCAATAGAATGAATCGAATAAATCGATTATGTCGAAGAACCTTTCTCTCCACTTTATGGGAAAGTGTATAGGATCAATGATTACTGTTTTACCGATGGCAGTGACGAAATATACGGGGTGAACCCAATAGTGAAGCACCCATTCAGCAAGGGCAATTTAACGACAATATTCCTCTATACTTTTTATCATTAATTAATTGAATTCAATTTTAATATTAATCCAAAACCAAAAAGCTTTGTCAATAAGTTTTTTATAACTTCCGACAATAAAGTATATTTTGACTTCGACTCATAATAATGACACTATAACTGTTTGACATCACTCCGATTATGCAAAAATTTCCATGGGCGTGCCTCAAAGATCAGTGTTGGGTCCAGTACTGTTTTAGTTGTACATTGATGAAATGGACGCAGTAATGAGATATTCTTCATTGACGATGTATGTGGACGATACCTCACTGGTCATGAATGGCAAGTCAGAATTACTGAGTGATAAGATAAAAATACTCTACAGAAAGTTACAAATTGGTGTGGAATGAATTCCATATATCTCAACGCCGGTTAGACACAATTGATGAATCAGTACACACAACCGAATACTCGAAAATTCAGAAAAAACGAAGTTTTCGGTGTCATTCTGGACGCCTGAATTGGAGAAAACACTGTGGGCTCCTAATTAGTAAACTAGATTCCTTGTGATATCTATTCGGAAATGAATGGAATGTCTTAACTGGACAACTTCTTTCCTTATTTCATTATCACTATCAAGTGGCATCCAGGCTGAGACATGGCATATGGATAAGGGGTAACTCTACATTGATATCAGAAGTATTAATAGAAAAGAAACTGAGTTTGCGAATAGTAGCTGGAGTTAACAGCACTTTTCTTGTAGAAGTTTACTCAAGCAGTTTAGGGATGTGATTATTGTTCGTTTTTATATTTTTGGCCTTTTTTTATTTTCAGTAAGGATGAATTCTTCTCGAGTTCTAATGTCCATAAAGTGAACACGACATATGCGTTTTCCTGTGATAACGTGTAATATTTGACGATTCCTATACAGTTATATTTGGGAGGTATGGTTCAGCACATAACACTTTCAAGGAAATAATGCAGTAGTAATGCCGGAAAACTGATTAATTGTTCTCCCAATGTACTTTCTAATTTCTGACTGAAAATTAATATATTTCTAAACTGAGGTTTTTCAGATTATTCATTATTTTTCACTATCATCATTTTCCACTCACAGTACAATTCTTTTAGAAGTCTTTGTATTTTAACAATAAAGAGAAAAGGATGTTGAATAAAAGATCGATTTCATAATAAATGGCATATTTAATTACTCAACTTTTCTAAATAAAATAACAATATAATAAAACAAGTTAAAAATATTTACAATTTCTTAAAGAATACAATAACTTTCAGTTTATTCTCGCTCAATCTCAACATTTTTTTATTTAAATAAATATGATTTTAAAAATGTCACCAGAAACCTGTAATAATTACATCTTGAAAGGCTTCATAATCTCATTATCCACAGCGTCTCACACAAGTGGAAAGTTTGAAACCACTATAATTTCTCTATATACTGCACAGTCTATCTAATACTTTGAGAGTATTATTTCCGTGCTAAAACACTTATGGGTAAATGAGGATCACAAGTGTTTTATCTCTAAGTGGTACCTGATAAGCTAACAGAAATTGAGGATAGTCCAAGATGACGGATATTGACTTTATTCAAACGGTCAAATCCCTAATAGTAATTGTGCGATTTCAATTTTCTTCAAATAAAAATTATTATTGTGCCTCATATTCAAGATTCTTTGCAGTTTTTTGATATTGGCAGTAGTCGATTAATTAAACAGATTATCTTTTTCATTGAATTTTTGAGAACTGTCTATTGGCCAAACAACATTTGCAAATAATTTGGAAGAACTGATTTTCCTTCAGGCAATAATGGGTACCTTAGGATTGCAAAAAAAACATGATTGCCATCTCAGAGTGGTGGTAACAGAAATGGTGATTAAATATTAACTTTACTGAAACAGTCATATCTCTGAAAGTAATCGTCAAACATCATATTTCTTTTACCCAAATGAAAGCTTATGTTGTAGTTATTTAAAGTTTCTTGGAGGTCAGGTAGCCTAGTGGTTAGAATCACCGCTTTTCAATCATTTTGGCTGCCGGTCGTGTGGGTTCAAAGCCCAGCGACTGCAGTATATTTTTCTGATGGCCTTAGGAAGTACTAGGAATCGCACGTTGAAAGGTTACACCTCGTTAATCCTTGACTCGCACATGTTTCGACTTCTGGGGGCTGTCGTTCGTAGAGGGACGACATGCGACAGTTGGTTAACGGAAAAAACAATTTTAAACAAACAATTTCTTCTGACAGTTTGTTGGTGAATTTTCAAACAAAATTACTTGAAGTTTTCATAAACTTCCACTTTACAGGAGATTTTTGACCAAACTTATAAATTCGGACAAAATTGATAATCACTTCAAAGTTCATCATGTCTAGTAACTCTGGTCATAATTTGAAAGATAGATACTGTGTTGAAACTTTCAAATATGCATTTTTTAAGATACTAATGAAAACTTGTTACAGAAATCGTAATAACGCGAAAACTATACTGCCGTCCTAAGTAAAAGTACCGTATCTGCAATCTGCTATTTTGCTTAGAATTCTGTAGATCCGACTTTCTAACATAGGAAATTCTTGAACTTTCGTATAAACGGCAATATAATTCGTTAATTTTGGCTGTTTGAACCAAGTATACCTCATCTTTGTTTGGTAAAGAGCAAAATTTATACGTTTTTAAACCAACAGAATCTTTTATCACAAAATGCATATCTTTTGCAGATACGGTACTTCTGCTTAGGACGGCAGTATACGTGTCCCATTTGAAATAAGAAACTTTGTGTCTACTTCCTTTCGCGCGTCACTTGTTGGTCAAGAATTAACTGCATAATCTATGGTGATATTGAATCATCTACTTCAGTTAATAAGACTGCAATATAATAATTTAATTTTAGACTGTCATGTACACATGCAAGGAAAGAACGTGTTCCACATCAAGAAGCAAGCAAATGCACCTTTATCTAGAAACTCCAAACAACTTTAACTTACCAATATTATTTTGGTGACACTCAACAATGTCAATCTACATATTAGAGACAAAATTCTTCATTCATTTAAAGCGTTGGACTTTAATTTTGGCCAACCCGCGGTCCGCATTGCTTAACTTCAGTTATCGACATTACTTACCCCACTTATCGGCTTCAGTTCTCTTCTTGACAAAACAAAAACTCTATATTGTGCTTTAGTCAGATCGATACAGAAATATGCATTTTCAGTATGATTTCCCAACTACACTTACTAAAAAAATTACATTGAAGGAATTCAGAAAAAGTTTTTATGATTTGTTACATACAAACTGGAATGGAATCATAGTAAGTAATTCTATGCTGATATTATTCAACTGTTGAAGTTGTAGTGACTGGAATAAAAGAGAAACAATTCAGATATTTGCTTTCTCAATGATATAATATCAGGAACTATCAATAGTCTCAGTATACTATCTGAATATTATTTGTATGCCCCAGTTAGGCAAACTAAAAAACTCACACAACTTAATGCTTCTAATTATGCGTAAGGTAACTATTGTCATGCTAACTTATAAAATTGGGTTCACTTGTAGATAAGTTGCATATGAAATATACGTGTTTTTCAATTCAGAAAGTCGGGTTCTGCCGATAATCAGTATAGACAAGGTCAGGACGGCGAGCTAATGATAAAATCCATCTTTCTCCAATTGATTTCCATCAGCTTTTAGCAAAATGCATATAATTCAACCCAAAATACATTATGTGAGAATTCAAGCAATATTGAAAAAAAAATAACTGCAAATAATAAATAATCTAGGGATTCTCAAATATAAACAATAATTTGTGATTTCATTTGAGTCGAAGAAATTTTAAATCAGGCGATTATTTACAGAGATATGACCGTTTCAATACAAAGTCAACATCCGCCATCTTGGATTGGCTGCCATTTTTATTAGATTATTAATGGCTGCAAATATTGAAAAAATGTAGAGAGACGTAAATATGTGACACAAAATAAGTCTTCATTCAAGGGAGAGACATTTGAATTCGGAAGATATGACCGTTTCAATTAAGTCAACATCGTGCATGGCATCACAGTTTGAAAGGTAAGGGCTACGTCTTCCCTAGCTCGCACAAGTCTCTGACTTGTAAGGGTTGCTCGTAAAGGTGCAGCCAGTTGACAGATATAACAATTTTAACCATAACAAAAACAATCTGTCATCTTGGATTAGCTGCCATTATGAGATGGGAATCATGGTTTGTTGTGATCCTCATACACCCATGTAACTGTATTAGTAAGGAAAATGAGTTCCCCCAAATACCTTTAATCTTTGCCTAGATAGCCTTTAGACTAATCGTACTAAAGTCTTGTTTGGTTATAAGTGGTATCCATTGTCTTAGTTTGTTTGAAGTCCAAGTCACTTTTTTTATATTCTGGTTACCGCGAAAAGGAAAATCCCGTAATATTCAGAGAACATCGTCAATAGAAGAGTATCTTCGAAGTGGGGCAGGCTTTTTTACACTCTCATTGATAGAGAATTTTTCAGTTGATGCGTCATTCATCACCTGATGATGATTGAAGGTATGAAACAATACGTCGGGAACTTCAAACGAACTAAGGCAATAGAAGTACTAGATATAACTGATTTTCAAACATTATGGATTACGAAATGTTGAAAGTGCAATACAGTGGACATAAAAGGAAATGTTTGCTGAAATACGAAATAAAAAATAGAGCACAAGAGGTTGAAGAAGTAGTAGTAACAGAAGTTTTAATAAATAAGACACACAATATTGCACTTTCACTTCAGAAAGATGGTCCTTTGGTATTACATGACAAATCTCACAATAAATTAGTTATTTTCCCATGCTGAAGCGAGTTTTCTTGACAATATATTTCACAATTGATTGGCCAGAACTGATACATAGGTGAATTTTTCAAGAAATTCGAAAAAAAAATCAATTATATCACTATAAACTACAAATATCCAAGATACCTGTCTCATTTTGAATATAGGCAAGTCCAATTTCCATTAATTAAAATAGTTTGTGTTCGATATCTACTTGTTTAAACTTTTATAGCAGTCATAAGAACTAAGATGAAATTTTGGTCGAGTAAATTGTTATTCAAATCAGACTGAATAGAAAAATCCTATTTATTGTTGAACAACATCGAAAATTTATTGAATATAATAATAATACTCCCTCATAAACACTCGTAGAGTGTACCTAAAGGCATAGCCTACCCTGTGTTTTCAAGTTACTGACTCATGTTCTACACCCCCAAATATCCAAAGAAAAATATCTATTTGACATATACAGAGGAACCATCTCTAAAATGTTTGTTTATTGTCGGATTTGAACAGTTTTTCTACAAATAATAGAGCATTGGTACCTGCAATAGTACAAAAACTTCGAAATGAAATAGAATTACAAGGCTTACTTCGAATTCATTTCATTACCAAAAAACCAAAAAATGTGTAATCAACTTTTTCAAAAGAAATCTGACTAATCCACTGGATTTGTAATACTCTCAAATGAGTGTTTCCGAAATTTCATAAAAAATATTGATTCTTAACAGAAATATAGCATAATTAAAATTCAAATTACATTGTTATCGAAATATTACAATTTATAAGGCTCTATTAGACCAGAGTCATTGCTAACGTGTTTTTTGCTTTGTCTTGACATTTCAAATTTTATTTCAGGGTTATTGCCGTATATCAGACTTATATAGCTCTTTTCATCATAAAAAGAAATCGTTTATCACTATGATCAATTTCAGGTATTACTGAAAATGGAAATTCTGGATTCTGAACATCTGATCGAAAATTTGAGGAGCATTATGAGTGTACAATTTTTGTTTCTGTAAAGTTTTTTACAAGTAATGTTGTCAAGTTTTTAGGAGTCAACTGATATTTTGGACATTTATCAAGATGACAAAGGTGTCGGGATTTTTTTTTTCCTATTGACATAGCTAAAATGGTATTTAAATTTTTACCGCGCAAAATGATCAATTAATCACAAATTTCAAAATAATTTTTTTTTGTAATATTACCATGACAATTCCATTTTTTAAATACCTACGTATATCTCTATATATGGTTACTTTTTGATTTCAGTGTCAGACTAGGTATTGACCAGTTAATTCAAACTGTCACAATGACTTGAAAAAATACAATTTTGTTACTTCAATGAATTCCTAGATAAAATACGGTATGTTACGCTTTTATTACGGAAAAACCAGGATCTGGGTTAGCTGGAGGATACTTTGAAGACGACTTGAAGTATCTACAAGAATGACCAAGCACCAATATACACTTATTTGATAAATAAATGTTAGATATTGCATTTATATTTTAGAGCTCATTTATGGAGACACTTTCATTGGTCTACACTCGGTGAAAAAAAAATCAAACAAATTAATGAATGTAGAGATTTATTCTGATTTATTGATAGTGTGTGGAAAACGGTTGATAAATGAAATAAAGTAATACTGACTTGTTTTCCAACAAGACATTTTAAGAGCTAAGGGTTTCAGCACATTATAAACTTCTCTAGAAACTTGTTCTCCGATATACTTCGCTCGTGATTAAAATACACGTTACTAAAAAGACGTTTATAAATCTTGTTATATAATAAATATACTATTAATACTGAGGAATTTAATAAATATAAATTATGAAGAATAATTTTTCGGGAGAAATAATAGAATGATAAATATAATTATGTCCAGTTTAGTTCAGTTATATATCAGTTTTTCTTATTTATGATGAAAACGCGTTTTTTTACATCTATTTACCAAAGTAGCTTTTGACACTTTTGGGCATCCGAATATGAACACTACATCCGCATCAAGTTCCGACATTTATCGAATTTTAGCCATTATCAAAACCAATACAATTCAAAACAATCTATAACTTGGGTCGATATCATAGGTCTATGGGTAGATATTTTCAATTCTATTCTACAGACTACTGAAATCGACTCAAATCGCATTATGTTTTGAATAATATTAAATTCAGTAAATGTCATTTCTCGCTACGGATCGAGTGTTGGGTGTTCATTTTCCCATCTCAGACCTCAACACAAAGTTAACGTTTTCCGAGAAATGTCATTTTGTGACAGCATTTCCGCTTTAGAGCGGCAATATTGAAAAAAGTCGCGATCTTGTTACAAACGAACCTTATCTTATTCTTGCATGATGGAAAATAGTGATAATGAATTCAAAGTATTTTAAGTTACCATAATGGTATAGTATTGAAAAAAATATAGTGTGTAGTTCGAGCACAAATTGTCATTACCGCTGTCCAAAGATTACCGCGCTCCACTTCGGCTAGCTCGAGATCCTTGAGCTCTAAATACACAGATAGCTATTATCTCATCACATAATGTAGACTATTCCTAAAGGTAGGACAAAAAACCGTCAAAATTCCCTATGATGAATGAGAACCAATGTCCGTTTTTATTGAGCTCTACAGATACTTTCGAAACACATATCTTGAAATATTCACCTTTCCAAATGTGAGGTACCAGTTATAAATTACGAGAAATCAGTAGTTTTTCATGAAGCACTCCAAAAGTATTAAAGATGTCATACTTCTATCATTTCCTAGTTAATTTCATTTGAAATTTCATTACCTTGTCCAAATATCATCCATGGCCTTATCAGACAAATACTTTTCAGGCAAAGCTCTAAGCATTTTCATTGTTTCTAGATAAAAAATTATTTCGGCTGTAACTACACCATGTTGAGGTCCGCCATTGTTTTGAATGTTCATCTTTATCAAATGGTCTCTTATTCGAGTTTTGAAGTTTTTATGCACTACTTCATAGATGTCGATTACCTAAAATGAATGAAATATATATTAAATTTTCATCAAACAGAATTAATTTTTGTCATGGACAAATTGCTACCAGTTTACATATTTTATTTTGGTAATTACATATATGTATGAAATACTTATGAATAAGCTAAATGTAACGTATACATACATAAAATATAGACACAGAACATCAGGTGATAACATATTTTAAAACCTTCCTTATCTCATTCATACAAAATAAGTTGAAAGTATGTGGAAACTTGTTGGAATTAATTTTAATTCAGTGCCATAGTCTCAAGTATTTTTGGACAGTTGAATTTGCAGTATTTTTTGCAGAAAAATTATATCACTGACGCATCTTCTATGATATAGTGATTGAATATATAGAGTTTTCTCTATTTCAGTATATTTATAATCTTCTTCAAGCCCAATTTATACATAACACCTCGGAAATTTTTCTTGCACCCTTTCAATCTGTTTAACATAATCATAGTGTGGAGACAAGATTCTAAAATGGACCTAACATACAAGCAGTAAAGCATTTTTATTGTACTATGACTGAAATCTTTGCGTGTCCTGAAGGTGAATCCCAACATTTTATAGCTAATGTTCAGTAAAAGACAGTTTGGTATCAATTTTAATTAATAAAAATACTTTCAGAGTCTCAATAGAAATACAAATTATATCTTGCAACAGCTGAAAGTGCTAGCACACGACTGTCAGTAACAATAAAGAAAAATTTCAATCCGTTCAAAAGTTAATGGGGGCAGGGTTACTTTATGGACACACTGTAAATAGTGCCAATAGTAAAAAAACCCTTACAAAGAGTAAAAATTTGGATACAAAAATTTCTACATAACAAAATATCACAATGTAGTAATGTAGTATAGATAGTGCAATATAGTAGACATCTAAATTCAAAGTTAGATATTCAGTATCTAGATAGTAATAGTAATTTCACTCGATTTTTTTTTAATAAAAAAAATTAGATATTCATTATTATGATGATCTGGTATTAACTAATCTTTTGATTCAGTTTCATAGTCTTGAACATTTTGGTATGATAAGAGAAGGATCTATAAATACAGTGTGTTTCACTTCTCATGGAAACACCCCCGTATCTTCCGTAATTTTCAATGTAGAAGCATGAAATTTTCAGGATCGATTCACTAAAAATGAACTCGCTGCAGAAAAGGTGTCATCCTACGTGATATACACTGCACGAAAACAGCGATGGAACCACACATTTTTCCAGAAACTTATATTAGAGGGCAAAATTGGCCAAAAATTCCTTCGGATTCGTATTTAGGATCCTCGAATTACTGCTACTACACCTGTCTCTTGAAAAATTTTCAGTCCTGAAAATTTCAAATTTGTTTCACTTCTCATGGAAACGCCCCCGTATCTTCCGTAACTTTTGACGTAGAACCATGACATTTCCAGGATCGATAGATACACTAGAGATGACCTCTCTGCACGAAAGGGGTCATCATCAGTGGAGTATTTGAAAAAAAATTTAATTTTTCAAAACTGAAATTTTTTCAGGAGACAAGTGTATTAGTAGTAATTTGGGGATCCTGAACACGAATCCGAAGGAATTTTGGGCCAATTTTACCCCCTAATATTACTTTCCGGAAAAACGGGTGGTTTCATCGCTGCTGGCGAGCAGTGTATATCACGAATGATGACCCCTTTCGTGCAGAAAGTTCATCTCTAGTGTATCAATCGATCCTGAGAATTTCATGATATTTCGTCAAAAATTACAGAAGATACGAGGGTGTTTCCATGAGAAGTGAAACACACTGTATATATTCCTGACAAGGTGAGATTTTTGAATGCCATTCTACATGATTCTCGATCTGCCAGCTTAGCCATGATCCTAATTGCATAGTTTTAAAATAGAAATGCCACTCTATGTTGGTTGCACATCCCCAGTTTAGTATACCATATCTCAAGTGACGATATAAATATTTGTTTACTGCTCTGTTCGCCCATGAAATTGAGATAATAATAACAGCCGATATGAAGCTTTAATATAGTGCATCTATGTGCTCTGTCCATTGACTCTGAGTGAAATATCCCAATCAGCAGCTTGCATTGAGAAATGAATGACGTGGGTTTATGTTGGATTGAGAATTAAAAAAAAAAGACCATTCAGCATTATGATAATGCCAGATTACAATGAGTTTTTTACTGTACTAATATTTATTGAATTTCATCTTTATTTTTTACATACTTGTATCGAATTTTTTAAACACTTTATGATTGACTTGTCCAACAACATGTAACTAGTATTTTATGGATCAATAAAGTTCTATTCAATTCTCTAGCTCGTTCCATACTGGTGCAACAAGAGTGTTTATAACATCAGCGTAGCACATTATTTGACAAAATGGTGAAACATTATGAAGAGATATTATTAGATTATTGATAAACAAATTTGGTCACAAAATTAAGCCTTGTGGAACACCACTATCAATGCTTTTTTCCGAACTCAGCTGGTTTCCTATTCTTACCAGCTGAGATCTGCCCGAGTTTTGTTGGAAATATACCTGTCTCAAGTGATAAATTCAGGAGATGTATCAAGAGTTGAGAAAGCTCAAACTTACATTATTTTATCAATTTACTGGAAAAATGATCATGGCCAGCACAGTTAGAACCATGTACCGCTTCAAGAGACATGAAATAATTTCTGTTGAACAATTACTTCTACTACCCATAGAAATATCAGCAATGTGTTGAAGAAGAACCCATTTATTTTCAATGTGTTGACTATTTAAATTGTTTTTATTTATACTATCTTTTTATTATAATCACTATGTGCATTGCAAAATGTAACTATACAGTGTGTCCCGCTTTTCATGAATACACCCTAATATCTCAGTTATTAATAATGCGATTTTCTTGAAATTTTGGTGGTGATTATATGTTAGGTAAATGAAGTATTTTGGCATAGTGAACATTTTCATCGACCATAGGCGTGCGGTGTGGGGGGTAAAAAAAAGCTGTTTTTTGGGAAAAGGATATTAGGGCTCAGTTTAGATAACTTTTTCTATCAGAATTAGAATCAGCATCCCCAAAAACCCCCCAATCCATATTTTCGAAATCTCAAGAGCTGATTTGAGGAGAAAAAAAAATAAATTCACTTTTTTCTTCAATGCACCCGAATATCTGTTATTAGCGATTTTCTTGAGATTTTGGTGGTGATTTTATGTTAGAAAAATTAAGCATTTGGCATAGTGATCATATTCATTCACCATTGGCGTGCGAAGTTGGGGAGAGAAAAAAAGCATTTTTTGAGAAATGAATATTAATGCTTATTTAAGACAACTTTTCTTATCAGATTCGGAATCAGCATCCCCAAAAACCCTTTAATTCATATTTTCAACATCTCAAGAGCTGATTTGAACAAAAAAAAAAATTAAGTCTTTTTTTTTAATAAGTTCTTTATTTGTAACAGTGGTAACAAAATTACGAATTACTTTATTTTAGATTCTTGTGTTTTCCATAACTACCTTCTGAAACAATACACTTTTCAACAATTCTTCTCAAACGTACATTCACTTTTCTTAAAGTTTGGGGAGTTATTTCCTGACACGCTTGCCTAATTGCAAAGTAAAGTTCCTCTCTATTACGCGGCCGAGTAGCATACACTTTATTCTTCAAATGCCCCCACAGAAAAAAGTCACAAGGGGTAATATCTGGCGATCTAGGGGGCCATGGTTCCAAAGGAGAATTTCTACCTATCCACTTCATAGGGAAAATTGCATTTAAAAAGTTCCGAACTATCCCAGAATTGTGTGCGGGGGCCCCATCTAATTGAAAGATTAAGTTTTGTCTTTGTGCTAATGGCAATTCCATGAGAAAATCATAGAGACCATTTTGTAAAAAATTTAGAAAATTTTGTCCGGTCAGGTTATCCAGGAAATAAGGGCCAACAATCCGTTCGTTGAATATGCCACACCACACGTTAACTTTTTCACTGTATTGGTTTTTACAATGAATTACCCAATTCGGATTTTCAGCTGCCCAAAACCTACAATTTTGACTAGACACCACACCGTTTGTTGTAAACGTTGCCTCGTCAGTAAACATCATGTTCTTCAGAAAAAGTATGTCGTTAAGTTACCCTGCAACCATAAGCAAAATTAAAACCGTCGTTCAAAATCACCATTTAACAGAGCATGTAGAAATTTTGGTTTAAATGCCCTAATCCTGTTGCGTTTCAAACATCTCCATACTTTGTTTTTCGTTAAATTCATTGTCCTCGCAACTGCCCTTACCATTTGGGTTGTTTCGAAATTCTGCTAAGATACGTTCGTCGTCTGGATAGAATCTTTGATTTAAATTGTACCTCCCTGGTCTTATTTTGAAAACCGCTCCAGTCCTTGCGAACAATCTGTTGATTTTGGCAACGGTATCGTGAGAAATTGGTTCTCGATCATGATGCCTTCCATTGAATATTCCAGCAACTTGACGCGTAGATCTTTCATTATTACCAAATAAGCGGATAATCTCTACTTTTTCTCCAATTGTAAGAACTACTCTTCGGTTGTGTGCCATCTTATTAACAGTTAAGTAACACCTTGACTTATTGACATTTCGTAGTGATTACCGATGTCAAACAAAAACTTTTGTTTCAAAGCACTCTTTCATTAATTTGCATGAAAACTCAAATCGGCAAGCCAACGGTAACAAAGTGTGCGTATCTTCGGAAATACCTAAATTGTAGTATAAGGGCAGTTGCAAACGATACAGAATATAAGGAAACGAAGGTGTTTGAAATTTAATATAGGATTAGGGCATTTGAAATAAAAAGTTAGAAATAAACAATCTATTGAAAAAAAGTGAATTTAATTTTGTTTTCTAATCAAATCAGCTCTCAAGATTTCGAAAATATGAATTGAGGGGTTTTTGCGGTCGCTGATTCCAAATCTGATAAAAAAAATTGTCTAAAATGAGCCCCTTATATCCTTGGAGAAGAAGTGGAGATTATCCGATTATATGGTAATAATGAAAGATCTACGCGTCAGGTTGCTGGAATATTCAATGGAAGGCATCATGATCAAGAACCAATTTCTCACGCCATAATCAACAGATTGTTCGCAAAGACTAGAGCGGTTTTCAAGACAAGACCAGGGAGGTACAATTTAAATCAAAGACACTATCCGGACGACGAACATTTCGAATTTCGAAACAACCCAATTGGTACTGTAAGGGCAGTTGCGAGGACAATGAATTCAACGAAAAACAAAGTATAGAGATGTTTGAAACGCAACAGGATTAGGGCATTTAAACCAAAATTTCCACATACCGTGTTAAATGGTTATTTTGAAAGACGGTTTGAATTTTGCTTACAAGGACTTATTGAAAAAAGAGTTGAATAATTTTTTATTCAAATCAGCTCTTGAGATGTTGAAAATATGAATTAAAGGGTTTTTGGGGATGCTGATTCCGAGACGAAAAAAGTGAATTTATTTTTTTTTCTCCTCAAATCAGCTCTTGAGATTTCGAAAATATGGATTGGGGGGTTTTTGGGGATGCTGATTCTAATTCTGATAAAAAAGTTATCTAAAATGAGCCCTAATATCCTTTTCCCAAAAAACAGCTTTTTTTTACCCGCCCACACCGCACGCCTATGGTCGATGAAAATGTTCACTATGCCAAATTACTTCATTTACCTAACATATAATCACCACCAAAATTTCAAGAAAATCGCATTATTAATAACTGAGATATTAGGGTGTATTCATGAAAAGCGGGACACACTGTATATAACTTTTTGGTAATTTGCTATTAATATGCAACTGTGTGTAATATTGTCAAATAAAAATATTCTAATCTAATCGAGTATATCCCTTGTACAGAAAAAATTATATAAATCTTATTCTATTTCAATATACAGTGCGGACATAAATTGTATCTCTTTCCCCCCCGTGAACTTCTGAACAAGCAAGATAGAGATATCGAAAAAAACCTTGATTGAATGTTGTCAGGTTTACTACTATCTGACAGAAAAAATTGAATGCTAGTTTTCTACAATGGCGCTAGGGACAAAATCAACTTTAAAATTTTAAATAGAGAGGAGGCCATGTGAGACATCATCAAAAACACTTTTTAATTATCTTTCGAATGCTATCTTGTTTTTTGGTTTATTTGAATTAGTTTTTGTGTCGTTTTTTCAATGTAATGTAGAAGGCATGCAGAATTAATTGTTTCCCCCCAGAAGAAACATTCGAAAATGTGCGAAAGGAGTATAAAAATATACTATTTCATTGTTGAGAGAAACAGGGGAACATTTTGAACATTCATTATGGTGATAACATACCGGGTGATTCAGTCAGGTATTCGCGGCCTTGTAACTTTATTATCTGAAGAATAAATCATAAATCACCTAACAAAGTTTTTGAACAGATTATAGAAAGCAATTGAATGACTGATTCCAATTATCCACATCTTGTCACCTATCAAAGACTCACACGTCAACTTAATTTTTCAAATGAGATGTCATATTGAATTGAATACTTTTATATGTAGGTATTGATTGTAAAAGTTACTCGCTTTGTGTTATTTTCGTTATTGTATTGGTTTCGTCTGTGACATTGATCATTGGAATAGTTCCCGCGGAGAGCTTCTCCTTCATTCCGAATTATTTCCACCTATGCTTTCCAGATTTCCACCAAAAAGGGCCCTTTTAGAATAACGTAGAAATAGAGTAACGTTTCCAAACTTTATCGTTTTCAACTAAATTGGTAAGTTGTTTTGATGTTTCTCGAACGTCGGGCTCGCTAATTCTGAATTTATTTAGTTTTCATTGATAGATTATTACGTCCAATATTTCCTCCAAAATTGAACTATCGAACATGAACAGTAAGTCTATCCACATGTTTGAAGTGACGTCCATTGTTTTCAAAACACTACTATTTCCTGTTTATAGCAACTTGAGTGCATATTCTTCGAAGACTGACTCTGTTCAACCCCTGACACACAGTGTATATCCTGTTCTTTGATATTTACAAGGGCTCTCATCAAAACACGGTATTTGAAATAGGGCCAGAGAAAAAAGTCTAGTGGGGTAAGATCTGTCGACCTAGCAGGCCATTTTACCCCTGTAATGTTACATCTAAATAATTGGTAACAATTTTGCTGGTATCCATTAACTCTGGCAGTTCATTATGTATGAGATCTAAATATCACTGCCCATTAAGAGTTCCTTCATAAAAATGTAGACCTATGATTTGTCCACTAATTATAACACACCATACATTGATTCCCCAAATTACTTGTAAATTGGTTCATCTTGGCCAATGTGGGTTTTTTTGGGATCAGTAATGGCAATTATTCCTGCTGACTATACCATCATTGTGAAAATGTTATTAATCCGAATTATTAAGGCATAGAGTCCCATGTCCTTAGCAACTTTCAGCCATGCAACAAAATTTAGAAGTCTTTCATAAAAAATCCCCTGACAGCAAACCCTGATGTAGGTATATCTCATAAGTTCGTATTTTATTGTCCTTGAGAATTCTTTGAATTGAAAAGTGAGAAATGTTACTTTCTATATCTATTTGTCGGATAGATATTTGGGGATCTACAGCATCAGTTTATTCTGAAACTGTAACGGAATGTTCTTCATCTCTGATTTAGTGAACACGTTAGAACGAATATGTCTTTACGGGAATCGTTGAAGAATAACTGGTTGGAAGAGCTCTACTATTCTGTCTGAATTCTCCATAAATCAAAATCATATCTAGCTTTTCCTGATTCGAATACCTGTCCATTCTTGAATATCTACTATGTATGTGAAACTCTAGAAGCCTTTTGAATCCACTGAATTTTACTTCAACAGAATGAAGTTAACTGACTTTGTGTGAATGTCGAAAATAATTTAAAAAAATAATTTATCTGTCAACCGTGAACAGTAACGGTGCGTTATCTATAGTTCAAACCCAATGTTCCAAGAACTTGCAGGATTATTTATTATTTCTCGACGTAATTATTAGCTCTCACGAAAAAAAATATGACAAATCATTTGAAAAAAGTTGACGTGTAGGTATTTGACATGTGACAAAATGTGGATAATTGGAATAAGTCATTCAATTGCATTCAGTAAACGATTCAAAAACTGTATAAGGTAAGTTATCGTTTTTTATTCGAATAATAAAGTTACAGGGCTGCGAATACCTGACTTTCAAGTAATTCCATAGTCGCTCTTCTTCATTTCTCGAATTCAAAAGTCAAGATAGAGTTGGAAAGCAAATTTGAAGTATTTTTTAATAATGTATCACATGACCCCCTTTTGAATTTGATAGTACCCCTACCACTAATGTTCGGAACTTATGATTCAATTTTCTGTAGGAAAGTAGTAGACATAACATTCAATCTAGTTTTTGTCTGATATCTCTAGTTGACTATAAGAAAGTTGCAAATAAAACGATAAAAGTAGCGACCCCGGTGGTAGAATTATTCGAATAAAACGCAACTTATATCTTGCCTGGTTCAAAAGATAAGCAGGGAGTCACAAATTACGCCCGCACTGTAAGAACAACTAGAACTCTGAATTAACAAAATATATATCACCTGCTCCTCGGGCAGCACCGCACTCACAGCTTCATGTAACTTGGTGAGATGTCTCGAAATATTTCTGAACTGCTTTGAAGGCACCGGCGGCTTGGCATCCCACTCATTCAATTGATCACCTAACAACGTATTCATGATTGATAACACTTTAGTCTCCAACTGTTGAATGTGATGACCGATATCTTTCTCCACAACGTCGAAGCTGCTAAGGGCGTCACTTGTCAATGCAGTGAAGTGAGAGCGTAGGTGTGGTATCATCCACATGATCAATTGTAGTGACCGTGAAGCTAGAGCAAGATTGGTTGAAGTTATTGTTTTAAGATCTGCTGTATGTAACGCTCCCGCACCAAGCACCAATTGACATGACCGCGAGTTGAACGTTCGTAACAGTTCTGAGAGATTACGAGCAATAACAGGAGCTAAAAGTTGTAAGTTATAGGCACAAACACAGTATTCACTAACAAGTCGGATGAGAATCAAAACTGTGCCGATGGTGTAGTAGTGCTGCGATCCTACTTTGAGGTTGGGTGAGGGTTTAGAGTCATATCTGTTTGATTTTATGTCCTCTGTCAAAGAATGCGGTAACGATTTGATTGTTTCACCTGCAATATGGAGAGGAATAATGTACTGAAATGTAAAATGCATTGAAATGGTGTATGGAGAGAGAATACATTTTGTATTTGTTATACAGTCTGAAAATAATTATGCCTTATTTGCTCAAGTAACAACATTGTCAAGTTCGAAAACAGATTTCAAAAAATAGAGAAAGAGAAAAAGGAGGGCAGAGATAAAGAAGGAGAAAAGATGGAGGAAATAGGAAGGTAGGAAAGGGGAGGATAAACTCGTACACAAGTATGAACGGTAGTGGCAGAATGTTTAAATTTCAGCAAATATGTTTACATAACTATCGCAGATTTGCTTAGGGCTCAAATAGCTTTACTTGCATACAGCATTTTGCCAATCCAGTCTGTAGTATGGGGTTTTCAAAATTCAGAAAAGAGCGCAATTTGTTTTATGTTAACTTTTTAAACAAACTGTTTTTTTTAAATGGTGGAGTCAAAATGTAAGTTATCCCCAAGGGATTCAAAATGTCCTTCATTTCTTTTTGCACTACAGAAATATAATAATATATTTTTTGGTATTCACATAGGTTCTCTGATTCACAGAATAGCAGATATGCTAGCAATTATAGACAGAAATTAAAATAGCAAGAGAGGTAGAGTGATATGCTGTTTCATTAAATCTCTGCAAATTCAAGAAAATCAAACCAAAGAATATTTTATAAATTATCTAGAGCTTGTTAATAGCCATCTATTCCAGAGGATCCCTATACAGTGCGTCTTTTAATAGTCCCCCCGTTAACTTTTGAACGGTTTGACGTACAAACATAAAAAACGTTTAGAGGGTTTCACTGGTAGTACTTTTTGAAATGAAACACATTGTGATTGCTCGATAGATGGCGTAGGGGGAGGGCACATCTACTAAAAAATGTTAAATGGCATGGGGGGGTCATGTGTCACATCGATGAAAATATAATTCAATTATCTTTTCAAGCATCTGAATTTTTTAGATGTTTGTTCTTACGTTTTTTCACAATATGCATTTGAAATGTAAGAATAAGTGCGGATTTAACTGAAGCCCTTTTCTTACCTGACCACGATAACTTTTGAATGGCTTGATGTGAAATAACGGGACAGAAAATTTTTTGAATGGAACAAAATTCTAAAAATTTTCATATGGTTAAAAAGATAATCCAATTATCTATTCCCCCCACCATTTAAATTTTTTTAGTTGATGTGCCCCTCCCGCGCCATCTAAAGAGCAATCACAATGTGTTTTATTTCAAAAAGTAGTAACGGTGAAACCCTCCAAACGTCAACCTGTTCAAAAGTTAACATAGGGGGGGACTATTAAAAGCCGCACTGTATAAGAGTTTTAACATTATGTATTAACTTTGATCAGAAATTATGCTGTCACGAAGAGAATTGTGTCGTTTGAAAAATCTATCAAAGGCTGTTGAAAGATAAACATTTTTTATTGTCGCCAAAGAGCAGTTTATCATTCGACCAAATCAAATTCCATCTGTTCAAAAGTCAACAGGGAAGGGGGGGGGGGGGGTTACTTTATGGACATACTGTATATGAATATCGCATATGTAAACTTTGAGCTTTATGCAATACTACAATCATAATATGATACAAGAAGTATATCAAACTTCAATACTCCACATCTATGATTTTCTGGTGTATACGGCTTACAGTCTAATGCTGTATTCTTGATATTATAGGTATTTACGACAGGGTTTTGAGTCCTATGAAAAGTGATGTGTTTAAACTTATTGAGCTTCAGACGATTAATTTCGCACCAATACACCAAGCTGCATATTTCTAGCGCCCATAAAGACATTTATCTTTTTTTCTTAATGAAAAATACAATTTCATCGATATTCAAAACTTGAAACAAGAGAGCTAGTGGTTTGAAACAGCTTTTTGAAGTAATTTATCAGAAAGTTTGTACTTGCACTACGCTGTTTGGAACCTTTGGTGTAGTAATGAATATACTGGACTTTTATCTCATCACCAAACCGCTATTTTTATACCTCGATACGTAATTAAGTCAACAAGTGATCATTCTCCGAAAGGAAAGATTCAAACTGATTTTAATTGAATGGGTTAACCCATTGGGTTTAAATCTTTCCCTCCGGAAGATGGCCACTTGGTGACCAAAACACGTGTCGAGGTGTAAAAATAGCGGTCTGGTGTCGTGATAAAACTCCAGTACATTCAGAACATTCGTAGATATAAAAGGCAGAAACTGAAAATTTCAAAGTTGTGATAGAACGTTCAAATTTGAGACAGTTGTAAAATCGGAATAGAACTTTTCCCTTAATATTTTTTTGAAATTCAAATTTATAAAAATATTTTAATGGATTAGAAAAGTAACTTATATCGCACTGGACTAATCCTGGACTAACCAGAACTACTTTTTCAATCGCAAAGATGCATTAAGAATAAACTATTGAATTATAAAAAAAATTAATTGTCCGTGGCTTGAACCCACGACCTCTCGTCTACTGTGCCAATGCTATACCATCTGAGCCATCCGGCCTCTCATTAAAATATGTTTGATAAATATTATATCAATACTACGAGTCTCAATTATTCGGGTGTTTTGGTAGTAAACTTTCCAGTATATTATTTGTACTCTTTGTAATTTCAGGTGGTGTATTTTCGCACTCTGATTCTGAATCACTGGATAAATTCATGATACTTTTTATATTTTCGAATGAAAACGTGGCAGCAATAATTTTGACACTACTGAAATTTGCCACTACGGTGACAATTATCTGCGTCAAGGCTAATGTTTTTATTGCTAACCGTGTGAGAATATTATTCTTATACAAGAGAGAGAATGTAAATACATTTGAATTGCATGGGGGCAGAGGTGTTGCAGACTATTTCTTCAATCTCAAGAGAGATAATTCCAGCATTCTGTAATCAAATTTCATTTCAGAATTAGCAAAGTCTGTGATGATCGTGGAGAAATTAATTTTCCGTACGCCTGAGGAAAAGCGGTCAAATACATGATTCGCTGGTTACGTTACGTACTGAAAAAACTTCATACGGGAATATTTTGAATTTGTAATAGGTACACTTTTTTGATCGCAAGATATATTTCTGTTTATAGAGGTATTAATTTTTTTACATTAATTGAATAACAGCAATATATATAACTTGGTGAAGAAATGAAACAATCAATAGGAATAATAATAATAATCCATGAAATATAAGTAAATATAAATATAAATTCATATATAAATATAAGTAAAAACAAAAGAAATTAAAATAAAATAAAAGCAGTCAAAGCTAATATATAATAACTAATAGCTAATATAATATAATAAAGGACTTGAGTATAAATTTGCCAAATTCTTTTTTAACCTTAGTTTTAGTTTCAATTTCTGTTAACGGTTGAGGTATTTGATCATATATCTCAATCCCCTCGTAAAATATTGACGTTTTTCCAAAATTTGATTTGAAACGTATTGCGCTTATTTTATTGAAATTTCTTGTTTAAATGCTAATGGATTTTTGAAATATGATCAAAAATAAGATCCGAATGATTTTTTCCCAGTGTCAACCAAATGAATAAAAATAGAAATTTCACAAAATATTCATTGAAATGCTCACATATTTTCATTTGATATTCAATTCGTTTACCATTTATGGTGATGTATTCAATATTGATAGTTTTCCAAAGGGCTTTTGGTGATGTAACCTTGAACAATTCTTGAGAATACTCCTATTTGCTTTAAGTCTGTTTTACTAATTTATTGGAATATTCGTATGAATGCAAAAAAATTGATATTCCAGGATTTGGATTCTTTTTATAATAAAATTAATCTATTCATTTAACGATTTGGGCAATTTTGCTATTGATCCATGTTTTTGAATTAACTTTGAATTTAATATTTATGTAACTGGATTTTTTGCATTTCAAAAGTAGAAATGATTTTAAGCCAGCTTTTTTTTTTTTCGATTTTTTTGCACACATATCAATGATATTGATATTTGGTGAAAATTTCGCGTGGTCGTAGGACAAATAGTGTACATTACTTGTGCGCCTCGTGCTACAATATTTCCCACTCGTGTGAAAAATGTCACTCTCCGCAGTTGTAATATAATATACTACTGATGAGCAGCGAAAGCCATGTGACTGCGTCCCAATAGGCAATCTTTCACTTTTTTTCAAGCAAAACTTGACGTCAAAATAAATTATCAAAAGTTTTTCCCATACGATGCCAACTGTTTGATATATGAAAATTACTTAATTCGTGACTAACAATAGTAGAATTCAATAAATCTTGAGATTGTAGCACTAATCGAGAGGTTTTTTATTATTTCTTTCACTTCTGGAGGTGTGACTGAGAAGAGGAATAATGATTCACAGCATCGTATATAAAAGGAACTGTTTCAATGAAATCTATTTCTATTGGTAGTAGTAAGTGTATGAGGGCATGATGGGGTTGGAAATGATTATGAAAAAACAATACTCTGATGCTTTAAAAGGAAGATAAATTCATTGGTTGTTTCATCATAATCATAATAGCCGTTCTCTAGCCGCACAGGCTATGCCTTTGAGTTCACTCTATGAGTGTTTTGATTCGAGTAATTTATACAGAAGAACTACATCACAATAAGTAAGGCGAGAATTCAATAAGGAGATTCCAAACCTGCTTGATAGTGTCAATTGGGGCAATCCTCTATCTGGATATATGCCATCAGTTCTATACCAAAGGTGTTTGATAAAATTACGCTGAATGTTTTCAATATAATTCACGTGAATAGCTTATACATCACTCCAGACCACCGATGCATACTCCAGTTTGGATCTAATGAAAGCATTGAAAATTAATTTCAAAAACTAATTTTTTTCCATAAATTTCGAGTTTCTCAAGATAAATCTCACTTTTTTAAGGGCTTTAGTAACCGTTTCAGTTATATGATCAACAAAGGTTACCTTAGCATCGAAAATTACACCCAAGCGTGTGTACTGATAACATCTATCTAGTGAATTATTATTGATATGGTAGGCATACTCAGTTATATGTTTCTTTCTCGAGAATGACATATATGTAAACTTATTAATGTCAAGTGGCAATAAGTTAGAATTACACCAGATAATTAGTCTTTCAAGGTCCTCTTGAAGTAATGCACAATTCTGAAGGCAGTTTACTGTCATATATAGTTTACAATCGACAGCATATAATAAGATGTTAGACTGGAGAGTCACGCAGATGTCATTTATGAAGATGGTAAATAAAAAAGGCCCCAGAATTGATCAGTGTGGAACTCCAGATGAAGCTGATATTTCAATAGACTTGAATCCATGGTACTGAACATGCAGTTTTCTGTTCGTCAACTATGACATGAAGAATTCGATCAGTTTTGAAGTTAGTCCAAAGCCGGAGAGTTTACTCAGTGGTAATTCATGGTTAAGTCGATCGAAAGCTTTTGAGAAATCAGTATATATTCGCGATCGGCAATGGCACCAGGGGGCGCTTCAAAACTCCGGGAAAACAAAGCAAACGTCACATCAGTCACGTGACAGTTGATGACTTAACTTTTAGATGTTTTCTTGATATTTGTAATATTTGATATTTTTTATTTTATTTATATGAATACTTTAGGTTTTAATGAGGTAGATAATATCGATGAGCGACGAGTTTTTGGACTTTCTCTGCAAACTTCCGTCTTGAAATTTTCCTCATGAACTGAAAATTGGATTGGGATCTCTAGATATACCAGTGACGAAGTGGAACTGTGAATGTAGTTGCAAAGGGGGCCAATCTGGATTCTGTAAACATGTAGCTGCAGTCATGAAGAACTAAGCGAGTTGAGCTGTACTGTTGTCAAGCAAGTTTGGGATTGGGACAAAGAAAAAAATGTTGAGGCAGTTTATGCTGAAAGAGCAGTGGACTTCTGCCATTTTGAAAAGACACATCGATATGAATTCAAATCCAATGAAGAAGTTTAAAATGATTATTTGAACTTGTTAATAGAGTGTTGTGATTGTGTGAAATACCAAACTTGTGAAATTCTTCAACATACCGATCCAGTTAGTAATAATAAATTGAAGTATTCACTTCACCCCACATCGACACCTATATACACATTTTGTTTTCTAAGTGCACATGCCTTTTTGTGTTGAAATGTTGTGAATGGGTAACTTGTGAAATTTATTATTGTGACACCACAGTACATCCATTCATCTTGATTTAATTTTGAATAAAAAGAACTATTATTTGGAAATAATTATTTTTTCATTTATTACCTATACAAAATAATTGTTACTGTACTCAACATATGAAATAATTCGATTAACAGTCAAGGTTTTCATTATCATGTATCAAATAATAAAAATATCTTCATTGTCCAATAGTAGAACCATTTAAAGGACAATTTATGCAAATAGTTACAATAATGTGCAAACAGTTTTAAGTAACAATATAAATTATTTTTAAAGGCAAACCTTGGCTACCCTAAAAAGTTCATTAACTTTGTTTATACTTATTTCACAGTATTTTCAAATCTTATTATAGTTGTTACACATTACACAGATGAGGGATTTAATTAAAATATTGGTTCTAGCGCTCTGAGTAAACACTTTCGAATAATGAAGCAAAACCGTCAACAATATATTACTAGGATCACTTAAGACTGTATCAGCGAAAAGTATGGTTGCATTTCAGTATTGTCACAAGCGATAGTGGCATGCGGGTTAAACAATTGCTTCTCAATCCAATCATCGATAGATGTATGGTTTCGAACCTCAACAGGGTCACTGATGGTCTCGTGCATGGCAACACATATTCAAGAAGGTGAGGGATCAGTCTTCCCTAGGTCGTACAAATCTCTCGAAGACTTCTCAGTGTTGCTTGTGAGTGTGGTGTTGCTTGGAATATCTTCTGAATTAAGTATATTTTCACAATCTTTCTGCCAACACCAGTAAAACACATCATATTATTGTCTGATTGATGATTAGCTCTGAGATCGTAAGTGGTTTCGTGTTACTGCCATACTGCTGAATCTGTTCCTGGACTGAAAGTGATCTGGCTAAATCCAATGGAAAGCACTGAACTGATAAAAAATCTCCAGATCCTGTAACTTCTGCGCCATCAACAGCGTCTAACCTTGTAAAGTATTGAAATCATTAAACAATTACAATCAGAAAATCCTGTTACCATTTTTTCCCAGATCGGTTAACATTTCGTTGCCTTGATGAACTAGTTTCTGGAAGTTTTTGAGATGGAATGACCACTTTCTTCAATCATTTAAATGTTTTGCTTCTTGTGTCTAGAAAATAACTGGGTACCTGTGTAGATTCACGCCAATTATTATAAACAAAATATATCGTACTAAGTATGAAATCTTCCAATTCAGTCTAATTCCCCATACTTTAGTAAATTTCTGGCACTATTGGTTTCTGGAAAGAGTGCATGGACACATTTGAAGATAAATAATTCTTGCACTGCGGCACTGAACATTTCTTTGACTTACTAGTCCTATCAAAGCTATGCTTTCTGCATTAAATCAAAAAAATCGAACCAAATATAAAACGACAAAGAAATAATCAACAATTTATCAACATTAGATCTTATGGCAGAATGTTTGTTTTCCCGGAGTTTGACGTACACATTTCAAAATGTAGATGTCGCCCACTCCGTGGCGACCCTAGGGTCACTAAATCAAGCAGGCCGTTCCGTCCTCACGGGTATGGCCTAATTTGGTCAAATAGTTTGAATGTACGAATTCACTCACAGAAAAAATTAGGTTATGTTAGGCCAACGTTTGAACTACTGACAAGCGTCAATTTTCAATAGTCGCTTTATCTTTGAGAGTTTTAAGCACCGCGGCTTTTTATTCTAGCTCAATCATTGGCTAGAAAATGACATCTGTCAAAATCCACCAATGCCAAGTATGGAATAAGAAATCCCGATGCTTGAAACTCTCAAAAGTCTCAAATAGATAGCGGCTTATGTTGGCTGAAATATTTACAAATAGTGGAAAGTCATGTCATGTTAATAAACTATTTTCATTTATATACATTTGTAATACTTGGTAATACCGTAATCGATATGAGATGGGAGCAAAGTGTTGTGTGTGTAGAGAGTTGTTTACCTCTTACTGAAAAGATTAACTTTTTCCCTAAAAATGAAGTATTGTGTAACCTTCAGCAAGAAATGGCTTTCAGTGCTGAATCGTTCAGTGGAAAATCATGAAATTCGTGTGTGCAGTGTAAATATTGATATTTTTATGTTTACTGGAACTGACAAATTGAAATAATGAAATTTACTGTATTACCACAGAATAACACATATTACAATAATGAGTTTCAACAAAATACGATTTATGACACATTTAATGGAGTAAAATCGAATCGCTTTCTAAAAACCTATTTTAAATATGGTTTGGCTTATGGTTAATGCTGTACAATTTGTTTTTCACTTCACACTACATTTTATTAGTCGGTCTTCTTCAGATTTTCACTTCCACTTCCTCCATCCACTCACAGTAAATCATGGATGCTTTCTTATAACTTATGTTTTTACTGTTTTTAGAGGCCTATTCTGTAAGGCATAACGATGTCGTTAGTGAACGATAATCGGTAATTAACGATATTTGCGATTCTGTAGCTAGATATCATTATCGTTTTATTGTTATTCTAGGATAAAATTTATCGTTTGTATACAACGTCGATGGAGGTGTCTTTATATTGTTGTTGGTGGATATCAAACATGAAACATGATTTAATTCACAGAACATATTGGTATAGGTGATTATTTGAAATTTGGATTAGAATCTAAATATTTGGAAAGAGGAAAGAAAGAGTGGTCAGCACAAATTTTGGGATATTTCAAAGTGGTGCAATTGTTCAATAAAAAATGAATTACCAGAGACAACTAGTATAGCTACTTAGAGAAGATATATTGCGCAGGTAGAGTACATGAATACTACGATATTCTCAGCACTTATATGAACGTTCAAAAATGATTTATAAAACTATTTGAGACAACAGCGACTCCGAAAACTGAGGAACACAAGCAACCCATTTGAGTTACCAGATATTCTTTTTCGGCAAATATGTACAGATCGAATAAAGAGGCAGCACAATAATTATTCATTGAAGTTGTGGTGTTCATGTTGCCAGCACAAAGAAACACAGGAACAGCTCCTGTTATCAGGGTGAGATGAAAATAGATGCCATGCATATTTCGAGTGTGTCATTTGTATGTTCACAGTTTTTAGCACATTATTATTTCAAGCGCATGGCAGCTACCAGAAACCTGTAGGATCAGACAGACACAACAGTTCATCTCAACCGAATGTCATCAGATCTGTTCACGAGGTTGTTGATATGACTTTATAACAAGTAACACTTGAAATTATGTGTCCGTGAGGAATGTTGCACAAATAGAAGACAGATACAATTCAATATCCGTAGGAGGAAATAGTTGTTTTCTGTCAGATATTTGCTTTAATGTCCACTGTGTGGAATTATGTGGAGAGAGAGATGAAATATTTCACACAAAACATGAGTATGTAGCAAATGTTTAATAATAACAAATAATTGATGAATTTACAGATTCTTTATGAAATATGAGATACCAGGAATCATAGGATGTATAGATTGCACCCACTAAGAATTATTCCACCTAGTTTTCCGAATCATTAGTTCTCATTTCGTTGAGAAATGCCTCAAATTGGCTCTTAAAGTCGTCTTTTATTCATACCCCGCTGCTTCCTTGTTATCGGTTTGGCTGTAGTCATAGTCAAGTCTGGATGAAAACAATCATTATTTATTACAGATTATATTAAATTGTTTATTATTATGTACGTATATTTTATTCAAACTGTAACCAAATTTCATTCTGACAGCAGCCAACTTCGTTAAAACGCGCGCACAAGTATCGACAAACGTTTTTGGTCACAAAACATTAAACTTCAATTTACCAATCCATTTAATACTATGTTACCTGATTTTGTTCCAACGACATCGATACTGAATTTTAAGAATTTATCGTTAGGAATGTCGTTGGCGAAAATGTCGTTAGCGGAACGATATCGTATTCTAACGACAATTTACTGAATAAGCCTCTTAGTCTGATAAAGGTTATGTGCTAATAAACTTTTGTATGGCTAATAATAAATAGTGAATAGTCTGGTCTATCAAAATCTTTCCAAGTATTTGGCCACGAATGCGAATGCTACGATGACCATCGTAGGACAACTTTTCATGTTTTTTTATTAACATAACTTCCTAATTCCCGACCTTATGGGACTAGGTCGAGGGCTGAATCTGAATTTCCATATTGTAATTTACCCTTTGTCGGGACTGCCCTGGGCCCGAAAATCTACCGACACTGTTTTGTAATTCGAGTTTATTGTGCACCTCTCAATTACAATCAATAACAAATTTAGAATTAGTACCTGGTATTTATAAATTCAACAATAAAATGTGATAAAACTGAACCAAAAGTAACCAAGGTTTTTCTTAAATCTTATATAAAAATACATAACCCAACTTTTCCCCTGCTTTCTCATTGGCGCTTCTGTGGGTTATTTTGAACACTCGAACTACTGCAAACTATTAGACCACGCCCATTGGCCATACCCGTAAGGACGGAACGGCCTGCTTGATTTAGTGACCCTAGGCGACCCCGAATAACATCCACCTACCCACCATTATGCTAGAACTTGAGTTATGCATACTATATAACTGACAGTAGATCGTCCACTCATGAAACCATGCTGATTCTCAATGATTTGTGAGTTCATGAAATGAAAATCCGTTTCAAATAATTTACTAAAATTACATAAAAGAACAATTGGTATAATTTTCAATATTACCTTTATTGCCTTTTTTGAATACAAGACACCCTTTTGTAATTTTCCATGAATCGGGAAAGATATTTGAATTGATGAGATACATTAAAAATTATTGTCAACGTTTTGCGAATATCATTGCACAATCCCTAAGTAAAATAGACGGTGTACTGTCAGGACCCATTACCATTTTCAGTTTGAATCTTTTTAATGCAATCATAACAAGATCTTCCGATATATATTTGATGAG
Organism: Chrysolina americana; assembly: GCA_958502065.1. Lineage (NCBI taxonomy): Eukaryota > Metazoa > Arthropoda > Insecta > Coleoptera > Chrysomelidae > Chrysolina > Chrysolina americana. The sequence goes on from OY293416.1 coordinate 40,192,917, forward strand.
GTTCTTACACCTTTTTTTAGATAGATAGATAGATAGATAGATAGATATATACTTTATTGTCCAAGAACAAGTTCTCATTGACAAAGTGTAAAAATAAAGTGTAAAACAGACCTATATACAATATAAATATTCGTCAAAAAACAGTAGAAGTAGGTACCACTGCAGATACAGTTACGTCAATTAATATAAAATACATGTACCATCTGCAAAACACACGCATATTCGTGCATATATACATATATATTATGATAAAATTTAATTTAATGAGCCTATGCACATTTGTTATAGAAGAATAAAAGAATAAAATATATGCACATATACACATACATACATGCATATACATATATACACACATTTACATATGTAGAAGTAAAAAAAAAAAACGAAAACGAAACATCATAGGTACACTTTAAATTGGTTAAAATTTTAATACATCATTTACATTCACAGACTATCATCATGATATTCCTGCAGACTATAGTAAGCTTTTTCAAGAAGCAAATCTTTAACGGATTTTCTGAATTCTTTCTGATCAAATTTATTACTGTAAACCTTTGGTAAATGGTTATATATTCTTTTACCTTCATACATATTAGAATGTTTTGTCAAGGTTGTTTTTGGTATGGGTAAATGAATATCTTGGTTATGTCTGGTATTATAAGGTCTCTGTTCTTGTGAATTGGTAACATGTCTTTTATGAATTAAGAATACCACCTCTAGAATGAATATGCTGACCAAAGTCAGTATTTTGTGTTGAATAAAAAGAGGCCTACAGCTATCTCTATAGCTGGCCTTGCATAGAAACCTCAGTGATCTTTTCTGTAGCACGAAGATTTGATTCATGAGTTGTTGACTACAGAATCCCCAGAAAGCAATGCCATAACGTATATGAGATTCAACTAATGCATAGTAAGTTAATCTTGCAGAGGATATGTTAAGTTCATTGGAAACGATTCTTACAGCATATGAACCTGAAGCCAGCTTTTTACATAAAAGTGTAATGTGTTCATGGAATTTCAGTTTGATATCGATATACAAATCCAGAAATCTGGTGCATTGTGTTTCTTTGATTGTATTGCCATCTAGTATCAGCTCGTCGTAACAAAATTTAAAGTTAATAATTTTGGTTTTATCTACATTAAAACAAAGGAAGTTTGAATCGCACCATTCCTTAACTTTTGCTAGATCTGAGCATACTGTTTGCTTCAGGTTTACGGTATTTTTTCCATGCCATACTAGTGTAGTATCATCTGCAAATATTGTGAAGTCTCCTTCAATATGAATTGTAGTTAGGTCGTTCAGGTATAATAGGAAAAGAATCGGTCCTAGAACAGATCCCTGAGGTACTCCACAATGTATATTTGACGGATTGGAATATTTATCACCAATTTTCACCATCTGTGTTCTATTATCCAAGTATGATCTGAACCAGTTGAGGCATATATCTCTTATGCCATAGCAATCCATTTTTTTCAGCAGTATTCCATGATTAACACAATCAAAAGCTTTTGAGAAATCACAGAAGACTGCTGCAATGGATTCCCCTTCATTTAAGCTCGTATAAACCTTTTCTAAAAATGAGAAAATTGCATCGTTAGTATTTTTTGAACTTTGGAATCCGAACTGACATTCGTTCAAAATGTTTTCACTCAATAAGAATTGTAACAATCTTTTTTTTACCAATTTTTCAATAAGTTTCGAGATAGACAGTAGCGAGATTGGTCTAAAGTTAGAGGGGTTGGTGTTGTCACCTCCTTTGTGGAGAGGTAAGACAACAGCTGTTTTCAAGCCTGCGGGAAATATTCCTGTTGAAAAGGATTTATTAATAACATCTGCTAGTACTGATAATACTTTGAAGGGTATATTTTTTAGAAGCCTCTTAGTTAAACCATCCAATCCCGCTGCCTTATCATTTTTAATATCATTTAATGTTTGCTTGATTTCATGGACATTTGTAGGGGTTAATGTAAACTTAGAATTACAGCGGATTTTTTCGAGATAACTCAAGGGTTCACGTTGACATACAAGCTTGTCAGTCATATTTTTGGCAATTGTACAGTAAAAATTGTTCAGGTTATTTGGTTCGATATTTATCTCTGCTGGTAATATGCTTGATTTTCCCCGTAGTTCATTTATTATGGCCCATTTCTCTCTAGGTTTATTTTTAGATAACTCGATCCTTTCTGCATAATGGTTGTTCTTCGCCAGTTTAATTAGGTTTCTATAACTTACTCCTATATTTATTAAAATAAGCAACAAAATTTTCATTTGATGTGAACTTTCTGATGGTGCGCAGAGATCTAAAATTTTTTTCAGAAATTTTTAATCCTTTGGTAACCCAAGGTTTTTTGTTTCTAATTTTGATATTTTTTAAAGGAAAACATTTGTTGAATTTATCAATTATCATTACTTGGAAGGTAGTAACAGGGTCAGTAGTATCTATAACATTATTCCAGTTAGTTTGTTCACATAATTGCTGGAATTTGTGATAATTTTTTTGACTAAAAATTCTGCCTTTTCTAAATTAACGATCTGTTCTTATTCTATCAAGCAAAAATTTGAAATGAATTGCTTCATGATCAGATAAGCCTGCAGGAATAACTGTCGTAATCGATTTATCTTCAGTAAAATTTGAACAAACATAATCAATTTTACTAGATGATGAGTCTGTGATACGAGTAGGCTCGTCAATATGCATTTTAATGTTAAAGCTATTAAATAGATTTTTCAAATTTTCAAGAGTTTTACAGTCTCCTGAAAAATTTATATTGAAGTCCCCTGCAAGAATGATTTTTGATTTGACTGGTAGACACGATAAGAGAGTTTCCAACCTCTCTAAAAATGTATATATATTGCTGGTCAAGCCAGATGGTGCCCTATAAATACAAAGTATATACAAATAATTTTTTTTGTTGTGAGCTATCAGCTATCGAGAATTCGAATTCACCTTCAACTAGCATATCATCATACTTGTGAACATCTACTAACGGATATTCATCTACTTTATTTTTATTTATCAGAATCATTGTTCCCCCGTGCAACATTTGTTTACGACAAAATTTTGACACTATAAGGTAATTTGGAATAAAGCATGGTTCATCATTTTGTAACCAATGTTCAGTCAATAGTAGAAATGTTGGGAATTTTTCATCTTCTAAAAACATTGAAAGCTCATTAATTTTATTGCGAACCGATTGAATATTTAATAAAATCAGTGAAGTATTGTACTGGAATTCAGATGAATGTTTGATTGGGGATTGATTTGAAATATTAATCACATGAGAGTTCCCCTGGCACATCGAAATAGATGATGTATTATTACTGCTTCCTAGACGTTTCGAAGTTCTATAAGATTCATTTCTGGGGAATGTCGATTTTAAATTGGTGGATGCAGTTCTCGTACATTGCCAAAAAAGAACAAGTGTTTCAGGTAGAGTAACTGCGTCCATACTAGACTCTACGTTTTTTTTAATGGATTTTTTGTATTAATTATTTTTAAAGCGATAATTCCACCCGTTAGTGGATTATTAATGTAATCTTTCATTTCGTTTGCCACCCAGAATTTGCTTCCTCTATATTTCTGATCAATGATTACTTTTATAGAAGAATTAACGCAAGAACCCTTGAAAAGTCTTGTCGATATCTAAAGGCGCTTGATTATCACTTCATCTCTAAAGCAATTTCTTTCACAAAGTAAAATTAAGTTTGTAGTTTTAGCAATATTCATGAAGTTTTTTAGGGCCAGCTCAAGTGTTTTTTTATTGCTGATATTATTAGTGTTAAACATGATTATTACGAAGTCATCTTGTCCATAAGATCGGATAGTTCACAGTATTGTTTAACGGAGCTTTCAACAAAAAATTTGTCACTTGTTATTTGCCTCAGCACCCTATGAAAACCACGTGCATATTCATCGCCTATAACACAGATTTTGCGCTTCTCCCCACATACAGTCATAGTATAGTTTTCTAAGTTTTCTACCACCTGCTGAACGCACTTTCCAGAATATTCAGGTTTTCCAGCTAAACTTATTTTAGAGGACTGAGTCCATTCTTCTTGCATACTGCATTCATTCCTGTATTCATCACTTAGTTCAACATTAATAAGACTCTTTTTGACCTCAGTTATGATTGACTTTTTCTTCGTGATTTTATTATTGTTTTTCCTTTGTCTTCTTGATCTTGGTTTCTTCTTGTATTCCCGACCCTCCTTCATTGAGAAGTCAAAAGAGTTGACGTTGTCGGTACTGCCCCTTTCGAAATTACTATGTATATTACAAAACATATTCAATTCTAATGCATTGACTTGAATGCCAATATTATTAGTCATAGTTGTTTGGGCATTTCCCACATAAAGATCGTCCACATCAGTTTGTGTGGTCTCAAAAACTAGGTCTTGTTTTTCAATCGTTTTTTCTTCGTAGCAACAGTTCAAATCGGTTTGTGTACCTGAGTCATTAGTTTGATTTTTTGTTTCTGTTTTTAGTAGGGTATTTGTTAGCATGCAGATTTAACTTTTTTGTGATTCTATTGTTTTTTCATGTCCCTGGATGATTGAATTAAGGTTTTGTTCCATCTCTAGGAATTCATTGTAATAAGTATCAAACTTGCTTTTCAGTTTATTTATGTAGTCCTCCTTTTGAGTAGTGGTTGCTTTCAATTCTTCAATTACGTTCTCACATATTTGATGTTCATTCTGCGGCGGAATAGACGTTTCTTCAGCTTTACAATCACTACATATAATTTTATGATCGCCTAACATCGTTTTATGCTTCAATCGGAATAAACAGCTTTTGTGCACAACACTATAACACTTTATACACACAAAATAACTAGTGTTAACTTTACTTTTACAACATTTAAAGAAATATTCGGCATTTCTTACGGAGCTGTTTGGAACACAGCTTACCTAGTCGGCCATGCTGAAATGACAGCTAGTATTGTTTCTAACTGGTTGTAGGTATATATTTCTTGGTGGAATTTGGTATTTCTAGAGCAAGTATGTGATAAATCAGTATTCTTTTGCTTTAGATTCTAATCATTCAAGGGTATATTTTGTATAGCAAGTCACCAATTCATCAAGTTTTCCTGAGACATACAACATTGTTAGTACAATGCGGTCTTCCAAGACCCAAAAACTCCAAAAGTTGGCAACTTCTGCACTGAAAATATCACAAGAAAACGTGGGAATGACTGTATTCGATGGAAAGACTATTAAAAAAATAATGAATGAATGAATACAAGAATTCCTAGCATCCTGGACAATTATTGGATTACATCTGTTAATACCTCTGCGAAGACCCTACCTAAATAACATCACAAGCTTGATTTTGTATAATATATTTCAGTATAGTTGATTTCTACCATTATAAAATTTTTCTATTTTGTGAATAAAATTGTTACGGGGAAACAATCTATTCTGAATTAATGAATTAAGTAGGTACTCACCTTTTGCTAACTTATCGACTAGAATTTGAATCTCAGCAGGCACATCAACTACTTTCCATCTTTCGGCATCCAAGAGCAACTGCAACTTACTCTTACGCTGACTGTGAAACTTATGTACATAGTTACCTGCTTGAATCTTGAATGCTGCTTTCAGAGCTGCACTTTGCCGTCCGCATACTATCTCACATGATTCTGTGAATCTCTCAACGATATCTGACAGTTCAGTTACTTCCAAAGCATTAACTGATTGCTTGTCAGATTGAGTACTAACTAAAGATGCTAATCGCTCATTGCAATAGTCACACACCGAAGTCAGGAGGTCCTTAAGCTTTATTTCCACTCTATTGTGATCTTCGAGAGTGAGAAAATTCTCAGTTCTAGATGTCAGATCCGAATTGGAAGGATGAAAACCAGCACTTACTGCAGCAGTGTCTTTGATAACATCATGGACAGCCTTTACTCTCTCGATGAGTTTACCTTTAGAAACATATCCATTTTGAAATCTTTCAGTAAATATCAATTGTTATTTTTTATTTTTGTTATATTATAACCAACGACCTACTCTCTACTTGTACCCCTCTACTTTTTTCTATAGGGTTTTAGTTTCTAAATGTACACAATTATTTAAATTTGTTTTAATTTATAATTCTACTTATGTCATCTGGAGCCTTGATTTTCAAAATAGATAACTTATGAGGAATATAAATTTGCATACTACTTATTATACAAGTTAGAAACAAAATAAACAAGACTAATCATTCAAGAGTAGAATATCCATAAGAACATTTTCAAATATGAAGATGAGTAAGTTAGATGATTTTATCAAGTAAGCAAAGTTGAGAATATTCCGAGGGACATCAGTTTGGTGGAGAACTTCAAAAAAGAAATAAAATAATATGTCTTCTGACGGATAGCCCTATTATAGTGTTTTTTTTTTTGTTTAATGACGAGCTCTATTTATTTCATTTATTTATTTTTTATTTATTTAGTATAAACGGGAAAACCCTAAGTTACAACGTTGTAAAATAACTAAATGTTAAATAAAACAATTAAAAATAAGAATAAATACTAGAAACTAACAGACATACAAGGCATAAATCTATAAATAAAATACATAATTGATTGCAGACTTTTTGAAGGCCTCTGAGGAATTATTAAAAAAATCAAGTTCTGATGTTTTAGCCTCCCTTAACATTCTTGACATTGGACTATTAAATCCATAATTTGTTGAATGCGAATTCTCTAAGAAAACAGTTTTATCATCTCTTGTCACTCTTTGATTGACTCTCAGGCCAACCAAAGAGAGAAGTTCTGGGCAATTAAATTGACCTGACAGTAATTTAAATAGAAATATGAGGTCAGCTTGAGTCCACCTGTTTTCCAATGTGGTGAGGTGTAGTGTAGAAAGAATATCAGTGTAGTTATGTCGCTGGTCCATTTGAAAGCCCATTTTGTAGGCAGCACTTCGCAAAAATTTATTTTGAACCCTTTCCAGTGAGGTTTTGTACACTGAGTAAGAGGGACACCATACAACGGATGCGTATTCTAAGTGTGACCTAATTAATGAACAATACAGAATTTTCATTGTGTTTGCTGATAAGTCTTTAGCGATCCTACCTACATAGCCAAGAAGTTTAAGTGATTTCAAGGTTATTTTATTAATATGAGATGAGAATGACAACTTTTGAGGATTGAGGAGAAATGATCAGCAAATAGATTATCAGTATCAAAACCATCAACACTAATTTCATCATTATAAAACATAGTAGAAGGATACGAACATGCATTATTTTTCATTTTTGCACACTTCCAGAAAGTTCGTGAATCATGTCTGATGTTATTCTCAATATTTGTTAAATACGTATTATAACATTGTTTGGTCAATGATTTACACTTGGAACGTAGTGTTGAAAATTGTAGATAATCCGTCCTGTCATTACTCATTTTAAATAACTTGTGAGCTTTTTTCGTTTAAAAAATGCAACGTCTTAGTTCGGAACTGTACCAGGATGGATAACTTGATTTTTTTATAAGCTTGGTGGGAATGAATAGAGCCATTGCTGAGTATACGACGTCATAAAATTGTTCTAATGCTAAATTAACAGATGTTCTACAAAGGTAATTATCCCAGTCAACAGATGCAAAATAGTTATTAATAGCAAAAAAGTCAGCTTTATGAAAATCAAAAACCATTTCTTCATATTTCAAATCAGACTTTAAACTGATAACAGGTAATTCAAAAGAGTAAGCAGTATGGTGGATACTGTTGTGATGAAGACGATCAGAAGCAGAGGATACATTAATAGAGTCAATACAGCTAAAAAGTAGGTCAAGCATTACACCACGACTATTTGGTATTTCATTAACTTGAAACAGATTCAAATAACAAAAACTTTCACAAAGTGTCACTGCTTTAGAGTTTTCCGGACAATTAACGACTACTCCTAAATTTCTATTCATCCAAGATGCTTCGGGTAAATTATAGTCACCAAAAATAACTAGTTTGTGATTTGGGTAGATTGTAGATAGTCGTTCAACTTCCATACAGTGATTCACATAGACTTCTTCGGTGGAGTTTGGTGGAATATACACGCGACAAATAATGAAGCTAATTTTTTCATATTTAATCTCAACAACTGCAGTAGTTTGGACTTCCAAACGGCGGGCATTAAGGGTATCAATAGTAGCAATTAGAACACCTCCACCTCTTAATTTGACACTGGTAAAACTAGAACGATCCAATCGAAACAAATTGAAACCTGGTAAGTGTGTTTCTTGTGTTGACATGTCATCATCAAGCCATGTTTCGGATATCATCACAACATCATACAAACTCTGAATAATTAAATTGCGAAAATCATGAAATCTTGTCTTCATACCTCCAACATTATGATAGTAACAGCTCAAGACACTTTTTACTGACAACTTATCTAACTTGTTCAAGGGTTTGCCCGTTTTTACTAGTTTTTTTTCACTATCATAGGTATTCCTTGGACATACTTTATTGTTAGGTCTTTTTCACCATTTTCATTTCGATGTTGAAGATCACTTCGCAATTCTTTAAGATGTTTACGTTGTTTAATCGTTAAATCTGGTCCATCCCTAACTCTATCCTGAGTGATATGATTTTTATTTTTCAATAT